>OY804583.1:59366663-59751663 GCA_963680875.1 Bathymodiolus brooksi
AATACAGTAGTCCCTCCCTTTATAGACCACCCCTTCTTTAATGAAAAAGTGGTCTTATAAAAGGGGTGGCCTGATGGCCTCTCTTGAGGGGGACAATTCGGTAGTAGGTGAATATCTAAGTGCAAATATGAAACCTGATCTGATAAGAGGGGTGGCCTTTGATAGCAGTGGCTTTATAAGAGGAGGGTCTACTGTTATGATTTCAAATTAGTGTTCAAAATGGCATAATGGGTTCAATTATATACATCATTCTTGTATCATGTTATGGATAATAAAAACGTAAATATCAAATTTAGTGTGCACGACACGTTTCTGGAATAAACTTCACCAAGTGCATGTATTCTCAAAATCAAAAGATTGGAAAACAAAATAGTTTAATAGTTTTTGGGACCAAGAAAACCAAAGGGTTTAAACAGGAAAGCTAAAATTGGCTAAGGTCACCTATGCCTCATCTTCGCTAGCCAAGGGTTACGATCCGCTCTACTCATCTTCACCCTTGGCATCGTTAGACAGATTTTCGTAATTCCCGTGCACTGCCACCTGCTGGATTTTGACAGTTACACCCCTTGTAATGATGTCATTTTCAGCCAATCGACGCGAGTCTTTCATTTCTTTTCGTTTGAATGCCCTGAAAATTGACTCGAGATTATAATGTGGTTGATTTTCAAGCGAAGATTTGTGAAAAATTTAATATAATCTCATTGACAGACAATCAGAGCAAATCTATAACAGCTATTATAGACGGAAAAGATGTCTTTGTTGGCATGAAGACGGGAAGTGTAAAGCACATTCTGATTGGTTGCAGCTACCACTAGCTGCATTACATATAAACCGTCACCGTGTGACCTCGAAAATCCGTCTAGTGATGCCAAGGGTGAAGATGAGTAGAACAGATCGTAACCCTTGGCTAGCGAAGATGCCTATGCCTGAGTGAGGAGGTCTTTAGTTTTTATAATACAGTCAAACCTGTTTTATGTGACCTTCCAATAGAACTTTGAAAGAAGGTGACATAAGAAAGCTGGCTGCTATATATAATATGAAATGCATTGTGAAGGGAAATTAAATTAAGATCACATAATAAGTTATTGCTTATGAAAGTAGGAAGCAGGTTTGACTGTAATTTCAAGATTTAGGAACTGTAACTTTATATAGATATATATCTTTAATAAACCATGTCAGTGCCGAAGCACTCACTACTGGGTAGATGATACCCTTGGGGACTAATAGTCCACCAGCAGAGATATCGAAGTTTTCTTAATATAAAGGCGTGGGATATATTCTCAATTTAGAACTAATTTAAAAACATGTCAGCTGAAATATTGATGAATTTGTATTCCAATATTGATTAAAAAATATATATATCCACAGTCAAGCCTACCTTAAAGAACATCTCTGTATATAAAGGGCAACTGCTCGTAAAGGCCACATTTTCAGGTTCCTTTGAGTGGCCTTTATACACAGGTTTGACTATATAGAAATTGTGTTATCAGTATTTAATCATCTGGGGTCCATTGTTGAACTTGTGATTAAACTAATCATATGATTAGCCCTAATTACATTTTTTAATTCCTAACCACATACTTAACTAATGCAATGATTAAATTATGTTGCTGAACTGTTTTTAATCAATGTATTAACTTATCATATTTAATCTGATTGCATTAGCTAATTATGTGATTAGGAATTAGAAATGTAATTAGGGCTAATTAGTTTAATCACAAGTTCAACAACGGACACCAGATAACTATTGATCAAACCCTCAAATTACATGATTATTAAAACTAATTTAACATTTTAAACATTTATGTAAAAAACTTAATGACAAATTTTGTGATTGCATGATGTTATTAAATGATTTCATATGTTTCTGTCAGAAATCTACTATTTTTTGATGGGCCTCTCCTTTCACGACAAATAATGATGGATTTCTTGCGACAGAATATCAGTCAAACTATATACTGGTTGCTGACTGTATACCGGCAAGTCCTCAATCTTGCCAACACTTGTGAATCATGTTATTTCATATTTTTTGTTATCAACGATAGATCATTTTAAGTATTCTACAAAGATGTTTTTATTTGTATTAAGAATCAACAAATTTTGATAAAAGAATGCCTAATAGACCAAGGAAATAACTGTCAAAACAAATATCGAAAAGTGAAATCATTTATAAAATGCATTTTAGTTGAACCTCCTGATGAAATCGAAGGGAGCAATGATTTTGTTTGGAGGTAACCAAGTATTGTAGTTACAGTGATCCCCTCTGATAAGACCACTCTAAGGGGGAAACGATTCACCGTATGTACCGAAATCACGATTATTTTGGGGACGGTTTGGTTCACGATTCGTAGAGGCCGCTTACGATACAAACGATATGATGCTCATTTTTTGATGATCATTTAATTAATATTTTGAGAAAAGTGAATCGATTAATTTACGCTTTTAAAATTAATTAATCAAATATCAAATATTTATGATTTCCGCTAGCGACCTCATATAAAAAAAAACATGGCAGCGCCCATGTCGACCAGCATGGACTTCAAGGAATAGTTACAGTTTCCTATAAAACGTATCGCATGTGGAAAAAGTGTATCGTTACACCCCTAGACCACTCCCTTCTAAATGGAAATGTTGTCTTACACAGACAGGTGGCCTCTTTTGAGAAGGACAATTTAGTACTGGTAGTATTTTATTATCATAGTGGATCTGAAATCTGGCCTGATAAGAGGGGTGATCTTTGGTAGGAGTGGCCTTATTAGAAGGGACTGTTGGTTCTGTGATAAGTTAAGCTTAAAGCTACAATTAATGGACCAAATATCTCCTATGAGTTATCCGAGGGAACGACTTATCAGAGTTTGAGATAACAGGGTTTCTACTGTATATGTTGTATATAGTATACTGATATGTTTACATTTTTTATACAAGTAGAAATATGAGGTCAATAGGTCAAACTACCAATTTTTATTATACAAAGACAATATTTGATTCTTATACTCAAAGCAATGATTGTCATATGATCTAATGAACAAAATATCCAAGTATTCAATGTCTATGAAATGGTTAATCTATACATTAATGAATATTTTCAGTTGTGTTCAGTGGAAGCTGACTGTGACTCGGTATCAGTTATTGCTGCAACACTTGCCAATGGAGGGGTGTGTCCAACGACAGGAGACAAAGTCTTTTCAACACT
Organism: Bathymodiolus brooksi; assembly: GCA_963680875.1. NCBI lineage: Eukaryota > Metazoa > Mollusca > Bivalvia > Mytilida > Modiolidae > Bathymodiolus > Bathymodiolus brooksi. The sequence goes on from OY804583.1 coordinate 59,369,857, forward strand.
ATCTGTACGCAATACTCTATCTCTGATGCATTCCTGTGGGATGTATGATTACTCTGGTGGATTTGCATTCAGGGTAGGTAACTCTATTATTGATGCATTCCTGTGTGATGTACAACTAAACATATTAATTGAACATCAGGATATGTAACTCTGTCATTGATGTATTCCTGTGGGATGTATGACTACTTTGGTGAATTTGGAATTCAAGGTAGATTACTCTATCACTAAGGTATTCCAATGGGTTGTAGGACTATTTTGGTGGATTTACATTCAGGGTAGGTAACTCTGTCTTGTGGGATGTATGACTACTCTGGTGGATTTGCATTCAGGGAAGATAACTCTGTCTTGTGGGATGTATGATTACTCTGATGGATTTGCATTCGGGGAAGGTAACTCTGTTGATGAAGCATTCCTGTGGGATGACTAAGCCTCAGACTACCATACATAGACTTGACAACAGTTAACAATATTACAAACCACAAAAATATAAACTACTAGCATGCCCATTGACCCTCTGCAGAGGGTTTTTTACCTCCAAAATAGGCCCTGTACCCCCAAAATTGTAGGGACTTTCTATATGCAGGGGTACAAAGTTAAGGAAAAAACAGCAATTGTACCCCATTCAGCGGCATTGTACCCCCAGTTTCAAAACTCAGTGGGCACCCTGACTACTCTGGCAAACCTCAGACTTCCAAACACATACTCGTCACCATTTTACTTATTTTCAGAACCACATCAGTGGTCATCTCGAGTGCGGTAGGTTTTGGGTTTGAGTTCTGGTCGGGTAAATCAAAAACTGTCAATTTTATATGTGTTGCTTCTCCTTTAAGCACACAGCATTAAGGGGTTAGAGCAAAGACTGGTTGGCTTGGAATAAGAATAAAGTATCAGAGGGGAGCAACATCTCTACTTGCAGACTTTGTTGCATTGAGCTAGCACCATAAAAATCCAACAAAGCGTGTTAGTCTAGTAGAAAGTAGACATCATCTCATTGAATTTCGCCATGCATGTTATCACTGAAAATTTTTTCATTTGGAGTTAAACAACTCTTATATTCAGACATGAGTTTCCTTATGTGTATTGCTTCCTTTTTTTTACAGGTTGGTCTACCAGCCAAGTCTGGTGTATCTGGTTGTATTATGTTGGTTGTACCTAATGTGATGGGGATCTGCATGTGGTCCCCGCCCCTTGATAAATATGGTAACAGTGTCAGAGGGATACAGTTCTGTGAAGTAAGATACTAGTTACTGAACTGTATATATGTATTGTTTGTTTATTGTTTTGTGAAAATAGACCACTTGCACATTCCTGACTTGAATTCTTGAAATATACCTTTTTTTCTGGAGTTATTTCCCTTTTATGTGTGCAAAATGGAAATAAAATGTATTTTTTTCATAATCTGTAGAAAATTTTGAATGTTACTCTTAGCAAGCTGTGCATTTTCTATTTGGGTTGAAATTAAACTCTGATTTTTTTTTACAAAATATTTACAAATTATAAGAAAATAATATTCAAATTATTTGATATTTTCATCATTGCCTTTACATTGTACTCCATATTAGAAATAAATCTTGCAAAAATATTTATTTATAGCACCAAGTCATGTCGTAAATGTGCAAATGGTCTTTTGGAGAAATAGATAAAACCTGGCCTGTAAATGGAAAGTGAATACAGTGCATAAATACCTATTGCTCAAATTTTGAATTGTGGCTGTGTGTTGTTTTAATATATTTATACTCCCGCTCCACTGGAGGGAGGGTATACTGTTTTACCTCTGTCCGTCCTTCCGTCCATCCAAGATATTTTTAGTCGCATTTTTCTCAGCAACTATTGATGGCAGAAATCTGATATTTATTCACAAGCTTCATATAGGTATGCCATATTGTGGGAAGTGTTTTTGGACCCATCAGATTCCTACTTCCTGTTTGCCGACTTAGTTGGTTTTTATACACATTGAACATATATGCGGGGGTATCATAAGTGAGCATTAGCTCACAGTTCATCTTGTTAAATTTGCATTTTCATATCTTATTGTGTGATATCTACATGGGGTTCAAATTTTGGCATATTTTGGCAGTTTTTTCAAAAATACCTAAAATTTAAAACGCTCAAACAAAAGCTATAGGATAATGTAACAATACAAAGTGCACTACTAAATTTGATTTTTGTCAGTTGTGCAAATTTTATTTATTTGGATTCGAAGCTCTTGTAATGAAACCCGAAATCAGTCACATTTTTTAAAATAACAATAAAGAAAAAAATGCCATACAGATAGTATCCAATATATTCTTTGAGTCTTCTATTTTATTGTAATTTTATAGTAGAAAAAAGCTGGACAGGCTTGAATGACAGGACAGTAAAACAGTTATTTTCAGAACATGACCTAATATGGTCTAAAGGAGTCAACATATTTTAATGTTATAAAGTTATAATAAACTATGGTTATTACTAATCATGGTAGCACCAATTTAAATATTAATTAATCATAATTCAGAGAGTGGGTTGTCATGATCGTGATCATATGGTAGTTAGATTTACAACTACCTGTGTAATCAGTGCCTATCACTACTAAAGTTGTGAATTTGAACCCCGCTAAGGTGTGGTGTTCTTGATGCAACATTATGTGATAAAGTTTGTCAGTGACTTACTGCAGATGGGTGGTTTTCTCTAGGTACTCCGGTTTCCTCCAGTAATAAAACTGACCGCCACGATATAACTGAAATATTGTTGAAAGTGGCATTAAACACCTTAACCCTAACCCTAAGTACTAATTATTGCTTATAGAAATGACAAATTTTGACGATGTATACCATTAATTGTCGTAAATGAATGTAAACAACGTCAGTGTTGTAATGGTTATTATATGCTTGCCTCGAGTGAAGTAGATCATGAATTCGATGGATAAAAAACATTGGTTATTATTTGCTCGCCTTGAGAATGGTAGATAATGGGTTCAATCATCGGTTGTGTCAAACCAAAGACTATAAAATTAGTTTTTGCTACTGATCTGCTTTGCAAAAATCATTGGGGTCAGAGCACAGGCTGGATGGTAATGTGTCAGAGTGGATCAGCTTGTGTATACCTGTGGACTGTTGTTTCATTGCACTAGCACTAGCAATGCAAAACAGACATCATCATCTCGTCCTCATCAAAAAGTAGTGTGTTCTTGCCATGAAAAAATTACCCGATGACCACAGTTTTGATGTTACGATACTTTTTTCTTGCATTTTGCCACCCATCTGGGGTGAAAAATGTTAGAGGAGTGGTCCTCTGTCACGGTGATTAATTTTTTTTGCACATATTTATTTTCTTATTGTATGCAAAGGGCCCTATCTTAGAAGAGGTTGGCGTTGAGGTATTTACAATTCATGTCAGTTATGAAAGACAAGGTTAATATTTAACACATGGTTATGGCTGCCTTTCACTTGCGATACATATAACTGTAATGTTTTGGTATTTTATAGAGTTCTTAGAACAAGATAATTGCTACAGGAATATTATTTCTTGCAAATTAAATTCTTTACCCAATTATTGAAAAAATTGCTGTGACATTTATCCCAACACAACACAGATTGAACCAACAATTCTGGTTTAGTGTAGGGGTCAGTGAATTGTAGTGTGGATATTAAAGCTACATATATAGTTTTAAGTTTTGAGTGGGGACCGCAATGGGCATGATCGTATGGAAGTTGGATTTACAACTACCTGTGCAATCAGTGCCTATCACCACTAAAGTTTTGAGTTCGAACCCGGTTCATGGCGAGGTGTACTTGATACAACATTATTTGATGAAGTTTGTTGGTGACTTGCGACAGATTGGTGGTTTTCTCTGGGTACTCTGGTTTCCCCACTCATAAAACTGACTGCCACGATATAACTGAAATATTGTTGAAAGTGGCGTTAAGCACCATAACACCCATATTTTTCTTTGATAGCTACAACATATATTTGATATTTTAAATATGGCAAGTAAATTCCTTAGGAGTCAAATTGAAATTTATACAAAATTGTGTCTGTTCAGTCATAAAATTTTATTGAGCAATTAAGCTAATGACTAAATCAACTAATTTTCAACGAAATAACACATTTATATGCTTACTAACCAAAACATGATATGGGTGTGATCGTAAGATAGATCTGGATACTGGTGAATATTAGGGAATGCCTTTTTGCTGGGGGGGGGGGAGGCGGGGAGTTCAGCTTTTAATACAGAAATCCTGATGGTAGACCATAGTGAATAACATGTTTGGAGAATGCAACACTCACTACACATCAAACACCTCTTTTGTAGATTTCGAAAAACAAAAGAATAGTTACTTGTAGCCTCTACCAAAGGCTAAATTGTTCTTCACTACCCAACTGTCCATGCATTTTCTGTGGAAACCAAATGTTCTTGCCACAATTGTCCTTTTCTTCCGTCACTCTGTATACGGTACTTTTTAGATATCGTTGAACATGTCATTGTCCTGAATATGTATGAAACATTTGCCTCTGCACTTTAAGCAGTCAACAATCAATCTTAAGGTAGTTCATATGCAATCGATACCTATCACCACTGAACTTTGTGAATAAGATTTCTACTTTGACGAGGACCCTTGTGGCTCAATGAGTTAGGTAGTTGGATTACTTAACAACTCATACAAGCCTATCACCAATATGGCGGGGGTTCGCTCCGGCTTTGTAAATTATAAAAAAGGGTGCACTCGACTCACAGACGCAAGTGATAAAGTTTACCAGTTGCTTGCCCATGGTCGGTGGTTCTCTCTGTGTACTCCGGCTTCTTCCACCACTAAAACTGGTCGCCATGATATAGCTGAAAGTGACACTAAGCACAATAAATCAAAATCAAATCAAATCAATCATCCACTTTGACGAGACGTTCTTGTTGCTAGTTGATAGTTTTCTCTATGATAGCTGAAATAATGTTAAGCATAGCTTTATACTCACAAAATCCTTAATCCAATACATAGATAACAATTAGAGGCTGCATTTATATTGTGTTTATCCTGCAGAAATAAAATCACATTAAGTCATCAATGTTTATATTTTGAATTTGATAATAAAATTATACTATTAATTATCCCTTGATTGACCCTTTTGATATTTTCTCATTTATAGTTGATAATGCATTTTTTTTACCATGTGATATAAAAGTTAAAATCTAATGAAATGAAACATCTTCCTGAGATTAGCTTAGCGGGCTGAAATTTAAAAATATCTCACACGGTTGTGGAATATATCATTCCTTCTTCGGGACTTTCCGTAATTGGTATTACATTGTAATTCATCAATTTCCTGAAATGTTTTCTTGTGTGATTTAAAAGATCTTATCTTGGACTACTGGTTTTCTGTCTGATATATCATAAACTAGGGCTGATGAGGGATCTGATATGAAAAAGACCATGTGATAATTTCTATTTACAGCTAGTTTTGCATAGCTCAACAGGTAAAACAACCATATAGCAGAAAAAATGCAATTTGACTGCTTAAAAAGTGCAGGATAATTTTTGTCCATGTACTGATGTAGATGGATATTAAATATAAAGAGCAGCAAAAGCCAACATTATTTATGCAAATTTCTGTAGAATTATTCATGTTTTTGTTTTTTTTTCTTCTTTCAGGAATTTGTAGAAAAATTTAATTTTCACAATTATGACAGTTTGATACACTCACCTAAGAAGTTTGACCCGAGGATGCGTAAAGTAGAATCTCGAGCGAAGACTGTTGTTAATTTACTCTTTGGTGCATACAATGGTGATATCACAGCACTTAGGAGGTACGTCTTTTTATTACGTTGCTTATTTTCATGTTGGTTTTGGAATCAGGATAATATGTCCGAGAGGAGGGACATGTTTAATCACAGACTGTTGTTTCAATGAGCTAGCTTTGAAAATCCAACTAAGCGTGTTGGTCTAGTACAAAATACATATCATTATCATCCAATGTAACTTGTTCTCACCCTGGTATAGCTGAAAAATTGCTCATTTGGCATTACATAACAGTCACTCACTATTGCCTGATAACTTAGTAGGTTAGTCCATTCTTAATGCCTTATAGCTTGAAAGTGTTGTTAAAAATCCTTAACCCAATCCAAAATTTTAATTGTTTGTTGGATTATTATTGACATAATTCATTTTTATGTCACCTGCTTGGCAGAGTTGACATACAGAGTCGTGTGTCGTCGTTCATTGTTGCCCATGCTGTCTTCAGAATTTTTTCAATTTGCAACTCCTACAAACTTCTACAGGATACAGTTGTGCACCTGCTATTTGATTTTTTTATCACATTTATTTCTTGGATTTCCTAGAGCCAAGCAGATTTTATATGATGAGGTTGGGCTGGGGGATGGGGATGTACATCTCTAAATTCAATCGTAACTACTCGGCCATTCTCGCTACCCTGCAAATAACCTTGTACATACATAGTAGAAATTCTTCTTAAATTGTTTGCCGGAAGTTAAGTTAAGTTAAGCCGCACAAAAATATAGTCCACGAAAATCCAATATGGAAGACATACTAAGTAAAATCTAATCATGCAAGACTAATTAAAACTTTAATTGAAATGTAGAAAATTGTTTAAAATAAAATTTATCAAACTTTCATGTAACTGACATGTGAAAAGTAGTGCGATTTATATGCCTAATGCATACAAGGTTATTTGCAGGGTAGCGAGAATGGCCGAGTAGTTACGATTGCTCTAACCTGCGATTCCTCATAGACTAACTACTACACAGAAATCAACCAAATGTGCATATTTTCATTTACTGGAACTATAGTTGTGTATCTGCTATTTTTTGCTCTATCACATTGATTTCTGGATTTCAATCATAGAACCAAACAGGAATGTTTATTGTGGTTCACAAGAGGAGGGATGGGAGGGGGTACACAGCTCTAACCCAATACTCCTCCTAGACCAACGTATAACAATTATTTTTTAGTTACTACTGGTAGTATTTAAGGCAGAATAATTATTGTAGTTCAGAGGAGGGGGGATACACATCTCTAACCCCAATCTCCTCTTAGACAAACATAATACAAATATTTTTTATTTTAGTTACTATAAAAAAAAAGCAGGTGACACCTGATTTCCATGGAAGAACCATGTCTTAAGTTTTAATCATTTCATGACATTGGAGGTACACCTTACTACCTACAGACATTGATTTCTGTGGTTTTCCAGACCCAACAGGGACTTTAAGTGTGGTTCATATGGAATATCTCTAATGTGAACCCCTTCTTAGACAAATATAATGCAAATATTTGTTTGTTACTAATAATAAATAAGCAGATGACACACAAATATTTGTTTGTTACTAATAATAAAAAAGCAGATGACACACAAATATTTGTTTGTTACTAATAATAAAAAAGCAGATGACACACAAATATTTGTTTGTTACTAATAATAAAAAAGCAGATGACACACAAATATTTGTTTGTTACTAATAATAAAAAAGCAGATGACACACAAATATTTGTTTGTTACTTATAATAAAAAAGCAGATGACACACAAATATTTGTTTGTTACTAATAATAAAAAAGCAGATGACACACACATATTTGTTTGTTACTAATAATAAAAAAGCAGGTGGCACATGTCATCCATAAAAGACTCAGGCCTAAGTTTTAAATGTTTGGTCATATTACAGGTATGCCTTACTTGGTACAGACATGAACACAGGAGATTATGATGGTAGGACTGCTTTACATGTGGGGGCCGCTGAGGGTAACGAGACAGTTGTTAGATTTCTTCTGGAGAAATGTAAAGTCAAACCATTCCCAAAAGACAGGTAGGTTTGAATTTTGTGTAAATTATTAGGTTTTGCTAAAATAAAAAAATATTGATTATTTCTTATAAATGTATCCCTAAGAAAATCTCTAGATATAGCGATAGTACCTATCGTATGTACTCGACTATAAGTAGATCTGCCTATAAGTCAGGACGGCCTATCCAGCTTGAAAGTTTGATGATTTACCATAGACTCTCTTATAAGTTGGTTCAAGATCACATGCAACACACAAAGGTACATTCCATTTGCTTTTAGTGATATTTCTCATACAATCCATTTTAAGCTGACCTGGCCAAAATCCATGTGAGCTTTTTCCATCACTTGGCGTCTGTTGTCCGTCTGTTGGTCATACATCATTAACTTTCACATTTAAATCTTATCCTTTGAAACCATTGCACTAGATTAAATAAAATTTGGCTGGGATGAGCTTTGGGTGGTTCCTTTTCAAAGATGACTGGCATTACCAGTAGTGAAAATTTCATTAAATGACCCAAAAAAAGAATTGTCTGAAATGTTTCCAAAAAATGTAGAAGTCAAATTAAAAACCAGGTGAGCAATTACAGGCTCCTGGGAGCTTCTAGTTAGATGAATGTTTATGCATTCCATGTTTAAGATGAAATTGTTCATACATTCCATTTGCTTTATATGATTGATCGATTTATGTGTTTAACGCCACTTTAAGATATGCAATTTTTCATTTATTCCATTATTTTGGATTTATGATATTTCATACATTTCACTTTGTTTGTAGATGGAGTTTCACACCCTTAGATGATGCTATCAAGTTTGGTCACAAAGAAATACAGAAAATCTTAGAATCCTACATTGAAGAAGAAACAGAACATACTCTTCAAGACAATATCAAAAAAGAAGAATCTTGAACTTATTCATCTATATTAACATTTTATAGCAACATACAGGGTAGCATCTTATTCATAGCATTGTTACAGAGTTATCTCCCTTTGAGAATGTTTATGTCAGTTGCATTGTTATACATTTATCTCCTTTTGAGAATTTCATGTCAGTAACATTGTAACAAAATTATCTCCCTTTGATTAACATTTATGTCAATTGTATTGTCATACATTTATCACCCTTTGAGAATTTTTATATCAGTTGCATTGTTACAAAATTATCTCCCTTTGATAAATGTTTATGTCAATTGTATTGTTATACATTTATCTCCCTTTGAGAATTTCATGTCAGTAACATTGTTACAAAATTATCTCCCTTTTACAAACATTTATGTCAATTGTATTGTTATACATTTATCTCCATTTTAGAATTTTATGTCAGTTGCATTTTTACAAAATTATCTCCCTTTGATAAATGCTTTATACCATGTTAATGATCTCTTGTTTTAACCAAAACCTTCTACATTCATTATCACCTCGCAATATTGGTTCAAGGATATTTATATAATAATAAGAAAAAACTCTTTATATTAATTTTCCCAAGATTTTAACAATGAAGTGTTTTTATCTAAAAATGAAATATTAGTGTTGAATGCATATTACAATTTTATATGAGTAAAGAGAGAGAGAGAGAGAGTTTTAAAGCACCTCCAAGCTTTCTTCTTCGCTACATTAAGAGTACATTTTATACAAAATAATGCTTTCAGTTTTTGATTGATTTTCTCATTTTATCTTCAGTTTTTAGTGTGGTTTGTGGTTAGTTTTATGTGTAATGTTTTGTAGATCGTTGTTTTTCCTTTTTCTATTGACCATTGTGTTGTCTGTCCATCTTCAATATATGGATTCTGAATTCCCCTTTGGTATCTTTAGACTCTTCCTATCTGTAATTTTTACATGTTCCCTTTGATCTCACCATATTGTTAGTATCAACGAAATGACTGCAATCTGTGTCTGGTCCCATGGCTCTTGGCCAGTAAGCCTAATTGAATTTTTATAGCAGTTGTGCTTAAAATTTGCTATTTCTTTAAAATCTGGCCAGTAACTTCCCAAGTCTAAAATCATAGACTGTGACTGTGATACTGGATATTATCAGTCAGTGTGACATCAGTTTTAAATGTCTCGACATATTATATAAAATATGGGAACTTTGTTAGTGCAACTTTTCCTACATATTTAATTGAATCTCGCCAAAACTTTGCATGCTTTGTTGTTATCACATGAAGATACACATATCGTTGTTGTCTTTTGATCCAACTATTTTGAAGGAGTTGCTGCCCATGACGACTTTTGATTTTTTTATATAAAATATGGGAGCCTGTCAGTGCAACTTCTCCTACATATAATTTGAATCTCATTGAAACTTTACATGCTTTGTTGTTATAATATGAGGATACACATATCATTTTGGCCATTTGATCCAACTATTCTAGAAAGAGTTGTTGCCCATTACTTTTAATTTTTCATTTAAAATATGGGAGCTTGTCAGTGCAACTCCTCCAACATATTAATTGGATCTCGTTGAACCTTTCATACTTGCTTGTTACCATGTTGTTATCATACAAGGACACACAATCATATCATTGTTGTAGATTGATTAAACTATTTATTAAGGTTAAATTTCTACTAACTTTTCATTCATTCATAAAAATCATGGTAATATTCATTACTGGCAACCCACAACTTATTATACTCTTAATACTCTGCCAGCTGATACCATATTATATGTTTGCTTTTTATCATGTGAAGATTTGTATATTGTTATGGCAGTTTGATCAAACCATTTTTGAAGGCATTATTGCCCTTTTTGACTTAAATAATATCATGCAAAAATTTGTATGCTCAACTCCTCCTACATCTTGAATTGGTCGATTGATTGATTTATTGTGTTTAATGCTACTTTCAGCAATAGTTCAGCTATATCATGGTGACCAGTTTTAGTGGTGGAAGAAGCCGGCGTACCCGGAGAGAACCACGGACCATGTGCAAGCAACTGATAAACTTTATCACTTGCAGCTGCGAGTTGAGTGCACTTTATTTGTAATTTACAAAGCCAGGCATGAACCCACGCCGTATTGGTGATGGGCTTGTATGAGTTGTTCGGTAATCCAACTACCTAACTCATTGAGCCATCCGGGCCCTTCATTTTGAATTTGAATTCCTCAATACAATGCATGTTTATTCATAGCCATATCAGGATTCGCATATCAATATGAAAGTTTGATCAGACCTATTTGGAAGAGTTATTACACTTAGAAAATTTGTTTATTGTGTCAAAAATAACCTTTCATTATCCATTAGTTTTTGGGGGATTTCCAATTTCTATATTTAACCTACCAGTACACTCACATGAAATTTTGTGGTGTTTATTTTTTGTCAGTAGTAGTGTCATATTTTATTAATGACAAGGGGTGGTCGTGATGGTATGGTAGTTAGATTTACAACTACCTGTGCAATCAGTGCCTATCACCATTAAAGTTGTGAGTTCGAATCATGCTCGTGGAGAGGTGTACTTGATACAACATTATGTGATAAAGTTTGTCAGTGACTTGCGACAGGTCGGTAGTTTTTCCGGTTTCCTCCACCAATAAAATTGACTGCCACAATATAACTGAAATATTGTTGAAAGTGGCGTTAAACACCATAAACCATAAGTCTTAATTACTGCACACAACATATTTTTGGAATAACCTTCACCAGGTGAAAATATTAGAAAGCCAAACAATTTTAAATCCATTTTTATATTAATTTATATCAATTGTTATCATAATTTGTGATATTATGCAAATATCTTATTATTCTGTTTTTTATTTATTATTTATCATAATTACTATTTACTTTATTGTTTATTTGTTATTTTTGTACTTCAATGCCAAAAAGATATACTCAGAAATAAAGGGTTTGACATGTATTCTGTTGTTATTTCTTAATGGCTGGTAAAGGTTCTGAAAGGCTTGATGCACTTAACTGCACAGTGCATACCCTGGTGGTGGATTGGGGGGCCCTTTCGGCTGGGGGTCATTAGATTATAATACAGAAAGCCAGACTGTTGACCATAGTGGGTAACATGTTTGGAGAGTGCCATGGTCCCTGTACGCTAAAATCCTTTTTTTGAAAATTTCGAAAAAGAGTTAATGCATTGTAAATGCTAAAAAAATGAATTTTATTAACCTACCCATATCTCCATACTTTTTCAAGGGCAGTCTAAAATCGATGCCCAATTGTACAATCCTAACCTCATTTCTATTTAGTTCTTATATATTGTTGAACTTGTACTTGTCCTGAAAGATAGCTGAAATACTGTTCGTTGGATGTTAAGAAATAATCAATCAATCAATCAATATTTCTTAATGGTGCTAAAGCTCGACAGTATTATTTATCATGGTTTTTTTATGCAGATACAAATGTTTAAGCAAAAATCATCCCACACAGAAAAGTGAGGAAGAAATTGTGGAGAGAAAAAAAAAATGCAGCAAATTTTAATGCAATGTCAGCTATATCATAACAAGAAACAATAATAATGTGTGAAACTCAAAAAATTTGTATGTCTATTTTTACTGGATTTGCACAGTATTAGGGTCACCAAAGTAACAGCTTGAGCGACAGAGTGATTGTTGTTTAATGCCACATAAGCAATTATTCAGCAAGATCATGGCGAGAACAATTTACATTTCCATGAAATGATGTCTACTTTGTAATAAACCAACACGCTTAGTTGGATTTTTAAATTGACAGCTCACTGAAACAACAGTACGCAGGTAGGTATATCGCTCCATTTGTTGCTCTTACTCCTTAATACTGTGTGCTTAGTGGAGAAGCAGCAAATACCAATGTTATAGTCTTTGGTTTGACTAGAACAGAGCTTGAACCTACGATCTATCACACACGAGGTGAGCACACTAACCATTACACCATTCTGTAAAATAATTAATGACTTTTGGTATGATTTCCATTTTGTCATCAAAATAAATTCAATAATTGATCTGAATTTCTTTCATATATCTCGCAAACTGAGAATAGCATTTGCATATTGACAGTAATTAAAAGTCAATCTTAATAGTATTTTTTCTTTCCTACTGTTGCCATTTTCTTCACTTAACAGCATCCTAATAATAAATATCTATAATAGATTTCTATGTGTAACTCAAATGTAAAAATGAAGTTATATTGGGTACCCATAGTTGAAAATATTAACCATGGGTGGACATTTTAATTTGATACCTGGGGTGACCCCATGGTGAGTTTGGTATAATTCCGAACATGCCCTATATGACAATAAATTTATTATGACTGGGTATTACAATTGTGTATTTTTGAAAGTTATGCAATAAACTCAAGTAAAAGAAACACTCACAAAACTATTCGATCTTTTATTTTTTAAAGCAGGGTCAATTTAAATTTAACATTGATTATAATAATAATAAAAAAACAATAAATAATGACAAACATAACAATATCTATAACCTCATACGATTGGATAACACTGGATTCACATGTCTATAAATAGAACAAACTGACAGAAAATTTTATATAATAACGGGAAACATTGTTATGTCATGTCCTTTAACAAGTACGATAAATTAAATCGTAGCACTGATAAATTACTGTAGATGAAAGTTAAGTATATTCTATAAGAGTTGCCTGCCCAACATGGTAAAGGGGAGACAACAACAAAAACTCCACAGCTAATTTGTACCCAAATAGGTACAAATTAGTATTTAGGGATGATTCTAGTTAGAAAATAAAATAACTGAAAATCAATGATAAATAGCTGAAACTATCTACACCCCCCTTTTAAAATGGGCCATTTTTGACCTGTTCTGACCGTGTCAAGCAACTTTCGACAATTTCTCTCCAGAGGAAAATAACCGAAATCAGTTAAATGTCTGACAAAAATCATCCCAGAGTATTTAGAGATAATCCCCATCAAAGTTGGGTTTAGTGTGAAACAATCCACTTTCTTAAAGGGAGTTAATCCATAGTAAATTTGTGAAAAGTCTATAAAGATACCTGGATTGGTATTTAGAGATGATCTACATTAGTGGTGGGCATGGTTACAAAAAGTTGCAAAGGGAGATATTGGAAAAGAATTATACTCCAGAACAACATTGAGTAATGTCTAAAACGATACACTTTGCTTAAAGGGATTTAATTTATACCAAAATTAAGTAGTCTGTAAAAAATACCCCAAAAAATTGGATAATAAAACACAACCCATAACTTGCAAAGGGAGATAAACTGGAAAGAAGTATAATCCATGACAACATTAAGTAAAGTCTAAAACGATAACCAAAATGGTACATAACTTGTTTAAAGGGAGATAATTCATATGCATTGTTATAACTTAGCATACCTTACTTGGTAAAGGTGGATAAACCATTAATGATTCCCATTCTACATTAAAGTTTTGTAAAAACAAAACAAAAAACAATCGGGTGATTATATAATGGTCTATATTCTATTTAATGAACTAAAACTTTATATTGAGAAATATTCTCCAATCTCTATTGAAAAAAAATATATACCAACCTAGTCGGAAAAATAAAAATATGGCTTTTTAAACTTTGCAGATCTTGAACTATAAATAATTTGTTAAACAAATAAGCATTGGTTAAAGCAAAGTTAATAAACAGAAAAAACAATCAACACTCAGTATGAGACACCAGAAAGGCCTTTCCTCAAAGAGTAGCCTGCCAGAAATTAATCTAAAAGCAATGTTGACAGCTACCTCTGATTTTTACCATTTTTTGATTTTTGATCATCCATTGTGGATTGGCAAGATATATTTATAGAACTATTAATCAAGTTAGCTATCTTGCATGTTTAAAAAAAAATGCAAGTTACATGGTTTTCCATCAAATTAGTGAAATTTATCATAATCCTGACCGATTTATCAAGTTAGTTATCTCACAAATTAAAAAAATTAAAAATACATGATTTTTCATAAATTTAGTAAAATTTAACATGATCCAGATTTTGATTTAAAATTTCGTGAAATTGTACATTTCTGTGAAAAATTAAAATTATGCATACCTACAAAAGTTAGGAATGTGTCATCACTGGTATTTAAAGATTTCTTTGGAAATTCATTTTGTTGACAGTTTCGTATTTCCTTTGTTGATAGTTTCGTATTTTTTAAATACACGATTGTGTATTGCCGTATTATGTATGCACATAAAATAATCATATGTGTGCTTCTTTTTATTTTTCACAAAGTTTCCCGACATTAATTGAATCTATGTTTAGTAAAATTCAGATAATAACGCCACATCAGTTAATTATTTATTCATTTATAAATTAAAAAAATAAATACTTACGCATGTGTTACAAATGATGGTCGATATTGTAAATGACAAAAAACAATATTTTCCATCAACTTTTGTCAGAGTTCCCTATCTTACTTAATCCCTCACTCCCCTTTGGTTGAATTTCGGATATCTCGAAATTTTGCAACGGTCCCGTGAACTTCGAGATAACGAGATTCATCTGTATTAAACTCAAGTAACAAAAAGTTGTAATAAAATAAATCTTATTTTTCATTGACCACAAGGCAAACACTATTGTAAAAATCAGAAATATACAAAATTTACTTAAAGAATATTCCTACTTTAACACAATATTTAATATACTGATAATTGACAAAAGATGTGAGACTCAAAAAAGGGTCTTGTAAAATAACAAATACACATATTTGTAAACCTAGCTTAAAAATACTGATATATAAAAATGGAAATTGAAATTTCTTCCGTAAATGGATGTCAAATGTCTGTCTGCTGAAATTTCACTAAAACAGAATCACATCGTTATTCACACAATAAGAAATAACAGTATAAAATGTCATTTTCAATGTTATTTATGAAAGGAATAGGTTCTTTAGTGTCATTTTCTTGGAAAAAAGTTTCTCAGAACATATAGTAGTATATAATCCGCAACTCTAACGGTAAATTTCTGCGGATAATACAAGACCGTTTACGGTATTATTTATGAAAGGAATAGATTCTTGAAGTGTACATATGGGTTATGAAATAAAACAAAACCACAGGGGAAAATGCACTACCCTTCATAGTTGATTTGGAGACACTGTCTTATTTCCTTTCCACAAAAGCCATTAAAACACATTTGGAAGTTCATAATAAATAAGAAGTAAACAGTAATAATTTAAAACATGAATATCATTCATTATCATCATCCTCTAAATCAAATTTACTAATAATTGCATCAGCTCTGTAAGGTCCTTCTTGATGCTTTGCTAAAATTCTAAGTAACGGTCTTAGTTTCAACCACCACTGTTCTATGGGTTTTCTCTTTCTGAAATTTAAATGAAAATTTGCCCCATACATTGTTTTCATGTGATAATAGTGTACAAATATAGCCATTTCAATAAATTTTTGAACAAAACCTTACATATTCATTAAGATATGTTGATAGAATGAAAAAATACAGCTTTCAATGCCACAACAGCAATATTTAAAAAGGTAGAATAACAACAATTCAAGTGCTATCCTGATCATACACGACCAATCCAAAAATCAAATTTTACAATGGAAAACATGGTTAAAAATGTACAACAAATTTAAAAAAAAAAATATTATGCAATTTTCAAACAAAAACATCAACATTAAACATCAAAGTTTTTTTTTTTTTTTATAGCAATTTTATAAATGTTATAAAAGCTTGTGTTTTTATGTGCATAATTATGACAAAATGTAAAAAAATACTTCGGGCTATTCCATTACACATGTACTCAATCAAAGGGTCCTATCAAATCTGCCAAACGATATAGCTGAAATATTGTTGAAAGTGGCATTAAACACCATATCCCTAACCCCAAACACAAATCTGCCAACATATTCTAATTAGTATAAGTGGACCATACATTCAGTAATTCCAGATAAAGTCACTTGCAATTATCAAGGGGGAGGGTTGGCATCCCATTAAACCAGTTTAACCCTGTCACATTTCTGTTCCTGTCCTCAGTCAGAACCTGGTTTCCAAAGCCGTATGGGGGGGTCGTTGTGGTCGTGATCATATGGTAGTTGGATTTATAACTACCTATGCAATGAGTGTCTATCACCACTAACAATGTGAGGTCGAATCTCACTAAGGCGGTGTGTACTCCATACAACATTATGTGATAAAAAAATTGTCAGCGACTAGTGGCAGATCAGTGGTTTTCTCTGGGTACTCCTATTACCTCCACCAATAAAACTGACTGCCACTATATAACAGAAATATTGTTGAAAGTGACCTTAGACACCATAACCCTAACCCTAGATAATGAGTGCATTTGAAACTGGAATAGCCCATATTATAATATTGGCACCAATAGAAATGACTAAATGACTAATGCTTGCAGAATAAAAAAATAAAAAAAAATACTGTTATTTTGCAAATAAACACCATGCATATGGTGGTTAACTATAACAAATTATTGCATAGCGACCTAATTATATGATTGACAACATGACCAAAAGTGTAAAAACATGCAATGTCATCGTACCTCATAAATGTACTGTCATTCATATTGAGGTGTACTTGACACATCAAGGTATACTTGATACAACCTTATACGATAAATTTTGTCAGTTTCCAGCACCAATTAGATAACCCTAATATTTATATGCTATCACTGATTTGTTTTGTGAGAATCGATTTCTCAGAGCAATACAAAAATGCATCACATCCTTTGTGAAGCCTGAGATACGAGATGAAGTCCATTTCGAGCAAAACAGCAATGATAGTATGTTCAATAAGGATTTGTCAAGGCCATACACATCGAAATCATCGATAATAAGTGATTAACGATGTTTTTTAAAACGGGAGGACTTTTCTCAGTCATCTCTCATCGAAGGACGAAGCCCTGAGATGAGATGACTGAGAAACATCCTTCGAGTTTTAAAAAACATCTTTAATTATTTTATCGCTATTTTGTATTCATAATTAAATAATTTTTGTTGAGATACTGACATTTTTTTAAACACAATTAATATTTTATATCGTTAATCACTTATTTTCAAGGATTTGGTAATGTGATGTCATTATAACGTCATATTAGAAAACAGCGATAATACTACGTGCGTCCTTGACAATGCTTAGCGATTAGCGATAATTGGAATCATCTCAGCGCTTACGTGATATGAAATATATTGGTTTTAAACATCAAAGGGAAAATAAACAAAATAGCGATAACATTTCATATCACACTTGTCACTTGACAACAGATCATTGATAAAACTGAAATATTGTTGAAAGTGGTGTTAAACACCAATAAACCCTTATAAATTGTCAGGACAAAAATAAAACTGTTAAAGCATATTTTTTTTTTATCAAATTAAGTTCTGCTATTAATAAATGAGTTCTTGCATGAATATTATCCAACACAGAATAATTTTACCTTGTGTCATATTGTATAATATTCTTCTCTGAAAAATATGTTAGCTCAATACATATAATATATACAAGCATAAAAAAGCATGCATTAGTTGTATTTCATGCAAAAACATCACCGGGGATATGCAAACCCATAAGATTTTAAGTTTCTATGGGAAGGGGGGATACAGGATATAGAATTAGGGTGGTTACAGGATGTAGAATAATAGCAGACGGTCATGGATGTTAAAAATAAGGTAAGGATATGTACATAGGGATATGAGAAGAAAAGGTCAAAGGCCATCTAACAATCTCAATTATAAAAAAGAAGCAGATGATTATGCAAAAAATAAATTAATAAAAGAAAAAACACTAGTTCTTCTTTACAAGTCTAAAGCCTAATGTCAAACGGAAAAATAAAAAGAAAAAATGCTCAATAAATCCCCTTTGCTGACCCCCATCACAGTGAGATTCTATAAATATCACAAGATTTAAGCATTGTCTTCATCTTCCACTTCATCTACGCCAAGGGGAACTCCCTCTGTTTGATAGGCCACTTCTTTGTGCTTAGCTAGAATTCTAAGTAAGGGTCTAAGTCTTAGCCACCATTGATCTTTGGGAATTCTCTTGCTGTAAATGATAAGATAACATAGTTTCTTGGTTATATATGGCAGTATCTGTAAGGAAGCAAGCAGAAAAGGAGCTTAAAAGGTTAGGGGGAAACGATTCACCGTATGTACCGAAATCGCGATTATTTTGGGGACGGTTCGGTTCACGATACGTGGAGGCCACTTATGATACAAACGATATGATGCTCATTTTTTGAAAAAAGGTAGTGTTGAACTTCCGTTTTCTTCTTTTGGTGATCATTTAATTAATATTTTGAGAAAAGTGAATCGATTAATTTACGCTTTTAAAATTAATTAATCAAATATCAAATATTTAAAATTTCCGCTAGTACGTAAGCGACCTCATATAAAAAAAACCATGGCAGCGCACATATCGACCAGCATGGACTTCAAGGAATAGTTAGTTTCCTATAAAACGTATCGTAATACATATCAAATATCGCGATACGTATCGTTTGTGGAAAAAGTGTATCGTTACACCCCTATTAAAAGGTATATATGGGTACTGAAACTTGACTAAAAATATTAATTATTTTTTTCCAAGATTAAAAAAAAAAAAATTAAATTAACAAAAAAGAAAAAAAAAAATCAAAAATCAAATACATTGTATATCTTTTTTTTTCAAATATAAAACTATCCTTTTTTCAAATGTAAAAATATCCTATGTATTTGACACAATAATTCAAGCATTGTCAAATTTCACATGAAGGAACGTAAAATTTAAATTTCATTTGATAAGTTAAGAACTTGACATTCAATGTACGAACCAATCATTTATTAACATAAATAGTCTTTGTGTGAGACCTGAATATTTCTTAAAAAATAAATATTATGTCTTGCTAGAGACCTGAGTATATTAAAAATAAAAAATATCAATTTTTTTCAAGAGACCCAAGTATTTGTTAAATAAGAAATATCTATTTTTTGCTAGAGACCCGTGTTTTAAAAATAAAAACATATTTATATCTTGAAATTTACAAAAATTACACATTTTCCTCCATATATACCTTCTATATATAACAGTGTGATAACTAATTTTACATGGATGATGATGATATATTAAACCTTCACCAAACAAGATGAACTGTGAGCTAATGCTCACCTATGATACCCCCGCTCTTTGGCAAACAGGAAGTAGGAATCTGACGGGTCCAAAAACGCTTCCCACGATATGGGGTACCTATATGAAGCTTGTGACCAAATATCAGATCTCTGCCATCAATAGTTGCTGAGAAAAATGTGACGAAAAATGTGCATATATGTTCAATGTGTATTAAAACCAACTAAGTCGGCAAACAGGAAGTAGGAATCTGACGGGTCCAAAAACGCTACCCACAATATGGTATACCTATATGATGCTTGTGACCAAATATCAGATTTATGCCATCAACAGTTACTGAGAAAAATGCGATGAAAAATATCTTGGACGGACGGAAGGACGGACAGAGGTAAAACAGTATACCCTCATCCCCCTTCGGGGAGCGGGGGTATAATAATGAACAATGAAGTGCATTGTGTCTGTATATGGTCAGCCATCGTCGGTAACCCACGGTTGATTCTGATACGTTCCTCTCTCTCCATCACCCGTGGGTCAAATCGCTTGTAAACATTCGTTTTCATGAATATTAAAAGTTTCGAATTAACCAATCAAAATCACGTTTATGAAAGGGAAACTCTTTGGTATCGGAGGTAAAATCTGACATATAAACATCCTTTTCCTCAAACAAATTCTACAGATTCTTGTTGAAAGTCCCTCAATTCTTTCACTCCAAATTTTTGCAACAGGTCCGACATTTTTAACTTTTAACCAAACTCATTATGAAAGGAACGATTTGATTTGTTGAATCGCATTTGAAGTTTGTAATGCGAAGACTTATGAATTATTCATGAGTACGAATGTTTACAAGCGATTTGACCCACGGGTGATGGAGAGAGAGGAACGTATCAGAATCAACGGTGGGTTACCGACGATGATGGTTAGCTAAAAATTAGATTAGATTTATAACAGTTATTATTATATGACTATAAATATTTCTTTTATCTGATTGGTTAAAAGCATGCGATTTTTACTTGATAAAACCTTCAATTTCTGCAACGATTAATTTTGATTGTTCCAGAGGAACCTTTGGAACGTTATATTAACCTCACACGACGCTAAAATCGGAAAACCCCTACTTTTAATTTTAACGTCACATGAGGTTAATATAACGTTCCAAATGCTCGTCTGGAACGATCAAAATTTATCTTTGCAGTATGCATAAATCTTTCTTGTTACCATTAACATTTACAAAAAAAATGCATCTAGTGTTTAATGCTAATTTATAAAACATGGCCCAGAGGACATTAATAACAGTTTCATATAATAAAACAATTGCTGACTTTCTTTTCGATTAATATAAGGATCTATCGTTCCAAGATATACGATATTTACCTCGGCTTTGGGCTCGGTAAATATCATATTTCTTGGAACGATAGATCCTTATATTAACCTCAATAAAAGTCAATAATTGTATAATGTTACTTTCCACAATATTTGAGATATACCGTGGCAGTCAACGGAGGAAACCTGAGTATCTGGAGAAAAACAATAACATTGGATTTGATTTTTAGTGTTTTAACGCCACTTTCAGCAATATCATGGCAACCAGTTTTAGTGGTGGAAGAAGCCGGAGTAGCCGGAGAGAACCACCAACCATGTGCAAGCAACTGGTAAACTGAGTGCTCTTTATTTGTAATTTACAAAGCCGGGCGTGAACCCACGCCGTATTGGCGATAGGTTTGTATGAGTTGTTAGGTAATCCAACTACCTAACTCATCATGCAACCCGGGCCCTACAACTACCTAACTCATCGAGCCATCCGGGTCCCCTACAACTACCTAACTCATTGAGCCACCAGGGCCCTCAAAAACATTGAAGGTAGAGTCAAACTTGTATTCAGTGGTCAATGTTGGGAAAAGGGAAAATGAATGCATAATAGTAGTGACCACATAAGAGAAGTGACAGCTTATTCAAGATCAGCAGATCTAGATAATCAGTTCCTGTCAGTAATGAATTGCATATTACTGTACCGATAGTAGATTATATGGATAACATGATGGCCACTTTATAATGAGGCTATGTGCTTGTAGCGATTTACAGTTAACTAGATAATCATTCAGTATTTTGATAAGTTATTAAGTACAATCGTGTAATGAACACGTCTCAAAAGTTAACTACCAATGATTTTTTAAAGTGTGGAATAAAAACTGACCAGTAAACATATACTTTGGGATAAACATTGGGTGACTGTTCACAATGTAGTGAGGTGACCGTTTATACGAGTTAAATTAATATGTAAATCAAATATCTTTCCATAAGTCACCGACAAACTTGATCATGGGCTAGGGTTGGGGTTATGTTGCTTAACGCCACTTTCAACAATATTCCAGTTATATTGTGGAGGTCAATTTTATTGGTGGAGAAAACCACTGACCTGCTGCAAGTCACTGACAAACTTTATCACATAATGCTGTATTTAGTACACTCCGCCTGAGTGGGATTCGAACTCACAGCATTAGTGGCGATAGGCACTGATTGCATAGATAGTTGTAAATCCAACTACCATACGATCATGGCCACGACGGCCCCAAACATGAATGAGGGAGATATTTGTATATTGTAATGATTTTATTTAGACATCTAACAGACCATTCATAACGTTCTCTTTTTTTAACTGACCATATAATATTTTCTCCCTCTTGATAAATTCTGCTGAATGTATAATATAGACAAGACAATAGTAGACTAGCATATTTATCTAAAGGAGAGAGATTTAGATCTTTTCTGACATAATAATTAAATATGATTCAGAAATGACATGTGCCATTCAGGTGAAACCTTTTCATCTTTATGCATTGCATGTTGAAATAATTGTATATTAACATTTTTTATTACTTAATAAAAATGTAAGTGATTGCCTTCATTTACACCAAAAAAACATTTGATAATTGTTATTTGTGAAAAATGGTTGAATTGCTAACATTGTTTTTTTATAACCAATCTTTCCCCATTAACATTACTTTGCATTGAAATTTTTCTGAAACAACCTGTAAGCAATCACATTTTTCACTGGTATTAATTAGATGGCCATCTTGGGATGACGGTATCTTATGTGATCACTTAAGGTACTGTTATCCAAAGATGGCAGACGCCAAATTAGTTTTTCCCCCTTTTTTTCAGTTCACAGAAAGTTTGCTTAATGCAAAAACGGTAAAGAAACTGTATTTTCACTTTAAAACTTACATGTTAACTTTATCGTTGTATGCCAGCATAAATCTCTTGAATGCATTTAAAAACCAGAAAATATGATTGGTGCTTAACTCCAACTTTAGCAGTATTACAGCTATATCGTGGCCAGAAAACATGTACCAATAGGTTGAAAATTTAAGAAGATGTTAAGAGAGCAAATTTCATTCCAGGAGGGTTTGGGGCTAAATTCCATTTAACAACACAGCAAAAATAGGTTTTGTAATTTCAATCTTTATGCAAGAAAAAGTACATGCAATATCAATTTGTCATTGGCAAAATCCCCACACGATAAAAAAAAAAAATTATAGCACCATTTTTAAGACTCCTACACTTTTTTTTGTTTTCAATATCAGAATCGTACTTATGTTTTCATGATAACCGAATGTTTGCTCATTCTGAAAGAATATGACTTTTAACATGCTGGAATTGTCTTTAAAAGCAAAACTCCATCTCACAATCATTTTGATCTGTTTAAATTACCATCACTTGAAGTATCTTGTAATTCTTTACAGATGATCCGCACCAATCTTACTTCAAAATATTTGAGTGAACTAGGATAAATCAAGCTGAAGACGACTATGAATGGAAAACAAATTTACTTTGACCTATCCCAGGACACAACTTCCAAGTTTCAGATAATGGGATTTGTCTATATATAAGATTCCATGACAGAACGGAAACAATTTCACAATATAAAAGTTGAATAAAAACATGATAAATGATATTCTTTTCAGAAAATAGACAATTCATTTCCTGAGGAACAAATCTAGAGGTTTACCTGGATATAAATGATGATTCCGGTTTGCAGTTCATGAGAACATTTTTTAGCATTTTCTTGTGTGGTGGTGGCCATCTTGAATTTATAATCAATACAAAAATAAAAATTAAATAACAGTGAAAGTTTTAGTTTATTGAACAAAGAGAAAAAAACAATCTAAGAGTCAAAAATAGGACTTTTTGAGTTGGACTCAAATATTACCTGGTTTATTCATCAAAACCTTGAGAATAATTAAGATTTTCTTGAGAAATTATGGCAAGATCTTCAAGAAGCCATACATTTATTACTAAAGGCTAGACAGTATTATTTCTGTACCCAACACCTAGATACATTTTAAGTTAAGGTATATAAAGCATGGTTAGAGCGGTTGGTGTTAATGACTTACTCAAAATCTGTGTTTGCTTTGAGGTCTTCTAATGGAGAAAATAACAATTGTCGTCGTAACATTCCAAGTAAAACGGCACTATCTGGAGTACAGGCTTTCATAACACCTAAAAATACAATTAAATCTAAATAACTAGTCGTTCCTATTATAATACATTGAGGTATAAGTTATGCTCATTGTTGAAAACCCTACTGTGAATATGAAATCTGTAACAGCAGTAAAACTGCTGTTCCTTTACTTTAATTTGTAAAACTGCTGTTCCTTTACTTTAATTTGTTTCTAAGTGTAATGTTGGATAGTCTCTCATGTTCAATTACATCAATATTCTTTTTTACTAATACTTTTCAATGTAAAATATAAAGGACAGACATAGAATCAATGGACAACTGTATAGGATTATTAATTTACACGGGGCCGTCGTGGTCGTGATCATGAGAGTTGGATTTATAACTACCAATGCAATCAGTGCCTCTCACCACTGAAGTTGTGAGTTTGAATCCTGCTCAGGCGAGCTTTACTCAATACAACATTATGTGATAAAGTTTGTTAGTGATTTGCGGCAAGTCTGCAGTTTTCTCAGGGCACTCCCATTACCTCCACCAATAAAACTGACCGCCACGATATACACCAGTAAGTGAAATATTGTTGACAGTGGCTTTAAACACCATAAACCCAAACCCTGTGTCACTTTTCTGATTGGATACAGAGCAAAATACAAATTCATTAATATGTATACGTATACAACAGAATAAGAACTTATTACCTATCTCTACTAAGCTATGTTTCTATACTAATATTTTGATATTGATATATACTTTCTACTTTTACCCATAAAAAAACCTTATAACTGTACATTGTATTATACAAACCATCTTTTGTGTTCTCTTCTATTTTCTGTATCATATAGTCAACTGCCTTGGCAGCCATCTTTGTCCCATAATTCCTATCGAAGGGTGATGGCACACCACCTTGCTGCATGTGACCGAGGACATTTTTACGACAGGTAAATGACCCTTTACCTTCTTCTGAGAACATTTGATGAATAAAATCAGTTGTGTAGTTGGGATTTGCATTTTCATTCCTGTTGGAGAAAACACAATGGAGAAATTTACAAAAAAATTATGTTATTTCCCACCCAACAAAATTATGACTATAGTAGTCTCCCTTTAATAAAGCCAACCTTTCTGCAATAAATAAGTGGCCTTATAAGAGGATGCGAAGGGGTCAATTTAGTAGTATTTTATTACATATAACTCAGTAGATCTGATATGACATGATAAGAGGGGGTTGTCTTAGTTGGGAGTGGCCATATAAACATCTGACATGAATGATAAGAGGGGTGGCCTTTGGTGGGAGTGGCCATATAAACATCTACATGAATGATAAGAGGGGTGGCCTTAGTTGGGAGTGGCCATATAAACATCTGACATGAATGATAAGAGGGGTGGCTTTTGGTGGGAGTGGCCATATAAACATCTGACATGATAAGAGGGGGGTTACCTTAGTTGGGAGTGGCCATATAAATATCTGACATGATAAGAGGGGGTTACCTTAGTTGGGAGTGGCCATATAAACATGACATGATAAGAGAGGGTTACCTTAGTTGGGAGTGGCCATATAAATATCTGATATGATAAGAGGGGTGGCCTTTGGTGGGAGTGGCCATATAAACATCTGACATGATAAGAGGAGTGGCCTTTGGTGGGAGTGGCCATATAAACATCCAACATGATAAGAGGGTGGTTACCTTAGTTGGGAGTGGCCATATAAACATCTGACATGAATGATAAGATGGGTGGCCTTTGGTGGGAGTGGCCATATAAACATCTGACATGATAAGAGGGGTGGCTTTGGTGGGAGTGGCCATATAAACATCTGACATGATAAGAGGGGTGGCCTTTGGTGGGAGTGGCCATATAATAGGGGGACTACTGTACTAAAAACTCCTAATATCTAAATTCATCAAAGAAAAGAGCGAGTGAGTGAGTGATTGCTGTTTAACGCCAAATGAGGAATTTTTCAGCTATATCATGGCGTGAACAAGTTACATTTTGACGAGATGATGATGAAGTCTGCTTTGTAATTAACCAACACACTTAGTTACAGTCAACAGGTCTTTGCTCTTACTCCTTAATGCTGCGTGCTTAGCGGAGAACCAACAAACACCAATTTCATAGTCTTTGGTTTAACCGGATCGGTGCTCAGACCCACAATCTCCCCACACTTGAGGTGAACATGCTAACCATTACACCACTGATACAGATAACTCTTTTCATGTGTAACTGTAGATTGTTGTGCATTCTACAGATTCAACAAAATACCAGAACTAGGATATGGTCTACTTTGAGAATTATTTTTATATTTACCTTAAAATTAAGCCTCTTTGTACACCAAGCTGAAGAATCTTGTTTTTCAAATGGATGACATCATCCTGCAAATAAATTTAAAAAAAAAAGACATGATAGTCATTTGTAAATAACACAGTAATTCCTTCGTGCTTAATATTTACAAAAAGTAAGAATATGTAATGTGAACGCAAATTATTTACGGTCATATAAAAACTTTGATTATTGATGTATAATTTGTACTCAGTCAAATTAATATTTTGTAAGATAAACTATATCCTTGTGTGGTGGCCATCTTTGATTTTTGATCCTATATAAAACTTATTCAGCAGTGGAATTCCGATTGTAAAATAAAATAAACTTTGTACATGGCCGTGGAAATTCCACCAGATATGAGAATAAGAATAAAACATTTCAGCCAATCAGAAAGCATAGCTGGCCCTAGCAGCCATGTTGAATTTCTGAATGGAACAATAGTATAATCTGTCCAGTGCAGTTTCTAAGATTACAATGAGAAAAGTTAATGATTGACAGAAGAACGCAAAGTGATAATAATACCTCACTTGGCCTGATGGGACAGGTGAACTAAAAATCTAACATAAACACTAAATCTAATTCATCAAAATCTTCATATGGTCAACTCTGAACTCTGTAAATACAATATTTATATTGATGCCATACATAAAACCTTTTTTTTCTTTTTCAATGTTGTTACGATCTGTAGTATTGTTCAGCGTTAAGGTTTTGGTGTTTCACGTCACTTTTAACAATATTTCAGTTACATCGTGGCGGTCAGTTTTATTGATGGAGGAAACCGGTATCCCCAGAGAATACCACTGACCTGCCGCAAGTCACTGACAAACTTTATCACATAATGTTGTATCGGGTACACCATGCCATGAGCGGGATTCGATATCACAACGTTAGTGGTGATAGGCACTAATTGCATAGGTAGTTGTAAATCCAACTACCATACGATCATGGCCACAATGGTCCCTGTCCCTGACTTTGATAAAAAAAAAACATTATAAAAAAAAAAAAGACTATGATCCTGGCACTGAGCCATTTTAAATACAAGATTTTTAGAAACTTCATGTTGAATAACTAAAGTTACTGTTATACTCTAACCTACCCTTAAATTTGTAATACTGAAAGGATCTTCATATATATAGGCTGCATCAGCACCTCCTGCCATACCAGCCATTGTTGCTAGGTAACCACAATATCCTCCCATCGTTTCTACAATAAATACTCGTCTTTTCGTTCCTGTTGCAGACTGTTTTATCCTATCACAGATCTGAAATCAGTAAATTTTCCGAACTTAATTAATTAATTATTGTTTATTTGTTAATTTCATACATTATTGGTCAGTGTCTTCATTTTTTAACCGGGTGGCTCAATGAGTTAGATCGTTGGATCTAACAGCTCATACAAGCCTATCACCAACATGGCGTGGGTTCATGCCCTGCTTTGTATATTACAAAAAAGGGTGCACTCGACTCGCAGCCGCAAGTGATAAAGTTTACCAGTTGCTTGCCCATGGTCGGTGGTTCTCTCTGGGTACTCCGGCTTCCTCCACCACTAAAACTGGTCGCCATGATATAGCTGAAATATTACTGAAAGTGGCGTTAAAACACCAAAATCAAATCATTTTTTAATATAATTTTGACCAATGATGTTATTCTATTTTTATGCAATTTGAAATATTTTCCATGATGCACTAGGTTTTAATTAATAAATTGTTTCTTTTGTAACAAGGTCAGAACAACACTCATAAATCAAAAAAAAAAAATTATGCAAAATTCGGTATTTATTATGACTTTATCTACATGTATATATATAACACCATTACGTTGAGTATGGTAAATCATGGAGTTGAGCCCAGATAGGGTTAAATAAAAGACTATAAAATTAGTATTTGCTATGTATCTGCTAAGATTGCAGCATTAAGGAGAAAGAAAGCAAAAGCCTGGTTGGCTTGGAATCAGGATAATGGATCAGAGTGGAGCAACATATATGCCTGTGGACTGAATTTGTTTAAAATGAGCTAGCACTTAAGCATGTTTGTCTAGTACATGCTGTGTGATATCAATGTTACATTTTGCATTCTTTTCTCTCGGATAATGACTTGATAAACAACTGATATTATGTTGTGTTCCTTCAGGTTTATCGCAGAATGGACAATATTCTTTTTTTCAGCAGCGGAAAGTTATCTGCCATGATAATATTTTTACTTTCAGAATTTTTGCACGTTTTATTTATTAAGTAAACACCGGACCGAAAAGACAGAATGAAAATAATTCCAGATTTTGAAAAAATGGAGTATACATAAATTAAATTGGCCATAAAATTTGGAGAAACTCTGCCAAAATCAGGGTTGTTGGCATCTCTGCTGAAGTCTGTCCCAGAAATATTGCTATCAATCATAAATGGCATCACAATCATAGACTTACATCAGCTATCTCGTTCAATGCTGTATCAGCCCCCAGACTGAAGTCTGTCCCAGGTATATTGTTACTAATTGTACATGGGATCACAATCATAGGTATACAGAAAGCATCATAGTCTTTTCTGGCTTCTGTCAGCTGTAGGGCACTGTGATAGGCCTGTTAATGATAAAATAATTTCACATGAATCTACATACAGTATAACAAATGATACCTCATATAAATTACTATAGTATTTCTAAAGCATGTTGGGGCCGTCGTGGCTGTGATCGTATGGTAGATGGATTAACAACTACCTATGCAATCAGTGCCTATCACCATTGATGTTGTGAGTTAGAATCTCGATCAGGACGAGGTGTATAACATTATGTGATAAAGTTTGTCTGTAACTTGCGACAGGTCTGTGGTTTTCTCCGGGTCTTCTGTTTTCCTCCACCAATAAAACTGACCGCCACGATATAACTGAAATATTGTTGAAAGTGGTGCTAAACACCATAAAACAAACAAACATACAGTATAACAACTGATACTCTTATCTTAATTACTATAGTATTTCTAAAGCATGTAATTGAAAAAAAGAATTTATTTTTTAAGACCCAATTCTGGCCTCCAAGAAGAACGACTTTCATTTGCATATTTCCAAACCTGCTCATCAAAAGGATTTTATTCCATTTGGTTTAATACAGTCAAACTAGTAATCGATGGTAACCTTTAGGACAAAGGAAAAATGACAGAATAAGACAATTGATGACTAATTTAAAATTGGTAGATCTGCTTTGTCAGTTCCGGTCCATAATTATTTGTTCATTACTGTTAAGGTAATTTAATTGAAAAAAATGGCAGTCACTTGTAAAGATGCAGTGTTTTTGTAACGATTTACGGTTAATTAGCTAATTATTCAATAATTTGATAGCTTAATTGGTCCAATTATGGATTAAAAACAATTCAAAAGTCAATTGAGGATGAAAAGCGACTGTTAAATTCTGGTAAATTGATACAATGGGATAAACTTTGAGTGACCGCTGGCCGCGTTCATGATCTGACAGCTTGTTTGAGTTAAAAAATGCACAAATTTGTCTGTTTATAGCAGGTGACTACCAATTTAAGATCAGAGTTAAGGCAAGGTTGACTGTAGTTCCCTTAAAGAAGATTGACAAGTCATTCCCAACTTGATGCTAGGTCCAGTAATTTGTACTCCTTTACTGGACCGAATGTCCATTCACCTTCAATTTACCTTGCAAAACACTGGATTGATACAAATATATGGAAGACATATCTCTTGCCTTTATATGAGAAATATTGCAAAGATAAAAATACTTAATTGGACAGAAATATACTTGAATTGTGTACCTCAAATCCTCCAATGATAAGAAGACCACTTATATCATGTTCCTTTAATTTGGCAGCTACCTTGTCTAATCCATACCTTGATGCTGTACACCTGTAAAAGATTAATCCAATACATATGTAAAAATATGTCATAGGCGTCTCCTATAAAGCAAGTGCAAAAAATTGCTCCAAAAATAGGAGCACCATGTTGAGTGATCATGACTAAGTAATTGTTGTTTAACGACAAGTGAGCAATTTTTCAGCTCTATTATGTCGAGAATTGTTTACATTTCGATGAAATGATGATGATGTCTGCTTTGTACTAGACCTACTCGCTTAGTTGGATTTTTTGTGCTAGCTTACTGAAGAAAAAAAAACAGTCCATGGGTAAACATGCTACTCCACTCTGACATATTATCCTGATTCCAAGCAAACAGTCTTTGAACTTGCTCCTTAATGTTGTGTGCTTAGTGGAGAAGCTGTAAACACCAATGTCATAGTGTTTAGCTTGACACAACAGGGACTTGAACCTATGATCTACTGCACTTGAGGCGAGCATGCATCACCGATGCTGTTCATAGGAATCACAATTTGGAAGATTTTGTCAGGTAGAAATGGTAGGTCATTGATGTCTCGCATTATTTTTTTCTTTAATTTAATTTTCACGCTTGGTCCTGCCAACCCATGTTTTAAAAACTCCCAACAAATTATCGATTCCATGAAATATTTCTTAACTATGTACTTTTTAGTTCCTAATAATGATCCACCCTGGCTAGTCCAACCATGAACATCTGTCCATCCAATAGGTTCTACCTGCAATAATCAAAATAAAACAAATAAGAGATTTATTATATATTTTCTATCATAAATTCCATCTATATAGTATTTAGAAATAATGGCCCATATTTGTCTCTTATTTATATACATTAACATGTTGTTCTTTTCTAATTCAAATGGTTACTATATAGCTATAGAAGTATATCAATCAACTCTCATCGACCCAAGATGTAGTAAAAATTGGTAAGTACTATTGATCACAATTAAGTAACATTTAATTCTTGGACTACTCAAAATTTTGCATGGCAAGAAAATTTAAAAAAAATATGCATTAGCAAAATAAAAAAAAACATTCTTTGTCATTCTGTCCTTTTTCATTTGGTGATATTGTGGTGTAATACCACTAAACATGGGTACCAGTCAAAAAGAATGTATGGGAAAGTAGTCCGTAAACACAAAATGGATTCCTACATTGTTGGATAAAAAATAAACCCTATTAGATACTACAAAATACTGAATGTCAGCAGAAACCTACATATTTTAGGATAATTTTAAGCCCAGATCTGATGTCCTTGTGGTTTTAAATAAAAAATTGATTGCATTGGAAAGAAACCACCTGAATTTGTGTTAAATCGAAAGTGAAAGTAGGATTTTTGACAGTAGACATCTTCAGACTGTCTGTTTTTTCTTATATGCCATTAAATGTATGTTGATTTTCGGAGTTAAGCTTCCAATTAGGTACCCCTTCCATGAGATATGAGTGTCACTTAGATTAAACTTAAGATGAATCCTGAATGAAAGCTCAATTTTTTTTTATTTAACATAGAAGGCTATGGAGAATTCTTTAGTGGTATTACACCTTGTATTGTCTGTCCTTCGATTTACTCCTTTGGTATCTTCAAATTTTTTCTGTATATTGCGAGCCAAAGGTCAAGATTTTTTTATATAAAAATTGGTGACGGAAATTTAAAAAAAACATAGCTCCCCCTACTCCTCCCCCACCCCAAATTACATTTGTATTCCCCTTATCAAATTTTGATATCAACTGTCAATATCAAATTACAGATTATTTTTTATGGAATGATTACTTTCATGTACATGTCAGTGGGTGGAAAGGTTAAAGGTGAGAGGTTAGCTGCAAAAAATATTATTTACATTGTTTTCATGCAAGCATAAGAATTGTGCTCCCAAACCAAACTATATACCAAGATGCCTGGTTAGTATTTGCATAGTGGAAAATAAACATGTAGTTATTTGTGGTTAATTTATAACGTCTTCAATGCAGCACTGGAAAATTATCTAAAATGGGGCAAAATAATTTATCTAAATCATTGTGTATTCCACTCGAACTGCAACCAGATCATCACAGTAACCAGTTACGAGTTATTTGTTTTGTAAATGGCTTTAAACTGGCTAAAATACTTCATAGAATCATAATATGGGTTAGGGGTTATGGTATTTAACAATATTTTAGTTATATCGTGACGGTCACAGGGATTAAAAAATCCACTAGCCTGACGCCCGGGGCTAGTAATTTCCACATTTGGGCTAGCTGAAATAATCAGCTGTATGCCCGACGGGCTAGTAAAAAATATATATCGGATATTGACAAATTCGCATATCTACTTATATTCATATATGTTATATGTTGTTTAATCAGCAGCAATGTTTTATTTATTCAACCGCTAGCTTTTTGTCAAAATTGAGAGCAAAGAAGGTAGAAAAACTGCATAACTTGTCATAAAACAGTTTCAACAAATGACGGCTTACCGGAAATTTCGAAAATGAAATACCGGAATCGGATTCCGGAACCGGGAACGACTATTTCCAGTTTGGCCGAAAGTAAAAAAAAAATTTTAAAAATTAATGCTAGATTTTTTTGACATGTGACCGTAAACACATATATTTTTGTTTGGCCTTGCAGTGACCTGAACTGTGGAAAAGTGAAAATAAAACGAAATACCAGATCTGAAAAGAAAGATAGTTAAACTAATATACATTTTGTACATTGTACATGTTGTACAATGGTTCAAATCTGCAAGTCGGATTCATGAAATCACGGTATTGACCAGGACTAGTGGTTCATAGATTTGGGCTAGTAATATTTGGGAGTATACTAGCCCTGGGCTAGTGAGGTGGTCCAAGATTGTTTAACCCCTGGGTCACTTTTATTGGTGGAGCAAAGAATCATAAAAAAATTTTTTTTTTTTTTTTTTTAAAAGTTAAAAAAAAAATCCAAAAAAAATCATAATTTAATCTTCAACTTGTTGAAGGCTGTCAGTATTTGGTAGAAATAGAAGTACATGTATATATATTTTTTTTTTTCATGAAAATCCAAATAAATGATATGGATTTAAATTTTAGCCACTTTCTGTTAAAAGTTTAAAGGTAGAAATGTAAATTTCAAGAAATAAAAAAAAAATTATAGAGTGCATGGCTGTCACACTGAATGTTAAAAAAAGACCATCCATAGACCTCCTTTTCCAACTCATCTTTGGATATTTGGGGGAAAAAATCACCAATCTCAAAATAAACTGTATAATATATGTTTCATATCCCATTATCACACAACAAATTTTTTAATTTCAGCTAAATTCAGTTTAAAATTTAGAAATCAAAGTGAAATAAAATATTTTCAGTAATGACAGCCATCTTTGATGGTAATTGAAGGGCATTAATTCTAATTTTAGCCAAGTTAGATGTACTTTGGTTCTGTGGTTTTAAAGAAATTATTTTTGTATCGGCAAATAATAATCAGTACTTTTTTCCACATAATAAACAACGATTTTCTTTTCAATATTGATAATATTCCTATTTAATACTACCGTTCAATGAATACTTTTTTTTTACCAGTATATACAAAGAACTTGATTTGTCCTATACTCACCCTTTTTGAGCTGTCAAATTGATTTGACTGGATAAATTCATGACAAATCATTACATATGTAACAAGTAACCTAAAAGCCACAGTATATAAAATCAGCCTCCCAAGCTTTAAAGTTCTTCCATTGTATCACCCATTTTTATCGTGATTATTGAGTAAATACAGTCAAAGATGTCCTTTGTGAAAACACAATGGAACAAAAACATAGATATCAAATTTAGTGTCCATGACACGTTTCTGGAATGACCTTCACCAGGTACACTCTCAGCCAAATGATTTTTGTGAGCTAGAACAACAAAAGGGCCTAAACATCACCTTAGGTCACCTCTGCTTGAGAGGGGAGAATAGTAAACAGCATAGCCAACATCAGCTTAGGTCACCTCTGCTTGAGAGGGGAGAACCATAGTATTCATAATAATTACATTAATTGGAACCTTGAAAACAGACAACTGAGACAGGGTTGCTTTTTTTTTTCTTTTTTTTTTAAGAGAGTGAGAGCTAGATTATTGTTTAACAGCAAATGAGCAATTATTCAGTTTTACCATGGCGAGAACTAGTTTCATTTTAATGAGATGATGATGCCTGCTTTGCACAAGACCAAAACACTGAGATGGATTTTATAGTGCTGGCTCACTGAAACAACTCTCACACATCATCCTGACTGTGAGTAAATTGGTAACAAGGGCAACGCAAAGCGTGGTGCATCTCCTCGCCTAAAAATTTGACCCTGTGACCTTGAAAATCAATAGGGTTCCAGATTCTCTTAAGGACTAAGTATGTACCAAGTTTGGTCAAAATCCATTGAAGGATGTTGATTCTAGAGTGTTCACAAGGATGTTACGGAAGGACGGACGGACGGTAGCATTACTATATCCCTTCGCAACTTCGTTGGCGAGGTGATAATTATCTCATTCTCTTGCATGCCTAGTGCTTAGTGAAGAAGCAACAAATACTGTTTTTAAAGTCTTTGGTTTGAACTGACCGGGTAACGAAACTCAGAATCTTCAAGGCTCGAAGAGAGCATGTTAACCATTACACCAGGCAGGTGGTTTATCTTTTGTGAACATCAAAGGGACCTCGAAAAAGACCAAAAAAAGACAACCTGAATTTCAATACATAAGATAAGATAGAAATAAAAGTCATGTAAAAGATTTTTTTTCCTAAATAGTAGATAGTTTTGACAGTACATATATATGAGACTCAGATCAGTGTCGAGACACAAATCAGCGTCCACTCCTCAAATCGGCATTCACAGACGTCATTATCTCAAATCACAGTCCGATTTGAAGGTATTCTCAAATCAGCATCCTTTCCAAATTCTCAGATCTATGGCCTATTTATTGGTTAGCATTTAGGCATACGTCAGTGACTACATTGGACGACGATTTGAAAGTGTGAGAAATGGTCATAGATTTGAGAATTGGACGCCGATTTGAGAATTTGAAAAAGGACATAGATCTGAGGTGCAGATGTCTGTGACATAGAAATCCGACATGGATTAGAGGATTTGACGTCGATTAGAGGCTGGACGTCGATCTGAGTCTTACATATATAATAATAATCAAAGCAGAAATGAAATTCAAAAAATCTTACCGGTTCAACTGCCCTTAAAATCTATCAAAATACAACAAAGAGACAATGACTAGCTAATTCATGCATAATGCCAAACTTGTAGCTACACACTATAGAGCTTATTGTAATAGTATGAAGGTTGTAAACTAGCTAAACATTTTAACTTCATTTTTTAAAACTTCAAAAATTATCTAATCCTATATACATACACATGTAAATTTTCCACATAATTTTTTAAAACAAATTATCCAATCCAATACACACACATGTAAATATTTATCAGCATTTTTTGGGGTTATATTTTTTTACAGTAAATGGTAGTGTATAAGACACAATGATGTATAAATACGCAACACCTATCTTTGAAAAAAACCTAAAATTCACTATACAGGTAAGTAAAATTGTGACATAAAAAATCAAGTTCATGTGTGGTCTTATATGAAATACAAAGGGATATATTGAAAAAAGGAATGACTTTTGTCCATATGTTCTACAAAAATAGACTATTTGCTTTCTGATTTAAAAAAAAAATAAAAAAATTCTGAAAATGAAAGTATGTAGAATTACAGTTTGTAAATTTTTTTTTCTTTCTTTTTTTCCTAAATTTTCACAAATCAGGCATGAATTTTGCTTAATGATTTTTCAAATGAATGAAAAATGTTTAAAAGTATATTTATATTTGAAAAAATTGATAAACTGCTAAATGTTTGAAAATAAATATAAGATTTCAGTGACTGGTGAGTAGCCTTCTTAGAAAAATGTATCAATGTATATGTTTCAGGAAAAATAGACCAAAATGTAGAATTTTTTAAAACTTTCATACTTTTACAATAATGTTATCAATTTTTTGGTTACACACAATGTATAGGCCCTCATTTATGTCACAAACATTATTCAAATAAAACAAAATAAAACGCCTCTATAGACTATAAGCAACAAACCCATTCAATATTTTTATTAGTATTGATGCAAGGTTATTTGTTACTGTTACACAAATTAGAAAAAATGATGTCGTTTTTCATCTCCTCACGACGCACATTGAAAAATTTAGATCTGTAATTCAGAACCAATTTTTGTTTAGTGGTTAGTGGTGATGTTTTAAATTATGATATTCATGTTATTTCAATATCTTTGAAAAACAATTACAATTATCTGTTCTAGGTCTGAACAAGATGTTGCATGCTACGTCGTGCTAAGAATACCCCCACTCGTTCATTTGTAAGTCGCACGGTAAACAGGAAGTAGATGTGCGGTAAACCTGGAAAGGGGAGACACGGTACAAGTCACCATGCCAAACCCATATATCAAATATAAAATCATTTTTTCCAGTAGAAGCTGAGATAACTGTTACGAAAGTTTTCATTACGGCAAACATGAAAAATTCTAAGTCGCACTGTAAACAGGAAGTAGATGTGCGGTAAACCTGGAAAGAGGAGACACGGTACAAGTCACCATGCCAAAGCCTATTACAGTTTACATTATATCTCATCATGTTACAGTCTTGATCAAATAAAACACTGATGAATGCCTTGTGGCCGAAACATTTGAATGAAGACAAAGATCTTCTGATAATTTTTATCCATTAAATTTTCAATAACATTATTTTCCAAAACATCAAGAAAACAATTTTGCCCAATCAGATTATAATTATCTGGGTTAGAATAATACTTGTGACATAAATAAGGAACAATACAGGGTTGTTGTTTTTCTTTAAGATAACATATATTACAGATATTCTTACCGGATCCACGATTTGTGTCATCTATATATTAAATATAATATACAATATCAATAAATTACTTTGTCTCAAAATTGTTCTGCTTTATCACTTCATTGCAATATTAAGCCAATTTTCTATTATTTATATAATTAGCAGAACAAATGCAATTTTTCCAATTTCAACAAATTTTTAAATAATGGTGTTTGTAATACACCATATTTTTAAGTCCCTTTATTGCATTTTGAAATTCAAAATTGTTGAGGAGTTAAGTCCCTTTATAGCATTTTGAAATTCAAAATTGTTGAGGAGTTAAATCCCTTTATAGCATTTTGAAATTCAAAATTGTTGAGGAGTTAAATCCCTTCATAGTATTTTGAAATTCAAAATTATTGAGAAATTAAGTCCCTTTGGCATAATAGCATTTTGAAATTCAAAATTGTTTATGAGTTAAGTCTCTTTTATAGCATTTTCAAATGATCTTCTAACTGTATTTTTTCTTAATAAACAGGGAAATGTGTTAAAAAATAAGTTTTTTTTAACAATGTCTAGAATAATGTAGGTTCTGGTCAATGTATATTAATACACAATTTTAAAATACAGCACTACACCCAGCTACTTGTCTGTCATTGGTGAAATTAATCAATTAATTATAAAACATGGACCAATGAAAAACAAAACGAAAATTTAAACTTTTATATAAAGAAGAAATTGAACTTCAAGTTAAACTGCAATTAAATGTTAATTTAACTCAGAAAACTATATTAGAAAAATTAGTATAATATAATTGAGAAAGGTTTTTTTAAAGTGATTTTATATTGTGTTGAAATTGATTGGTTCATTGCACACCTGTGGGCAAGGGGGTTTGGTTTGGGGGTCCTGAAACGGTTTTTGTGTGATCCAATCAAATCAAAATTAGGTGTTTGTTTTTTCTTTGCCTATACCTTAACATTTGACAACGTGTCATATGGGGGTAACATTCATCTTTGACTGTCCAATCATATGCAAGACAGCTAAATATATTGACCAATCAAACAACAGCTCTTGCAGTGTACTTGGTTTTAAAAAGTAGGCTCATCTCTGATTGAGTCGGTTGAAAATATGAACCCTGACATGATCTTAAAAGGGATGTTGATAGATGATAATGTATCATCCAAAAATATATTAAAAATAAAATCAAAAAAAGATAATAACAAACATCTAATTTTATTTGATTGTAAATTTGCTGAAATTGGACTTGATCATTGCAATGGCACTACAAACAAAACAAATAATTAAAGGAATTATAAACATGTGTTACAAAACACACAAATGTTCTCTTAAAATGTCTCTATATTTCTTAACTAAAAAGAAAACCAGTAAACAGGGAATCGTGAATTTGATTTTTTAGAAGTGAACAAAACCTGATGTTATAGTACTTTTTATCTACTTCAATGTAGATATCATAAAAAGAATTCAATTCTTATAAAAGAATCTCTTATATTATGAGATTTTGTAAATATTTTCCTTTTGCCCAATTAAGTACCAGTATAATATTGTAATAGATAGACAAAGGTTAGCTTCATACTCTATAACAGAATTTTAAACCTGTAATTGTACTATTAAGAATTTTCTACTGACCAAACTTTTCATTTCTGTTGGGAAGCATCATCAGTGCTGACAGAATTTCAAAATTTAATTATTATCGAACAATAAAAAAATATGACTGAAATGAAAATTTAACCAATAACGTACAAAAATAAGCACCCTGTTTATCTTGATTTCTGTTGGTTAAGATAGAAACTTGAGAATAAACCCATTACCAACCGCAACGCCTAGATTGTTGTATCTTGATTCCTAAAACAAGCAGTCTATGTACAATATTTCATAACATATAAAAAATATTATTACATTAATTAATTTTTCTTAATTGAAATAATTGCTTTTTTAAACCAATGCGTTAAAATATACATTCATAAGCAATAAGAAATAAAACTTAAACCCAATGTTTGAGATGTTCTCGAGAATTATGGGGATTCCCCTTTTAAGCAGATGTATAAAAATATACATTTAACAAAGCAATCAGAAATAAAACTTAAACCCAATGTTTGAGATGTTCTAGAGACTGACAGATGTTGTAAAAATAATAATTGAAAATATTTGAATCTTTGATTCGGTAAGTGGAAAGTACAGTGAAACCTGTTTAAACCGAACCCCTTTACGATAAACTTTTGTGCTTGGAATAGACAGGGGGATTATGGTGTTTAACGCCACTTTCATCTATATTATAGTTACATAGCGACTGTCAGTTTTATTGGTGGAGGAATCACCGACCTGTCACAAGTTACTGACAAACTTTATTACATAATGTTGTATAGAGTACACCTCGCCATGAGCGGGATTCAAACTCACAACTTTAGTGGTGATAGGCACCGATTGCATAGGTTGTTGTAAATCCAACTACCATACGATCACACCCACGACCGTCCCTTGGAATAGACAGGTGTTCTGTTTATATAGATTAAATTAACAAAGATTTCCTACACTGGAACTTTATTTAAAGTTCAAGTTTATACACAATATCCGTTAATTCAGGGTTCGGTTTAGACAGGTTTGACTATATATACAATACAATCGGCTATTTTGTAGTGGAATATATCACACTCACAATAAAAAATTTGTTGTTGCTGATGAAGCTTTGAAAATGACAATCGGCATCTTATAGAGTAAATTAAGTATTATGCCTTTCTTCTATAGTGCATTGTTCTTTTGGGGCAATGTTTGGTATGTTAGTACAAAAAAACATTAAGATCAACCTTTTTTTTTAATATAGAAAAGTTGAACTGTGATGGCCGACAATCGTGAACAGTAAAACTTGATGACTACAATCACGAAAATGTGTCAACTAATGAAAATCTCTGTTGTCATGGAAACAGGAACAAATATGTGGTTAAACCAGGATATGATGAAATTTATCTTCATCTGCCTATCATAAAAGGTCATACGAACATAGAAAGCACACAAGTGCTACACAAACAACTCATCAATCTCTCCTAGAACAACTCAAGAACCAGATAAAATGAATGCACCATCCCATTCCATTAGATAATCTATACTTAAAAAAATAAGCAGATTTAAATCATTTGTGAATTCATTTGTAGTTGTGTATTCCATCACTTTTAAAATGAAAGATAATGAAATTTAATATGTTCTAATTACTAACATTTTTGAAAATAAAAGGATTATCAGATTTTAAAATTTGGAAAAAGTTGAAATTTCAGTTACCAACTATGAAATTATTAGGTTATTTCATAAAGAGATAAAAATTCCTGAAAAATAAAATTTCTAAATTTTTTATTTTCTTTTTCGATAAACATGGCAATTTTCAATCGAAAAAATAGTTGGCATAAATTTTAATCACCAAAATCTTTATATATATACAGTCAAACTTCGGTGCCTCGAACTCGGATGGGTCGAATACCATGGATGGCTCGAACTAATTTGAAAGTCTCATCAATTTTCCTAAGCTAAAAAAAAAAACCTTTCGCTCGAACACTGATAGCTCGAATAGTCGAACTCAATAAATGGTCCCGTCAATAATAAAATCACGAGTTTTACCATGCCAAACTCGAACATTGCAATTTAACTGACAGATGCATGTTACGGTTGAATGTGCTTACTGCAAGGTGTGATAAATGTCAGATTACCAACAGATAATTATTTATTTAACAATTACAGGTAGAGGGATAAACTTGTCATCATTTGTGTTAATTAGTCATTAAATTCAGCTGTGGCTTGATTGTTAACCATTAATTACGACTAATAAAGAACGATTATTGAACACTAGATTTGTGTGGCTGATGTGGCTGATTGTACCAAGCCGTGCCTACACTCGACAATAATTAAAACAATCGAATGTTTACAATGGTAATAAAGTTTATTAAAACAATATTTAAAATTGTTATTACATGAATTATTATTATTGAGAGTTTTTAAAAAAATTTTTTTTTATAAATGCTGGGATCGAATAATATCAAACTGCGTGGTCTCAAGGTTCATCTAAATACCAAACAAATAGAAATGTACTTGTACTGAAATTCCGATTAACCTGAGTT
Organism: Bathymodiolus brooksi; assembly: GCA_963680875.1. Lineage (NCBI taxonomy): Eukaryota > Metazoa > Mollusca > Bivalvia > Mytilida > Modiolidae > Bathymodiolus > Bathymodiolus brooksi. The sequence goes on from OY804583.1 coordinate 59,411,172, forward strand.
TTTATGTGTATATAATGCCAAAAGAAACAAATATAATTGCTTCAAATTCAATTTAAAGAAAAAGAAAATGGCTAAAATTTGAAAATTGGCCATTAAAAATATATATCCGAATTATCAAGCTTTATACCGATATCGATCCAAACAAAATGAAAAAAACGCTTCTAAGGAATGTTTGAAGATACCGAAGAGGTATTCAGAAGCCGTAGTCTTTGAAAACTTTCTAAAGGATTAAATATTTCTTACGAGAAAGGCACACTTTACGGTGCATCAGTTATCAAAGCGTAATGAAACTGTCCTGAGTCAGAACCAGATTTTTTCCTCTCTAAAATTACGGGACCTCGGTGGCTCGAACTTCCGATAGCTCAAACAGATTTTGACAGTCCCTTCGAGTTCGAGCCAGCAAAGTTCTACTGTAGTTTCAAACTTTTCTCTCTGCAATTAAATAACAATATTTTTCAACTTGAGATTTTACATTTTATCTGCGAGCCTTGGCGAGAGGTATAAAATAAAAAAAATTAATTATCGAAAGTTGAGTAATATTGTTAGAGATATCATTTGATTTATAAATTGATTTCAATGTAAAATACCAAAGAATTGCAATCGAAAAAATATGGCAGGAAATCGAACATGATTTGTTCTCACCACCCATTGTTTATCGATTTAGTAATCAAAGAGTAGATCATTGTAAATAATGTAAAAGAATTAGAGCATATGATTTTCATTCAATCAACCAAATGAAATCACAAATGACATAAACACTCCTCACGGTATACTAAAAGAAACCAAACACAAATAGGATTATGCACTGCCTATAAAGTCCCAATTTGCATTTCATTACCAATTCCTTTTAACCAACAAAAACAAAACAAATCTGAAACCAAGGTGATTTAACGAAACAAATTTAAAACGTGCAAATCAATATTTATACCTTGTTTTGCTACAGAAAAATACAAATTCCAATTTTAGTCAAATATTAAAAAATATCATATGTCTGCAGAAATTAAACATTAAATAGTAACAATTTTCATTTTTTTTCTTCAACAAACAACAAATATGTAGTTAAATATTAATCCTACAATAAATCAAATTAATTCTTTTACAAATTGACACTACTAAAACCCCCCTTTTTTCTTACATTAATTTTTTTTTATTTACTGAAAAAAATGAAAAGATTTATGCAGCTAATATTAGTATCACAAGTTACGACAACGATGTTCAAAGCGATCAAAATTAATATTTAGTATTTCAAATTCATTAAAAAATGAAATCATTTAAAATTTTTATAAATTCTATTTCAAACTGTTCTCATGTTTGTACTGCTCAAAACAATCCAAATTAAAATAATTCCTTCCAAATTAATTTTTTTTTTAAATTAAACTTTACTTAAATTTAATAGACTATATTTCCCATGATTTTCATGGTTGTACTATAAATAAATTACAAGAATACATAAATACTTACATCTCCGTATAACAGACCATCAAAGGAGTCGTGTATTCCTAACACAGTATAACCATGCGTTAGAGCTAGCCTTACAAACGATCTTACTGCAGCATTAGCTCCACAGGCCGGAGCACCAATGTTCATAACAGCTAACCTTTTACCTGACTGAAATACAATGAATAAAAAAAAATTAACTTTGATATTTTTTAATTTCTACAGTAGTGATAGTAAACTTTCTTTATTTACACGATGAACAAGTTTTAACAAATATAATCCTAACACTTAAGAAATCTTGGGGCCGTTGATACAACATTATGTGATAAAGTTTGTCAGTGACTTGCAGCAGGTCAGTACTCCGGTTTCCTCCACCAATAAAACTGACCGCCACGATATTTAAATATTGTTGTAAATCTAATTACCACACGATCACGACGGCCCCTTAACAGAAACAAGATAAAATCTTAATAATATAAATAAGTTTCTCTAATATTTACAAAATACAAACCGAGCATACTGTTCCTGTTGGATCACAGCTACCCTTTGGAGGTCGTAGCTTACTCAACTTTAGATACATGGCCAGGTTGTTTTGAAAACTCCTACAATCAAACATTTATTTTTAATTACATATGTACATTCCCACATTTGGAAGTAGCTTGTTAACAAAATATTCTTTTTTTCAGAATTCATAGATTGAGTGCAGAGTGATTGATGTTTAATGCGAAATCAGCAATTTTTATTAGGAATATTATGGCAAGAACAAGTTACATTTGATGAAATGATAATGATGTTTGCTTTGTACCAGACCAACACACTTTCCTGGATTTTTATAGTGCTAGCTCATTGAAACAACAGTCTGTCAGTAAACATGTCGTTCCACTCTGACACATTATCCTGATTGCGAGCAAACAAGTCTTTGCTCTTTCTCCTTAATATTGTGTGCTTAGCGGAAAAGCAACAAATACCAATATTAGTCTTTGGTTTGACCCTACCAGGCTTCAAACCCACGATCTATCACACTTGATGTGAATATGCTAACCATTACACAACCTATGCGATTATTCATAAATTGAATCTGTAACAAGTTTGGTTTTTATTAACTCATGTTTCTAAGATTGCGATTTGAATTAGCTCTAAATTATCTATAAAGTTATTGTGGAACAAAATAATGTTAAAACAGCTCAAATGAAATTTCAAACATTAGTCAAAAAAAAAATCTGAGTATTGAGAGTTAAGCTCCTAATGAAACCAACTAATAATAGGAACAATGAAGTACATCTAGCTGGATAATGGATTCCAAAATCGTTCTTTAATACAAATACTAGTGATTATCAGAACATCTTAAACCATATGGGCTCTAGTATCTTCAATAACCCATGGCAAATCCAGCTCCAATACTCTCCAATCATCATCTGTTGATCAACTCACAGAGTAATCTCGTAGTCATGATTTATTCATGAGTCAGTTTAAAACATTTTAATTATTCCGATACAATGTTTTTCAGCCATTCAAATCAGACTTATTCAAAAAGAAAGGATTTCCTTGAAAATTAAAATGACAAGAGGAGAGGAATTGGTCGTTTATTGACGATGATTAGGGTTATGGTGTTTAACACCACTTTCAATAATATTTAAGTCATAGCATGGTGGTCAATTTTATTGGTGGAAGAAACCGCAGTACCCAGAGAAAACCAAGAACCTGCCACAAGTCACTGACAAACTTTATCACATAATGTTGTATTGAGTACACCTCGCCGTGAGCATAGATAGTTGTAAATCCAACTACCATACAATCAAGGCCACAAGGGCCCCCCAGAAGAAAATGATTTCCTTGCAAATTAAAATTACAAGAGGAGAGGAACTGGTGATTTATCGAGGATGAATACAATATTGACTTGTCAGATGTTATCGTTCATAATCTGTTCAATCCGTCTAATAGGAATATTTGAGTGATATTATGTTACTATGGCGATTAATAAATACAATTCAGTTACGGAACACAAACGAAATAACAGTTTTTATGTGAATTTATGCACAGATAATAAGAGTGTGGTCTGCCATGGGTTCTAGGTACCTAGTGAAAGGCCAATTATATTTAAAATCCAATACTCACTTTCCACGTAACCTGACTGCTTCCTCAAAATTCTTTTCATTCATAGCTTTTTGTACAGCCTTTGTCTGAATAAAAAATGTAATACATTATACATTTACAGAAAAATATGCCCCAAACTCCAAATAATCATGTATCTACGTAAATCAAAGATACATATTTCTGTCAATTTTTAACAGTCTAATCAGAAGACAACAGTTAGGTTGGGTTCATAGACACAGAAACTTCCATAAAACGGCCTACTGACAAAATTTGTGGTCGGAGCTTATCATAAAAAATCCCCGTTGATATGAACAGCATATTTATGAAACTGTATGTCACATGACCAACATTACCTAAAGGTCACATACCTCAGAAATTTGAATTTTCGAAGTGATTTTTGTAGTTTTTAGACTGATGAAGAATATTATTTCTAATAAGACTGAAAGTTTCGTAGGGAGGAACACTAGTGACCATGCCTGTCAAATATTTTGCTCCAAAAGAAACTGTGAATCTATGTATCATTGATTTTTCCTCCTCGAGATAACCGTGGTCAAAATAATGAACAATCTGAATGTTTGCTCTGCCCACAGCTACTTATACCCATGGTCCCGGTTTAAGGTGTTGGTCATGACAGATATTTGGACATAAATGTCTGGGACTTAAATTGAGAAACCAGACGTCCATTTTTTTTCACATGTTTATCATTTATATTATTTCCCCCAATTTTTTTTGTCATATATTCTTCTAATCATGGCCATTTTCATTCCTAAAGATGAACATGAAAATTTGAATAATATTTCTTTTAGTGTACAATAATTCCTTTATTATTTTGGTTGTCATCTACAGCATAAGAGTGTTTTTCTTTTCGTGGTTTATTGACAATCATGAGAAATAGAGATTTCTGTTTTCATTCAAAACTGACTTTACACTCCAGGCAAAATAGAACAGTTTTTCTCCAGTTATGCTTATCTTTATTTTTGCAATATTATCTGTATTTGTAATATATTTCATTGCTGATGCTTATATGTACTCCTCACTGTTTTCTGTAGCTTCTTTTTTTCTCCTGTCTATGTTTGAGTACATGGTCATGCATGCATCTATGTCTTACAGGAATAGTAACTTGGTGCCACATTTCATGAGAACACTATAGACCATTTTATCAATTAACATGACATGAACTTATTGAGTCACCATCATGTCTCGTCTTCTGATGCCCCTCGATTATTTCAACTGTTATTTTATTACATCGTTTATGATTGTATATACAATGTTTCTATTGGAAACTGATGTAAAGTTAAAAATTTCAAAATTGAATTTTCTTAATTGAATTAACTTTTCGCACACCAGTCGACATGACTTTAATGTGTTTACATTTACCGTGATTGTAATCTTAATTGTGATTGTTCAATTGACATTATTAAAGTTATCTAAAAATGTCAAGGTGAACGGGAACAGGACAAAAGCCCCCTGACAAAAAGCCCACCATAATGTAATAATCATGCAACTTTATTAAATTTTTTATATTGATGATGATATCATAGATATCTTAAAGATCAAAACTAACCCCTATTAAAAAGAGGGGTGGGGAATTAAAACAAAATATAAAATACTTTAAAAACATTTTGTTCATTGTTATGTTCATTTATAAAGTGTAAATTAAAAAAAAATACAGCTTAATTGTTTAAATTGAAATTAATCAGGTAAAGTTAATCGTGGTTTTTGTCCTTGCCCCAAGGTGAACATATATTTACCCTTTCTACACACTCTAGTAAAGGAACCCTGACTGTTTGATTACCATCTAATGATACAACACATGCAGGTGTGGTGGGTGTGGCATCCATCAGAGCAAGAACAGCTTCAGCACCCATTCTAGCTCCCTGTAAAATAAATTACATTCAAACATGTACGTATATAAAGGGCACTGAAGGGAACCTGAAAATGTGGTCAAAAAAATATTAGTCAAACCTGTATATAAAGGCAGTCCTCTTGGTGAGTACCAGCCCTTTGGCCCAAGACCAGTAAATTTTTCAGTTTTTACTTAGATATATATATAAATAAATTCAAGAATTTGATTCGAACCAGTAAATTCAAATTTTCATTTCGAGGACTGTAAAGGGCACTCAAGGAAACTAAAAAAAATGTGCCCTTTATGTGCAGTTGCCCCCAATTATATGCAGAATTTATTAATGGGAAAAATCTTGCTGCCCTTTATAGATAACGATTTATTATGTAGACGTGTCCTTTGAGGCAGGTTTGAATGTATTATTTAAATAAATGGCATAGAATAGCATGTTTATTAAAGGATAACTCTTGGACTCAAATTACTCAACTAGAGGCTCAGGTGAGCCTGTATCGCTCACCTGACATAAATAAGTCCTCTTAAGAATGTCTGCATGCTGAATACATCTAAGTTACTATTCAAATCCCTTACTGCCATAGGGTTCTATGTTAAAACTATGTCTGCTCATGGCAGCCATCTTGGATGGAGGTCGTGGTCACCGGACACAATTTTGAAAGTATACTACCCAAGGACCATCCATGCCATGTTTGCTTTAAATTGGCTGACTGGTTTCAGAAGAGAAGACTTTTAAACAATTTTCCCATAGGGTCCTATGTTAAAACTATGTCTGCTGACGGCGGCCATTTTGAACCGAGATCGGGATCACTGAACACAATTTTGGAAGTTGACCACCTAAGGACCATCGATGACATGTTTGCTATATTGGCTTACTAGTTTCAGAGGAGAAGATTTTAAAACATTTTTTCCCATAGGGTCCTATGTTAAAACTACAGTATGTCTGCTGAAGGTGGCCATCTTGGATGGAGGTCAGGGTCACTGGACACAATTTTGAAAATTGACCACTTAAGGACCATCCATGCCATGTTTGCTTTAAATTGGCTTACTGGTTTCAGAGAAGAAGATTTTTAAATATATTTCCCATAGGGTCCTATGTTAAAACTATGTTCGCTGATGGTTGCCATCTTGGATGGAGGTCGGGGTCACAGGACATAATTTTGAAAGTTGACCACCTAAGGACCATTCATCCCATGTTTGCTTTAAACTGACTTACTGGTTTCAGAGGAGAAGACTTTTAAACATTTTTTCCATAGGGTCCTATGTTAAAATTAAGTCGAGTCATGGTGGCCATCTTGAATTTCCGATCAGCAAACGATTCACAAGTTTAGTACAGGACCACCCAATGATCATTCCTGCAAAGCCACAATTCAATTGGCTTAGTGGTTTCTAACAAGAAGATTTTTTAAATTTCGACCAATCAGAACACATTATAGGCCCTGGCAGCCATGTTGGATTTCCGATCAGCACCAAAAACACAAATCTTGTATATGACCATCCAATGAACATTTCTGCCAAGTTTGCTTCAAATCTGTTTTGTGGTTTCAGAAAAAAAGATGAAAATGTGAAATTCCCATAGGGTCCAATGTTAAACTAAGTCGAGTCATGGTGGCCATCTTGAATTTCCGATTGGCAAACGATTCACAATTTTAGTACAGGACCACCCAATGATCATTCCTGCAAAGTCACAATTCAATTGGCTTAGTGGTTTCTAACAAGAAGATTTTTTAAATTTCGACCAATCAGAACACATTATGGGCCCTGGCAGCCATGTTGGATTTCCGATCAGCGCCAAAAACAAAAATCTTGTATATGACCATCCAATGAACATTTCTGCCAAGTTTGATTCAAATCTGTTTTGTGGTTTCAGAAAAAAAGATGAAAATGTGAAATTCCCATAGGGTCCAATGTTAAACTAAGTCGAGTCATGGTGGCCATCTTGAATTTCCGATCGGCAAACGATTCACAAGTTTAGTACAGGACCACCCAATGATCATTCCTGCAAAGTCACAATTCAATTGGCTTAGTGGTTTCTAACAAGAAGATTTTTTAAATTTCAACCAATCAGAACACATTATGGGCCCTGGCAGCCATGTTGGATTTCCGATCAGCGCCAAAAACAAAAATCTTGTATATGACCATCCAATGAACATTTCTGCCAATTTTGATTCAAATCTGTTTTGTGGTTTCAGAAAAAAAGATGAAAATGTGAAATTCCCATAGGGTCCAATGTTAAACTAAGTCGAGTCATGGCGGCCATCTTGAATTTCCGATCGGCAAACGATTCACAAGTTTAGTACAGGACCACCCAATGATCATTCCTGCAAAGTCACAATTCAATTGGCTTAGTGGTTTCTAACAAGAAGATTTTTTAAATTTCGACCAATCAGAACACATTATGGGCCCTGGCAGCAATGTTGGATTTCCGATCAGCACCAAAAACACAAATCTTGTATATGACCATCCAATGAACATTTCTGCCAAGTTTGGTTCAAATCTGTTTTGTGGTTTCAGAAAAAAAGATGAAAATGTGAAATTCCCATAGGGTCCAATGTTAAACTAAGTCGAGTCATGGCGACCATCTTGAATTTCCGATCAGCAAACGATTCACCATTTTAGTACAGGACCACCCAATGATCATTCCTGCAAAGTCACAATTCAATTGACTTAGTGGTTTCTGACAAGAAGATTTTTAAAATTTCAGCCAATGAGAACACATTATGGTCCCTGGCAGCCATGTTGGATTTCAAATCAGCACCAAAAAAACAAATCTGGTAGAGGACCATCCAGTGAACATTTCTGGCAAGTTTGGCTGATTTCTGTTCAGCGGTTTCAGAGAAGAAGATTTAAATGTGAAAAGCTAACGGACGGACGGACGACGGACGCTTACCCATGACAAAAGCTCACATGGCCTATGGCCAGGTGAGCTAAAAATGTTAAATTTTCAAATGAGTACTGCCAATCTAATAAAATTTATATTTTTTTCTTTTTTTTCCTGTAAAAAATGTCGCTATCGTTAAAAATTGTGAGACACTGATTTCATTGGGTATGAATTTATTTTATTTGTTATTATAGTTTTTTGTTCTTGTTAAATTTAATTTTAATGAAGAGATAGTAAAAATACCAGTATTCTGTCAAATGCTGTTGGTTTTCCTCCTCTCTGTACATGACCAAGAACCGTAACTCTTGTATCATATTTCAATCTTTGTGTGATGAGCTGTAAAACAAATGGATAAAGGAATAAAATAATAAAAATCTTCATGACCAAAAGCCATAACTCTTGAATCATACTTCAATCTATGGGGAATCAAATGGATAAAGGAATAAAATAATAAAAATGTTAATGACCAAGAACAGTAACTCCTGTATCATACTTCAATCTATGTGTAATGTGGTTTGGTTTGGTTTGGCTTGTGGTGTTTAACGACACTTTTCAATATTTCAGTTATATCGTGGCAGTCAGTTTTATTGGTGGAGGAAACCAATAATAACAATGAGTCAAAGCGAAATTGTTGGAATGCCATTATCAGTCTGCGACGTTAGCCCCTAGCCCATGCTTTTTACGTTTCGTTGCTGTCTGTACAATTTGCAGAGACTTGAAATTTGTTTATTTATTCTATCAGACCGACACGTTTCTATTTGTAATCAAAACTCCTATGTTACACGTAAATGTAAACATCCTTTTAGTAGGAACGAGCACCTGCAAAACGTGGAACATTAAAACTGAAATAAATTACTGAGCACAGAAATAAGTTGACTTCCACACTCCCCAAGTATCAAAGATTGTTTGTGTTTAATTAAATATGTTTTGAGATGCTTATATATTGAAGATGACAACAGATTCATATTCTTAACTGAAATTAAAAATGTAGGTAAACCGGAAACTGACATTGATGTGTAATATTCGGAACGTGATCGGACAATTAGATACGGATTGTTGGATATATCTGCCTTGTATTTTTAGACAAAAATATGTATACAGAAAAACATTTAATTGAGTTGTTTAATGATCATGACTATAGGTAATCTTGCATTCAGTTCTGTATAAAAAACAAAATTTGACAGGTCATATACAATATTACAAAAAAAAAGGTGGGACAGACACAAAGGCCATGGGTCAGACAGAACCCCAGTTCCTGTCTGACCCAATGTCAGACAGAAAAATTAAGTTTTTGCCAACTAACAATTTGATCGAATCAGTTGGTAATTAGCTGCTGTAAACATCAAGTTCATCAAGTTCAATAAATGATACGTTGGGTTAAATGTGCCAAGCCTGTTAATTATTATTATTCAATAAAAATTAAACACAATTTATATCTTTTATTCGGGTTAGTTAAAATCAGGGAGGGCTAGTGAATTGTAGGACCTGACTTGCCCACTTGGCTAGTTGTTGAAAAGGTTTTTGGCACAGACTGCATTAATCACCATTTTTGTGCCTGTCCAAAGCCATATGTCTTTATTTGTGTTTGAGGTAAGAGGTGGTTGTTTGTTTTGTTGATACATATTTCTGGATTTGTTGACTATCACTGTTTAAACTTTTTTTTCATAATGTACAGGTTTTCATTGTTTGTTCGACAACTGGTTATCAAACCCTTTAAGGAGAGAGTTGATATTGAAACTTGGATATAATATTTCAAGCATGATCTTCTATAAAGTTTATATTTTTATGCAGATAGGGAATCCAAAGAACATATTCTACCTTCTTAGGTCCAAGATTTTCATTGGTCATTTACCTGAGGAGTGTTCTTCTCGGTTATATTATTGACCATAAAGTGAGTGAGTGATTGTTGTTTAATGCCAATTCAGCAATTTTCCAGCTATATCATTGCGAGAACAAGTTAATTTTCAATGAGATGATGATGAGGGCCACTTTGTACTAGACCAACACACCGAGTTGGATTTTTATAGTGCTAATTCACTGAAACAACAGTCCACGGGTAGACATGTCGCTCCACTCAGACACATTATTCCGATTTTGAACCAACCAGTCTTTGCTCTTTCTCCTTAATGCTGCATGCTTAGCGGAGAAGCAACAAATATCAATTTTATAGTCTTTGGTTTGACCCGACCGGGAATCGAACCCACGATCTACCGCACTCAAGGCAGGCACGCTAACCATTACGCCACCGATGCAGTTGACCATAAAAGATCAAAATATAAGTAATGAGTGTAAATCATTTAACAGTCTCAGATTAGAACAAGTTACAATTTCTTTTTGTCCTAAGAGTAATGGTTTTTAACCAACCGATCCTACCTTCCTAGCTAGTAGTCAGTTCACTACAAGCATTCATTGACCCTGCTATTGTACTGTCTATGTTTATGTGGTCATTCATTTTTGTGATAGCATGTGGTCTATCTGAGAGGAAACAAATCTGTGCAGGTTTTTATTGTTTACTTATATCTGTATTGTCGTTGGAGATCTAATTATCAAGAGGGGGAGGGAGGGGTGGGATCCCATTAACTTTTTTTTCTTTTTTAACCCTGTCACATTTTTGTGCCTGTCCCAAGCAAGGACCTGGATTTCAAATGATGCATGTAGCAGTCTTTTTTTTTATGTTCAATGAGTTGAGGTGAGAGGTGATTGTTGATCATCACTGTTTAAACTTTCTTTTCATAATAAGAAAATTGAAAAGACAGTCTGTGAAATTTGAAAATCTTCAATTACTGATGCATAAGGTTTGTACAATAAACAGTTGATGAGATCACAAAGAAGCTACATTGTCCTGAATATAGTCGAAATACTGCTTTGCTGGATGTTATGCAATAATCAATCAATCAAACATAATGAAGCTACCTACATCTTTAACCATGGAAGCTGTGATAGCATTTCCATCTATATCAATAGCACCTTCAGCAATAATTATAATATTCAGCCGTAATCCCATTTCTCTCTCCTGTTATATAATATAAAAAATATATGATAAAACAGCATATCAATCATTGGCAGCCACTTGTTCCATGGAAAATTTAGCTTGGTTTAAAACATATTTTATTTTCCAAAAACATGACAATAGGATTAGATAAAAGTCTTACAGCTTAGGGATTGTTAACAGTTTGTTTGGAGTGATTGTTGGTGCCTGTTGCAAAAACTGCTATTTTCTCTGTGGCATTCAAAACCTTTGTCCGTAGGTCAATCTCAGCGTAGCCTTTTTATTTCAACTATGTATTGTTAGTTAACTTGTTCTCGTCATTATTATAACTGCTAATACTTGAATGTTAAACAACAATCTAAAGCTTTGAATATACATTATATTAAACTGGTGCTTCTACAGAGACCATAATTAACATCAAACGGTTATGGAAGAAAACATATCAACATGATCATTCTGTAAATCTGAGAAAAAAAACATGGTACAGGAATTTTTATGTGTGACAATTAATTCTCAAATTAAAGAGGTTGATTTTTACCAAGATTTTTTTTGGTGATTATTGGATTTCCAGCCGACACCAAAGCCAAACTGGGTGGCAAAATAGCTTGTTGCTAGCATGTAGTAAGAACCCTGAATTTCACCTTGATATTTGTTGCATGTATTCACATTTTGATATCAATTTCAGCGTTGGTTTCTCTATATCTATGCCTCATCTCAAACATCATATTTTGAGTATAAAATCACAAGTCGTATTACAACATTATACAAATAAAGTGTCACATAATATCGATGTTTTAAGCATATACCAAGTACAGTTAGTACATCTTCCCGAGCTGACATCTCTGAGTTTAAGGTGTCATGGTCACAATCATAAGGTATTTGGATTTTAACTACCTATGTGCCTATCACCACTAACATTGTGAGTTCAAATCCCGTTAAGGCAAGGTGTGCTTGATACAACATTATGTGACAAAGTTTATCAGTGACTTGCAACAGGTCTGTGGTTTTCTCCGGGTATTCCAGTTTCTTCCACCAATAAAACTGACCGCCACGATATAACTGGAATATTGTTGAAAGTGGCGTTAAACACTATAAACCACCATCTACCTGATAAAACAGAGCTTAAAACATATTAAGACTTACTGCTGTGAGTTTTTTACACAGTGTGTCCTGCCATCCAGCTTCTGGTGGGCACTCTGGTATAAACACCCAGTCTGCTTCTGAGGCCAAAGCAGCCACTAAAGCTAAATATCTGCAATAACAAATAACAATCTATAAATAACAAGTCTATTTCTGTAGCTGTAATGATATATTACTTCCTGGTATAAAATGAGTGAGTGCTTGCAAGGAATTTCATAGCCAATCATTGGTTAAAGGCTTATACTATAACTAATTGTTTCATTATCAAAAATATGTCACGAATGACCAAATAACGCAGTAACTCACGAATACGCGCAGCGCATGAGTGAGTTACAAAGTTATTTGGTCATGAGTGATATATTTTTGATAATGAAACTCGTTAATTAGTTATAGTATCTATTATATAGATAAAAAAAAATGTTTCGAATCGAATTAAAATATAAAATGAGTTTAATTGCACTATATTACGTGTGCAGCGTTGGGATATACTATATAAATGTGTATTGCTTAAAAAAACATGGCGTCACCCACGACAATAAAATAATTAAAATGCTTACCTTGAAATATTATTTTAGTTAAATTTGATCAAAATTGAAGCGTACACGAAGCCAAATAACGTCTAATATTTACGTTTCAAACTGGAAGTCTTCACATAACGTCGACAACGAAATGGTGCGAAATATAGCGAGAGTGAATTTTCTGTAATTCACAGCTATCTACATAATAAAAATAATTAATCACCCATCATAATCGGAATATGGGTCAACCAGGAATACTTTTCTGTATCGTCTAATTTTATATAAGATTGTGTGAGAAAAAAAATTAATCATGAATCAAAATTATTTTCCATTTACTATGATGGTGTTCAACATTATGTGATAAAGTTTGTCAGTGACTTGCAACAGGTCAGTGGTTTTCTGCGAATACCCCGGTTTCCTCCACCAATAAAACTTACAGCCACGATAAAACTTAAATAATGTTGAAAGTGAAGTTAAATACCATAAAATCATACCAAACCAAACCTTAATATGTGTTACAAAAATGATGGAAAAATCTGCAATATTCCTTATAATAATGAATAAGATTTCTAATTAATTTTTTAGTTAGATGATAACTTTGTTTCTATCAAAATTAACTGATTTTCAATTATAATTATCAGAACAAATCTAGTGATCCTTGTCATCAACACCTACCCCACACACTCATTCTTCAACTTACCCACAATGTCTTCCCATCACCTCCAACACGAAGGCTCTCTGATGACTGAAATACAGGACAAACAACACATATTATAAATTTTGCATAACCTTTGACAAAATAATTCCTTAATATTCCATAATGACTTGTTTAACCCTGCCACATTTCTGTGTCTGTCTCAACCCATGATCTGGATTTTCGTTTGCATATGTTGTGGGAATTTTTAAGTTCAATGATTTGAGGTGAGAGGTACCGCGTAGTTATTCGTTTTGTTGATGTTAGTAGAATAGTTCATCATTAATGTTTAAACTTTCTTTTCATAAAGTACAAGGGGTCGTCGTGTCCATGATCGTATGGTAGTTGGATTTATAACTACCTATGCAATCGGTGCCTATCACCACTGATTTTGTGGGTTCGATTCTCAATCAGGGCGAGGTGTACAAAATTATGTGATAAAGTTTGTCAGTAAATTGCGACAGGTCAGTGGTTTTCTCTGGGTCCTCCGGTTTCCTCTACCATTAAAACTGACCACCACGATATAACTGAAATATTGTTGAAAGTGGCATTAAACACCATCAAACAAACAAACAAACCTTGATGCTGTAGTTGATATGGCATCTACAGATTCTATAATTCTATGTAGTGCAGAGTCTGTACCAATAGTCATGTCTGTGCCACAGAAATCATTGTCTATTGATCCTACCATACCAACAATGTTTAAATGGGTACATTTTGTTCTTTGTTCTTGAGATATTTTATCTAGAAAATAAAAAGATGTGTGACAATGCAAGGAAATTGTGCAGAGTTTGCGAAATATGTCGGTCCTGTCAGACATGACCTGCAAAATTTGGACAATGTCAGTCCTGTCAGACATGACCTGTAAAATTTGGACAATGTCAGTCCTGTCAGACATGACCTGCAAAATTTGGACAATATGTCAGTCCTGTCAGACATGACCAGCAAAATTTGGACAACATGTCAGTCCTGTCGGACATGACCAGCAAAATTTGGACAATATGTCAGTTCTGTCAGACATGACCAGCAAAATTTGGACAATATGTCTGTCCTGTCAGACATGACCAGCAAAATTTGGACAATGTCAGTCCTGTCAGACATGACCTGCAAAATTTTGACAATATGTCAGTCCTGTCAGACATGACCTGCAAAATTTGGACAATATGTCAGTCCTGTCAGACATGACCAGCAAAATTTGGACAATGTCAGTTCTGTCAGACATGACCAGCAAAATTTGGACAATATGTCTGTCCTGTCAGACATGACCAGCAAAATTTGGACAATGTCAGTCCTGTCAGACATGACCTGCAAAATTTGGACAATATGTCAGTCCTGTCAGACATGACCTGCAAAATTTGGACAATATGTCAGTCCTGTAAGACATGACCTGCAAAATTTGGACAATATGTCAGTCCAGTCAGAAATGACCAGCAATATTTTGACAATATGTCAGTCCTGTCAGACATGACCTGCAAATTTGGACAATACATTTTTTTTGTATGTCAGTTCTGTCAGACATGACCTGCAAAATTTGGACAATGTCAGTCCTATCAGACATGACCAGCAAAATTTGGACAATATGTCAGTTCTGTCAGACATGACCTGCAAAATTTTGACAATATGTCAGTCCTGTCAGACATGACCAGCAAAATTTTGACAATGTCAGTTCTGTCAGACATGACCAGCAAAATTTGGACAATATGTCAGTCCTGTCAGACATGACCTGCAAAATTTGAGGTGACCACATGGGCAGGTTTGACTGTATTTCAATATTGTCCAATCATATCACTTTATATATTGGATACAGTGTAATTATTAGGGTGGTTTTTTTTTAGAACAAGTGAAAAAATCATACTCATAAAATATTATGCCATTAAGGCCAGGTCAGTTTGGTTTGGTCTTATTTGTACAAATTTTTACATTTCAATGCACATCCATATTATACCGAAGACTGGAACTACCTGTGCAATCAGTGCCTATCACCACTAAAGTTGTGAGTTTGAACCCCGCTCATGACGAGGTGTACTTATGTGATCAAGTTTATCAGTGACTTGCGACAGGTCTATGGTTTTCTCCGGTTTCCTCCACCAATAAAACTGACATACTGATGAACACTTCATATGCAACAAAGTCACTGAAGCATATCCAGAGTTCCATCTAATTAGAAACAGTCTTCTTCTTGTAGTACTTTTCAAACATTGCTATATTAATGGTTTTTATTGTAGTTATGACTTCTGGATGTACATTTTTTTTAATGGCTATATGTATCTGACATTGGATTTAAAATTCTTGTGGTGGATGCTTCAAGAAGAGTTTGAAGATACCAAAGCAGTCATCAACTTTAGCAGTGGTCGGGTGGCCCACGGCCAGTGAAAATTGATTCGGACCAGTGACTTTTGCCAAAGGGGCAATCAGAATCCTTAATCACCATAACAATACAGCCATGGTACAGGAAGAAGTTCAATTTGGTTTCCGTCATTTTAGCTGTTTCTGAGAAGATTTCTAAACAACACAAAAATAATACACAGCTTGCAGAGGACCTTCCAAGGAACATATCCCCTACTACCAGTATTTGAAAACAGAAATAGAATAAAATGATTCTGATTAAATTCCCCCTTTTCAAAAAGATGTACAGTAGTCCCCTTCTTATAAGGCCCCTCCCACCAAAGCCCATCCCCCACCGTATCAGGCTAGATTTCAGATACACTGAGATATTAAAATCGTAATATTTTGTCCCCTCAAAAGTAGCCACTCCCATTATAAGGCCAAATTTTCATTGCAGACGGGTTTGCCTTATATGAGAGGGACTACTGCAATTGCTACAATCATTAGGGCTTCATACCTTCGCTTTTTAATTCATCAAGCAAACTCTTCCATTCCAGTCTAAACAAATTAGCCCCAGTCAAACTACCATCTCCTCCAATCACTACTAGGTTTGTTATGTTCCGATCTACCAGATTTTTAGCGGCTTTCAATCTGCCAGCTCTTTCACGAAAATCGGCACATCTGGCACTCCCAATTACTGTTCCTCCCTAAAATGATACCATATAATACTTTTACCAAAAACTTATTATGCTGGTAAATTGTCAATTCTAAAATGCCATGATATGTGTACTGAAAAAATTATTTTATCCTGCACTGGTTCTTTTTGAGCAATCAATTTGGATTAAAAAAAAATTATATATGGTCACCGACCGAGATATAGCTTTTCTGGTACCTGATTCATGTAGAGTGTGGAAGTAACAGAGGAAAACATTGACAACGATTAGAATGATGCTTGTGACCTAGCACACTTGATGTGAACAAGGCTCAAATCAATGACCTAGCACACTTGATGTGAACAAGGCTCAAATCAATGACCTAGCACACTTGATGTGAACAAGGCTCAAATCAATGACTTAGCACACTTGATGTGAACAAGGCTCAAATCAATGACCTAGCACACTTGATGTGAACAAGGCTCAAATCAATGACCTAGCACACTTGATGTGAACAAAGCTCAAATCAATGACCTTAGCACACTTGATGTGAACAAAAAGGTTCAAATCAATGACTTAGCACACTTGATGTGAACAAGGCTCAAATCAATGACCTAGCACACTTGATGTGAACAAGGCTCAAATCAATGACCTTAACATACTTGATGTGAACAAGGCTCAAATCAATGACCTAGCACACTTGATGTGAACAAGGCTCAAATCAATGACCTAGCACACTTGATGTGAACAAGGCTCAAATCAATGACCTAGCACACTTGATGTGAACAAGGCTCAAATCAATGACCTAGCACACTTGATGTGAACAAGGCTCAAATCAATGACCTAGCACACTTGATGTGAACAAGGCTCAAATCAATGACCTAGCACACTTGATGTGAACAAGGCTCAAATCAATGACTTAGCACACTTGATGTGAACAAGGCTCAAATCAATGACTTAGCACACTTGATGTGAACAAGGCTCAAATCAATGACCTAGCACACTTGATGTGAACAAGGCTCAAATCAATGACCTAGCACACTTGATGTGAACAAGGCTCAAATCAATGACCTAGCGCACTTGATGTGAACAAGGCTCAAATCAATGACCTAGCACACTTGATGTGAACAAGGCTCAAATCAATGACCTAGCACACTTGATGTGAACAAGGCTCAAATCAATGACCTAGCACAATTGATGTGAACAAGGCTCAAATCAATGACCTTAGCACACTTGATGTGAACAAAAAGGCTCAAATCAATGACTTAGCACACTTGATGTGAACAAGGCTCAAATCAATGACCTATCACACTTGATGTGAACAAGGCTCAAATCAATGACCTTAGCATACTTGATGTGAACAAGGCTCAAATCAATGACCTAGCACACTTGATGTGAACAAGGCTCAAATCAATGACCTAGCACACTTGATGTGAACAAGGCTCAAATCAATGACCTTAGCATACTTGATGTGAACAAGGCTCAAATCAATGACCTAGCACACTTGATGTGAACAAGGCTCAAATCAATGACCTAGCACACTTGATGTGAACAAGGCTCAAATCAATGACCTAGCACACTTGATGTGAACAAGGCTCAAATCAATGACCTAGCACACTTGATGTGAACAAAGCTCAAATCAATGACCTTAGCACACTTGATGTGAACAAGGCTCAAATCAATGACCTAGTACACTTGATGTGAACAAGGCTCAAATCAATGACCTAGCACACTTGATGCAAAGAAGGCTCAAATCAATGACCTAGCACACTTGATGTGAACAAGCCTCAAATCAATGACCTAGCACACTTGATGTGAACAAGGCTCAAATCAATGACCTAGCACACTTGATGTGAACAAAAAGGCTCAAATCAATGACCTAGCACACTTGATGTGAACAAGGCTCAAATCAATGACCTAGCACACTTGATGTGAACAAGGCTCAAATCTATGACCTAGCACACTTGATGTGAACAAGGCTCAAATCAATGACCTAGCACACTTGATGTGAACAAAGCTCAAATCAATGACCTTAGCACACTTGATGTGAACAAAAAGGCTCAAATCAATGACCTAGCACACTTGATGTGAACAAGGCTCAAATCAATGACCTTAGCATACTTGATGTGAACAAGGCTCAAATCAATGACCTAGCACACTTGATGTGAACAAGGCTCAAATCAATGACCTAGCACACTTGATGTGAACAAGGCTCAAATCAATGACCTTAGCACACTTGATGTGAGCAAGCTAACCATTACACCACCAATGCAATTGTATTCATTAAGAGAATTACTGTACTTTAGTTAACACATTATACCAACCTTCTGCATAATTCCAGAAGAGCTGGCCCATGTGGCTTCTACAATATTTTCTTCTCCATCAACCATTCCTTGGTATCCCTAAAATTGTATGTAAGAAAAATTGTTAAGAAAATATGGAGGCATTGCCTAGAGAATCCTTAACTACCAACTGTTGCTTGCTTTGTACATCCTGACATACACAATCATTATTGTTCAATGTTGTGTGATTGAATAAAATATGTTGTACAGCTCATGTAAAAAAAAGGTGGTATGGTTATCTTTTTGTGTTACGATAAGTTATGTTTTAGAATTCAGGCATATAATGTTTGCTGTTGTTTATTGCAAAGATCGAATATTTTTATGAGATTTTTTTACATTCAGATTCTCACAAAGAATATCTTAGGATGTAATTGATAAATTTATATTAAATCTATTGTAAGTACCAATTTGATATTTTTATCCTTAACCAAACTTTCAATATTTTTAATGGAAGCTCAGGATTTTAATAGAATTTTTTTTAATTGAACTGAATAATTAGATCTGTATTTCTTTGCAAATCAAGGAACATAACACCAAAACCTCATCCAAAATCAAACTTGACCTGCCTTTTATGTGTAAGTGGATTTCAAGTTTTACAATGCAAGCAATATCCAGGACGGATGTACAGACACATATATTTTAAGAACTTAGGGGGCTTGTGGCTGTGCAATCTACTTAAAACTAGATCTCCTCACTTGCTTCTCCCACACAGTGGCAAAGAAAAAAGGGGAGATCATGTAAGGAGATCTAATTTCAATTAGATTGTAAGAAGTGGAATCAAGTTAATAATAATATTATTTACCTCTCTGATATAAAATACTTTACAACCAAGATAAATACCCATTCTGACCACAGCTCTTACAGCTGAATTCATACCTGAAAAATACAACATCAGCCATAAAACATCAAGACAAGTACCCACTCTTTATAATGTGACTTACATCTTTTCATAGGAGATTAGATTTTATACATTATAGGATTATGGCTGTTTAATATCACTTTCATCAATTTCTTAGTATCAGGGTGGCTCAATGAGTTAGGTTGTTGGATCTAACAGCTCATACAAGCCTATCACCAATACGGCGTGGGTTCGCACCCAGCTTTGTAAATTACAACTAGAGGCTCCCAGGAGCCCTGTAATCGCTCACCTGGTTTTTTGACATCTAAAGTTAATAGAACATGGGGGGGGGGGGGGGGGGGGGGGGTGTTACACATAATTTTGAAAGTGGGCCACCCAAAGATCATTTCAACTCAAATTTCTGAGCAAAAGATTTAGATGTGATTTTTATCTTATAATATTCCTAAACGGAATAAACTGGCTGAAAAATCTCACAGAAAAACCCAGAATATATGTTAAACTACTCCTTGCCATGTAGCTGCAGCTAAAATTTGAGCTCATTTTGACTTATACTAAAGCAGCAATGGACAATTGAAGAAATGTTTATTTTTAGTAACAGCAGCCATCTTGAATGGAGGGCTGGGCTGTCGGACACAATCTTGAAAGGGGACCACCCAAGGACCATCCCAGCCGAATTTCCTTTAATTTGGTTCAGCAGTTTCAGAGGAGAAGATTTAAATGTGATCTTTTATCAAAAAATGCTTAATTTCAAAATTTGCATAATCAGTATAAATCGGCTGAAAGAAAATTTCACAGAAAAATTAAATGGAATATATGTTAAACTACTCCTTGCCATGTAGCTGCAGTTAAAATTTGAGCTCATTTTGACCTATACTAAAGCAGCAATGGACAATTAAAGAAATTTATATTTTTAGTAACAGCAGCCATTTTGAATTTGAGGGCAGGGCTGTCGGACTCCATTTTGAAAGAGACCCACCCAGGGACCATCCCTGCAAGGTTTGGTTTAATTTGGTTCAGCGGTTTCAAAGGAAAGATTTAAATGTGATCTTTTATCAAAATATGCCTAATTTGCATAATCGGTATAAATCGGCTGAAAGAAAAATTTTACAGAAAAACCCGGAATATATGCTAAACTACTACTTGCCATCATGGCATGTAGCTGCAGTTAAAATTTGAGCTCATTTTGACTTATACTAAAGCAGCAATGGACAATTGAAGAAATTTCTATTTTTAGTAACAGCAGCCATCTTGAATGGAGGGTGGGGCTGTCGGACACAATTTTGAAAGGGACCCACTCAGGGACCATCCCTGCCAGGTTTGGTTTAATTTGGTTAAGCGGTTTCAGAGGAGAAGATTCAAATGTGATCTTTTATCAAAATATGCCTAATTTGCATAATCGGTATACAGTGACTGAAAGAAACCCGGGATATATGATAAACTACTCCTTGCCATGTAGTTGCAGTTAAAATTTGAGCTCATTTTGACTTATACTAAAGCAGCAATGGACAATTAAAATTTCATCCCCCCTTTTTTCTATTTTTAGCTTGGCGGCCATCTTGGTTGGTAGTCGGGATCACCGGACACAATTTTGAAAGGGGACTACCCAAAGACCATCCAAGCCAGGTTTGGTTTAATATGTTTCAGCGGTTTCAGAGGAGAAGATTTAAATGTGATCTTTTATTAAAATATGTCTAATTTGCATAATCGGTATAAATCAGTTGAAAGAAAAATTTCACAGAAAAACCTCGAATATATGTTAAACTACTCCTTGCCATGTAAACATGTAGCTGCAGTTAAAATTTGAGCTCCTTTTGACTTGTACTAAAGCAGCAATTGACAATTAAAATTTCAGCCCCCCCCCCCCCTTTTTTCTATTTTTAGCTTGGTGGCCATCTTGGTTGAAAGTTAGGATCACCAGACACAATTTTGGAAGGGGGCCATCCAAGGACCATTCCAGCAAAGTTTGGTCTAAATTGGCTCTGTGGTTTCTGAGAAGAAGATTAAAATGTGAAGTTTACGACGGACGACGGACGAAACCTGATGGCAAAAGCAAAGGCCAGGTGAGCTAAAAAAGGGTGCACTCGACTCGCAGCCGCTAGTGATAAAGCTTACCAGTTGCTTGCCCAGGGTCGCTGGTTCTCTCCAGGTACTCCGGCTTCCTCCACCACTAAAACTAATCGCCATGATATAGCTGAAATACTGCTCTGAAAGTGGCGTTAAAACACCAAAAATAAAAATCAAATCCATGTTGTAGTGGTCATTTACCGTTATATTGGTAGAGGAAATCTGAGGAACAGAAAACCACAATCTTTCGAAAGTCATTGACAGACACTGATTGAACAACTACATCATGAGCACAGACATGAAAGCTTGTCTCTGAATGATATGCTTGTTTTTTTGTTTGTCTGATGGTGTTTAACGCCACTTTCAACAATATTTCAGTTATATCGTGGCTGTCAGTTTTATTGGTGGAGGAAACCGGAGGACCCGGAGAAAACCACTGACCTGTCACAAGTCACTCACAAACTTTATCACATACATGTAATGTTGTACACCTCGCCCTGATTGAGATTCGAACTCACAACATCAGTGGTGATAGACACTGATTCCATAGGTAGTTGTAAATCCAACTACCATACGATTACAGCCATGGCTGCCCCTCTCTGAATGATATTGAAGTCTCATGTTGAAAATGTGGTGACGGCAGTCTTGGATTACAGATCCATTTTAAAAATGAAACCTTTGCAAGCAACAATACACTGTAAATATTCTTGTACCGGTACCGTTAGAATTCATTCAAATTTCTAATTTTCGAGATCAACTACTTCATCATATTCTGAATAGGATCCAATGTTAAATTCTGTCATGCGATTTTGGTATACTTTAATTTCTGATCGATGCGAAAAAGAAAAACTTTGTAAGGGACCATCCATTGAACATGAAATGGCTGCCATCTTGGATTTAAAATAGACACTACTATTAACATACATTTTAAAATATTTCCCCATAGTGTCAACAAATAAAACATACTCTGCAATGACACTTAGGTGATTTAATGCATTTTTTCTTTAAATCTGACTGGTTTATAATTTTCAGTTATATTCCTTATAACATTCCCTGTTTTTTCAATATGCTATATATTATTAATGTACTAATTATTCTAAATGGTCTGTTACAATAAGAAGACAATGACTGTCCTGACATATATACCAGTTTACAATGTACTAACTAATAAGAGTTGATCAATAAGACAAAGTTTTGTTGGGCTGTGTTTAATTATAGAAGATATTTATCAGAAATACTGCACTATATCCTAGAGTAGAGAGACAACTGGTGTACTAATCCTTAATATACAGGCTAGACAGTTTCATTATCTTTTGGTACACTATGTCACTAATAACCATCCTTGAGGAAAGACAATATAAATGTAAATAGTCAATTAACCTAGATGTGACCCCATGTGCACCGGAGGGGGTCATTTTCTATATATAGGTACCAGTATATGTTCTACCCAATCACAATATATCAATGGGAAGGGAATTATAAGCTATGTATGATATATAGATATCAATTAATCATATTTCTATGAGCCACAAGCTTCTTTACTGCTAAGAGAAATTCTTCCATAATCACTATGAAAAGTTTCTGTTAATTAATTACTAGTACATATAATCTCGTCTGGTAAGGTGCAAAATTCATCTGTGTATATTTTTGATTGTACTATTTAGTAATATAAATGAATTGGTCAACAATAACTACAGTATATAAATCGGTATGGTTTTCATCCTGCAATTATAAAAATGGATAGGGTTTTCATGCTGAGGAAATATACATATATGAGTATGGGGTGGGGATGGGTTCAAATTTCACTAGCAATTGCACCATCATACGTAATTATACCCCAAAAAATGACCTCCCATGCCGATATGATGTCTATCACTGACGGTAGTATTGGACAAAATTTGCAACCAATGCATTCATATTTTTAACATCTTTTTTGCAAAGACTGTTGGCATATTCTTGTCATGTTTAAATTGAAAAGGATTTGGAACATCCCCATTAAATCATGGAATTACAACATATTTAGTGCATTCTTTAATGATGGTTATTGTGTTATAGATACAAAATGTACATCTATAATATATATAATACTGCCAGCAAGTGTTTGTTTCTCTGACAATTCTGACAAAAAATCTAATAAATAATTTCATTCATATGCAGTAAAAAATTTATATACAATGTAGTTCACATGTAAGAATGAATGCATTTTGATATAATCATGAAGATGTATGCATAAACATAAATGATAAAGAGGGCTGATGCTGAATATCTTTTTAGAATGAAATTGATTACTGTATTATCACAAATCAACCTCCATCAATTAAATTTCCCATGTTCATTTTAAAAGGTTGGTTTTAATATCATCTTTTGTTATATGTGTGTATCAATTCTAAATAATCAAAATTAAATGTTCTATTGGTGATACAATGTATACTAATTACAACATCCCATATGGGGTAATAGTTTCAACCAACCAAATCATGCAAACAATGATAACCCTTCTAAATCTTAAGATATTAAAATCTAAGATGCAAGCGACAACATGTAAGAATATATTTACCAATAAACTAATTACGTAATGTGTACTATAAAGTACAAATTTAAATGACGTAATCTGGATAGTTTTTGCAATTAGCAGTTTTTATAAAGGACATCCCTTTGTTTATCATTAAACAAAGCACACTGAGAACTGTTGTCCTATTGGTAAATATATTTGTATTGTCTAGCACATGATTGGACAGTCAAACATGAATGAAAGGTTACCCGACATGACCTCATACAGGATATTGTTTGAAGGTAATGCATTGCAAATTGAAAGAAAAAGATCTCCTTATATCTAATTTAAATTAGATTGTTTTCAACTCTGTTTGAAGTGTTTCTATAATATTTCCTATTAAACCATGTAATAATTGAATGCATCCTTTTCAAACTTTTGAAGCTACAATATATTATAATTAACTACCTATAAACTACAGAAAGTGGACAAAACTGGTCACATAATTCCAATTTTCTCTCTAGCTATATATCATATAAAACCACAATTTTTCAAATGTATCTTGAAGTCAATTGTTTTCTGTTTTTTTCTGGATTTTTTTTATAAAACAAAGGCAGAACAGAATGTAGTTTTTCTCTATAACTCCTAAATAATTTTATTAACTAAACATTTTGAAAATACAGATGTAAAACACAAAACATAATTAAATCCTATACCCCTGAAACAGGTGGTCAATTAATGCAGATTAAATCAGTTTTAAGTTTTCCAACAATGGGATTTTATAACAAGGTTCGCTTTAGTCAGGATTATGATTTATTCAAGGTTCAGTTTAGACAGATTTCACTGTTTTTAATTAACCTACGGCTACCTATAAACTATAGCAACATGCAAAAAATAACATGCTTGTTGCTAAATTGATGTATGAGACAGTAAGTTGATTGATTGATTTATTGTGTTTAATGCCACTTTCAGCAATATTTCAGCTATATCATGACGACTAGTTTTAGTGGTGGAAGAAGCCGGAGTAGTACCCGGAGAGAACCACCGACCATGGGCAAGCAACTGGTAAACTTTATCACTTGCGGCTGCGAGTCGAGTGACTGCACCCTTTTTTGTAGTTTACAAAGCCAGGTGCGAACCCACGCTGTATTGGTGACAGTAAGTTGAATACCAACTCTATAACACCCAAAGGCCAAAATGAATGACAAACTTTTTGGCATTAAAGACGAACTTGCATTTTTCTCTATTTGTAAATTTTAAATTACAAACACATTTTGTCAACCAGCAGATTGTGTTGTAATATTTATACCACGGTTTTCCGAGTTAAACGATTAAACAATCAAAAGTTGATTATTGCACGGCTCTCTGAGAGTAATAAACCTACAACCCAGATTTAAGGTATGCAATATCTCGCATCGGCGTGTATTATTTCATAGTTCTTAGCTGTTGCTTACATTCTGGTATATAAACCATAAAAAGATCAAAGGAAAAGAATGCATTCATGTTACAAGTATTGTTATTTACTTCTTGTAAATTATATAAGTCAGTAAGTCAATGTTTTCATATGAAGCCGGGAACCTGTGCATTTCACCGGCTATTGCTATAAAATCCCAGACTATAAACTTTCCAAGAAGATCCTGAAAATCCTGTCCAAAAAAAGGTTTATTACATTTTTCTTTTTCTCAATTTTATTCAGTGTAAATTTAAGCAAAAAGAAACAATTTTAAAGCTAGGAAACCACCTCAAAAGCAAGTAAAAATTCACCAAATCCAAAATAGGCTGGGGTGCTTCCTCTTGCACCCCCTACCAGGGCTTTACCTTGAACCCACTGGGGGCCTTCTGACTCTTGGCCGCATTTTCTCTCCGTCTATAATTCTAAAATCTCCCCCTATCAAAATTTGTAGTGAAAACAACTGTAAGTGATAATAAAATATTTAAAGGGATTTGTTAATGCATTTTGCATAGATCTGAAAGATCATTCAACCATGGCTTCAGTAAAATTTACAGAAAAAAAGAGAGATACAAAGTAATCACTATAATATAAGGTACAAATTCAAAATTCTTTGTTCCCAGGGGTATCATAATGCCCAGTAGTATTGTAACTGCTTCGACACTGACATGGTTTATTAGATATATATTTATGCTTTAAAGGGATATTGTCTACCAGCTGCGTAATTTTTTCATACCCAAAATTATTGTCGATTTCCGTACTGACCTTCATAAAATGAAGATTAAACACCGAATTATTGACGAATACGCATCGAAACGTTGTTTTTTCGACTAAAAAAAGCTGACCATCGTTACCGGAAGCTAATTAATTATGCACTGACCTGGGCGAGGCCAACTCTATTTACTTATCTATTTTTATGCCAGTAGCCCGGATACTGCAGCATGGATATTGAGGTAAGTTTCTATAAAAGTTGAGGAAAAAAGCTATTTGCGAACCGAATGTATCTAAAAGACGTAGAATAAATAATTTCTGTATCAGGAATAGATTTTCTTTGATGAAAACTACATGCCTTAACAGATTCAGTCGATATTTCCACGATAACCATTGAAAACATGCCAGGAGGCACCCCATGGGGACAAATTGTTTTATAGCAACTACGTATTTTCGATCGAAAAATTTTGCCGGCCTTAAAAATAACTAAATTAGTTTTTTTCCTCATATAAGTTATGAAGTTGTTCCCCGAGATTTTGATACACATGTTAAATCAATTTATTTTAGCCAGTTTTACCGACAATATGAAAACAGAGACATACATGTAGAACACAGTGAAATACATGTCTGATGAAAACGAATGACGTAGTCAGTGTTGTTTTATTTGTTAATTGACTGGAATGTTTCAGAGAAATTTGGGCTGGATTAGAAACAAAAGAGACATTACTTCTAGTTCCACAAGACACAGTTGCTGCAAAATAATATGGGACTGACCATTTACCTTGAAGGGGGCTATGTCACGTTTTTTCGCTGTAAATTTTTTTTTTTCAGACGCCACAAAAATCATATTTTCTTATTTTCCGGCGAAGTGCCAATCTAATTAAAACATGGTGAACTGTGAGCTAATGCTCACTTATGATACCCCTGCCACTTCCCATGATATGGGGTACCTATATGAAGCTTGTGACCAAACACCAGATTTCTGCCATCAATAGTTGTTGAGAAAAATGTGCATATATGTTCAATGTGTATAAAAAACCAACTAAGTCGGCAAACAGGAAGTAGGAATCAGACAGGTCCAAAAACGCTTCCCACGATATGGGGTACCTATATGAAACTTGTGACCAAATATCAGATTTCTGCTATCAAGTTGCTGAGAAAAATATCTTGGAAGGACGGACGGACAGACAGACAGAGGTA
The DNA here is from genome assembly GCA_963680875.1 of Bathymodiolus brooksi. Lineage (NCBI taxonomy): Eukaryota > Metazoa > Mollusca > Bivalvia > Mytilida > Modiolidae > Bathymodiolus > Bathymodiolus brooksi. Next base: position 59,438,875 of record OY804583.1, read on the forward strand.
AAACAGTATACCCCCTTCGGGGAGCGGGGGTATAATTAGATCTACACACTTGCTCCCTATTTTCTATCTTTTTTTTGGGTCGCTCGTGTAGAAAATAGGGAGCAAGTGCGTAGATCTAATTTTAATTAGATTGGCGAAGTGCCGGAATAATTTTTTTTCGTCAAAATTTTGTGAAAATGTCGAGTCGGAATATTTTTTTTTCTCTCCTGTCCAGCCACATTTTTTTCTTCAAAATTCAGAATCAAAAATTTTTTTTTAGGAAAAAACCATATAAAATTAAAATTGAATAGCTTGAGGGGTAAATTGATAAAAAAAAAATTTGCAAGACCAAAATGGTTCTCCCATAAACCAACAAAAAAAGGAAATAAAACTGTGGTCATAAGAAAGTCCCACGAGAAAATCTTTCCTTCCAAAATAAGACTTTTTTTTATTTCTCTAAACTGAATTTGTGCAAACTATTTCACTTATAATGAATTATATATTTTTTTTAAATTGAGCTCATTTTTCTAGATGAATGTATAACCATCTGTCTTTAATCTGTTTTTATTAAATCTCTTGTCTTTATTACAGGACTTTGATGGATTGTCCTTGATGAGGCATTGTTGGGGGTTGCTATAATGTTTCGAGGGGAACTTGTAGTAATGCCCCATGACGAGGTTTACAACAGATCCAATAGGCTTGCAGCCTACCGCCAGTATACCATTTGGGCACATGGCCGACTTGGAGCTGGGGTCAGACGTGTGATCCCAAGCTGTTGTACTTGGAAAATTAGGGACACGTATCCTGATCCATATGGACTATACAAGGGTTTCATTCCTAGACGATTTAATTAAAACTTGTTCATGAAATATTTTGTGTTTTATCCCATATACCCTAATGATAGTTTACCAGTTGCTTCCCTATGGTCAGTGGTTGTCCGGGTACTCTGGCTTCCTCCACAACTAAAACTGGTCGCCATGATATAGCTGAAATATTGCTGAAACACCAAAAATAAAAAAACCTTAATGAGTTGTTAATTTCACAAGTTAGTCAGTTGGAATTGTAAATTTAATTTGAAAGTTTTGCCATCTTATTATTATTTTTAGTTCTATCAGCACTGACAACTTCTTCTAAAATGGACTGACAGTCTTTTATATAATTCAAAAACAAACTTGACAGAGATGTTTTCTATGAGGTCCTACACAAGAGTTGTTACTTTTGTGCAGATTTGTCAAAAAATATGGCCACCATGTGACTTTGAAAATTCTGATTGGTCGATTTTCAAGAAACTTCTTCTCAGGAACCGCTGAAGGGATTGAATTGAAATCTGGTGTATATGTTCCTATGAATGTCTTTAACATGTGTTGTTACTGTTTGCGCCATTTGAAAATTCACAATTGCCACCAGCAGAGGTCAAAGTTTGCACTGAAACCCTATGGGAAACAACATTTTCATCTTCTTCTTGAGAACAGCCGAACAGAATTTAACCAAACTTGGTAGAGTTGTTTCTTGTGAGTTCCTAAAAAGTTGTCCTGGTTTGTACTAACTAAACCAACACACTATCATTATTGTGCATTGGACAATTTGTAATGCCCATTATCCTGACTTAGGTACTTTTCCACTCTAAATGTGCAGAACTTCTGTTAGACCAGTAAAAACAAAGAGTGACAATCTAAATTTATTTTATGCGACAATATAGTCAATTGTTTTGTCTTGGTCTTCAAATATGGATTTCTGAGATGCTACAATATTATCCTGAGTTGGAGGTTGTGGAATTGGTGCAAGATGGACCGAGAATCTTCTGGGATCATCTACTTCCATCTGCACACGTTGATTCATTCCTTCATTATCTTGCAGTCTCATACAAATGATGACCATTAATAGTCTTGGAACATAGGAATATGACTTGTCAGCTTTAACAGGCTGCACAGACCATCTAGCTGTCTTTTTGTTGTAACTTCTCTGCCATCTGAAGTAGAAAAATACATACAATGTAATTCACAAGAATAAAACAATAGAATTGAGATTATGATCTATGGAGCCCTAACTTTCAATTCAAGATGAATATCTCGAATGTATAGTGAATGAGCAACTAAACATCATTACAAGTCCACTTTATGAAGGATTTGAGTGATTTGTAGACAGCTTTTAGGTTGTGGTCATCCCTCAAGAAGTTCTACGGCAGGCATCACGAGCTGGTCAACGATTACAGGGTGTCTGTTACCCAAATCAGAACTGATCTTCATTTGTTGTTGATGTCTTTCCCTTCATCGGATGTGACTTCTACCGGACTTGTTCATGGACAACGCAGTGGGTTTGCGACTTTTGATTGACCCTTCTGAAGCCTATGACCAAATATCAGATTGCTGCCACAAATAATTACTGAGAAAAATGTTATGAACATCTTGGGACGGACAGAGGTAAAACAGTATACCCCCCCTTCCGGTGGAGCGGGGGTATAATAAAGCTCCTATGACATATGATCATGCATGGTTCTGTTATAAGGACAAAATTTCAAGTATGTAAGTTACAACTGAAACATATGAAATTAACATGACAAACCTTAGAGTGAAGTTGAGGCTAGGTTCAAAATCTTCATCGTCAGAATCATCACCAACATCACTGCCCTCTTCAGTAATATCTATTGAGAGACTGTAAGAATAAAAAATAATTGTTTATTACAGTGTATGTGTATAATATCGAAACAAATTTTGTTATATGGTTCAGATGTGCAGCTGTATAACGAAAAAGCTTTCCAAAATAATATTAAATCTATAATCTAAATACATGTATCCAGCACACATCTACACAACCCAATATAAAGAGACAAAATTACATCAAAGTTCCAGGCAAAAATTTGGTGTGCCAGACGTGCGTCAATTCTGTCCAAGTTTGGTTTCATTCCCATAAGTAGCTAAGGAGGACTGGCCATTTCAGCTTGTGGATGGATGAAAATGTAACGATGACGCAGAAGCCAACATGATCCCTATATAATATAGCTACTAGTAGTATCACTATGCAAGCCACAATAATTAATAGCAAACTGTTATACAAGTGACTGTGTTGAACAATATTGACAATGTTACCTATAAACATAATGTAGAATATGTCTAATCTTTAACAAAATGAACATACTCAAATGGGTTCACAAATGAACTCGATTTCTCCAGTTTCATCCGTTTCGTTGAAATGTGATGGCTGCTCATTTCTTCTACTCCAGAAATACCTTGGTCAGAATATCTAAATCAAAAGTACAAATATCAATCACTAAAAAATCACATTTGTCTGAAATTACCAGTTTTTGAAGTAATTTGCCTAAAAAAATAAGATAATTTTACAAAAACCTGCATGATTTTAACACAGACATGGGCCATCGGTCTACTGTTAAATTCACACACTGTGAAACATGCAAATTGCTATGGATCTTCACATTATTTCTTATCATACTTTCAAGATCCAAACTAAACAAGGGCAAAGCGTGGCATATCCCCTCGCCTAAATATTTGACCTGGTGACCTTGACCTTTGAATTTGAAAATCAATAGGGTTCCAGATTCCCTTAAGGACTAAGTATGTACCAAGTTTGGTCAAAATCCATTGAAGGATGTTGATTCTAGAGTGTTCACAAGATGGGACGGACGGACGGTAGCGTTACTATATCCCTTCACAACTTCGTTGGCGAGGGGATAAAAAGCAGTTCAAATTACATTTCTTTAAATAGAAAGCCTTTATATGAAAAATACATATTGATTTCCCTCTATCATGTCTATGTTGATAATTCTAAGATAGTAAGTATAATTTTGGCTCCCTGAACTAAAAATTATGTCCAAAATTGTTGAAATGTAGTAAAAAAACTAATTAATGTAATGTTTTTAGAATAGTCAAGAAATAAACTTGGTTTGCATAAAGAAATTGAAAATGATTTTCATTTAGCCATAGTCTAAAATATGCAGTTCGGGACATTTCAGTAAAATTTTATAGTCACATATAGAAAAGTTTCTGAAACTTGCAAATTTCTATGGATCTTCATATTACTTTTTAAAAACCTTGTTTATGTATCATACTTACAGGATCCAAACTAAAAATGCTACTGAAATGACACTTACTTAAATGGAAAGCTTTTTATATAAAAGATATATACTGATTTTCCACTATGGTGATAATTCACAGACATGAAGATATAATTTTGGCTCCCATAACAAAGTTTTATGTTCAAACTTGTTGAATAGTACTTAAAACCTTATTTATGTAATGTACTTCCAGTACCCAAGATATAAACTTGTTTGCATAAATAAATTGAACATGATTTTCATTTAGCCATGGTCTAAAATATGCGTTTTAGGACATTCAGTAAAATTTTGTAGTCATATATAAAAAAAGTTCTGAAACTTGAAAATTTCAATGGATATTCATATCATTTCTTCAAAACATTGTTTATATATTATACTTACAAGATCCAAACTAAAAGTGCAATTGAAATGAAGCTTCTTTAAATAGAAAGCTTTTATTTGAAAAATACATACATGTACCGATTTTCCATTATAGTGATAATTCGCAGAAAGTAAGGTATATACTTTTGATTCCCAAAACTAAGTTTTATGTCCAAGTTGTTGAAATTTTATAAAATTAAAAGTCTAATTATATGTAATATATTTAGAATATCAAAGAAATAAATTTGCTTGAATAAAAAGAACTTTATAGGGTTTTCATATAAGCCATGTACAGTTTTAATTCTTGCATTAAAAATGAATTGATTCGATATTTTTATTTAAATTGATAATAATAATAATAATAAAAAATCGGCTCATTTCAATATTTGCTGGTCGAAAAAATAATAAACTGTATTGATATAATTTTTGCACTCCCATTTCCCCTTTGCTGGCCTCTTAAAATTTGTGTTTGCTTACCTCGCAAATACGGCCGTTTTATGCTACTCATTGACAATAATTTGCTGTTGCCAGGTGCAAAATTACATATATTGAATAATATCTACCGAAAATGATCATAGGCATTATCATAAATTCATAAAATATGAAAAACGATTGAGAAAAGAAGGCAACATGGTCGGCTTACCTATCAACAATAATCAAGCAAAATCTTTGCCACTTCAGCGTGAGATTTGACGCGTAGCACTTCCTTGAGTTCGCTCCATCCAACGGCAACGGTCCAACTGATCCCCTACATATATCCTGCATTTGTTCCATTTGGAAGATACTTCACTTCTATTCCTCTTTATCTCTGAATCCGTCAAAGTACGCTTTCTTCCACGTTTTGACCTTTCTCTTCCGACATGTTGTTTATTGTTTATAAACAGTGCGCACGCTCAAGACGTGTTCACATAGAAGATCATATGAATAGATTTGAATATTGTCATCCGGACAATAATTACAATAACGATAGTTTTGGGTCTTTTTTGTCAAAAAATCGTATCTTTTGCAGCATAACTCGGTGTTAATCTTCATTTTATGAAGGTCAGTACGGAAATCGACAATAATTTTGGGTATGAAAAAATTACGCAGCTGGTAGACAATATCCCTTTAAATTTACAGGTTCTAAATAATGTAATTTACTAAAACTAAGGTCGATCTCCCTCAGACACCAGTAAATGAGTAACCTTAGCCGATTTTGGCAATCCTATTTAGACCTGTTGGTTTAATTGCTAACAAATATTTTTGTCTTTTTTATTATTTTGTTGGGTTATGATAAACATGAAACTGTATTTTAGTCTAAACAAAAGTATTATGAAAGTATTACAAGCCTATCTATTGCTAGCTCCTCAGGTAGCACCTGAATGTTCATAGATATAATAAATTGACAAAAAATCCACAGGTACTTGGTGGCATGGAATTACCACATCCCTTTTTTGACTTTCTGTTTACATACATTGTATTTATTTTCAATAAAAATTTCTTTATTATTTCATCTCTTTTTCCTTACTTTAACTTGTTCGTGTCCATATTCATACAATTTTATGTTAACAGCAAGTAACGGGTATCAAACTTATACTCTTATCATCCACAAGGCAAGAAAGTCTGAAAGTTTAAAAATCGTACAACTGCTTTTTCTGGTATGCTTAATGCGCCTTATTTTCATTATTTCATTCAAACTAGGACCATTATCAATTCCTAAAAGATGTACCTTTTCATCTCTGTTCTTGTTTTGTGCATACGATAACTCAGTTCTCCAGAATTTTAAGATTTCCATTCCTTTATTGCCTCATTTTTCTCTCTGCCCCTAAATTTGACCCACCCAATTTTTTTTTACTGTCAATTGCAATGTATTACCCACTTAAAAATCACAAGGGAGGAAGCCATTAGTATTACTAACCCTAACAAAACGAAAGTCGAAACTTACTGCGAAATCACCTTGTCTTTCCGATTACAACTAGAATGGTGTTTCCCATTAAATTTTTTGACTGCCATTATAGTCGTTTTAAAGTATCTTATCGTTGTATGAAAGGCTTCAAAAGTTTCCGAAATTCAGAAAGACCACATGATTTCGCAGTAAATTTTAACTTATGCTTTTATGTCAAGGATGTTGTTCATTTTTAACTTTTCGATGTTTGGATCGACAATTGGATAGTTATTAAGGTGCCCAAAGGATATATTATGTGACAAATCATTGCAAAAGGGATTATTTAAAAGATCCATACAAGTGTAACAGTAGAGCATGTTTTGCCTCCGAAAAATGCAATGTCCCCAATGGAATTCGATCCCGGGACCTCTCGCATTGTAACAGACTGAGACATATCGAAAATCCAAGACAACTTGTCTGACATTCGGTCAGGCAATTTAGAAAAACGGTCTGACCGACAGAAAATTTGTCTGACCGAATAAAAACCTAAAATGCCATCACATATTCTGCATCGCCATTAAAATCTCATTTATTTGTTTAACATGTTTACTTCAAGAATACATTTTTAGGTATTCAGTTATCTCGTGACATTCTCAATATTTGTTCAAAATTAAAAAGCTCATCCTGGAAATCAAAACATTCATCAGGTAACATTCATGCAGTAACAGGTCAAATCGGCCCCAGATCAAATCACATAGTATTGAAGTGGTCATACGAAAGTTAAATTTTGCAGAACAATTAGAGAGGTACATGTAGACTTAAAACCAAAGCGACATGTTGGGCGTCAGGTTCATTGGGGAAATGCTGCATCGGATGCAAGCCCAGAGTCATAATAGTAATTCGTGCAAAAATAAGTCATAAACCTTTAAATATTGATTTTTAGTCAACATAATTTCTTGTCTTGCATGTAAATGCATGTAGTTTTTGTTTATTCACGACTTTTAAATCAAATATATTTCAGAATCAGCGTAATTAATATGTTCTATTTGAATTTCATATATTGGTTGTATAATACACCACATTGTCACAATCATATTCAAAATATACTGTTAATTATAATTTAAATCGTTAACTTTCAATTGTTCTGGTATCGTATATGAAGTTTGTTTACTTAAAGGAATTTGATTTGTGTTTTGTGTAGTTAATAGACAAGAGAGAATAATCATCAAAGAATGTTCCTTATCAATATAAAGATTACCCGTATTATATAATTGTCGCCAATCACGTTTGATGTAAATTTCTTATCTTTTGTTACTTTGTTACTTTATCACTTACTTATATCATAAATTAATCAATAATTAATTCCATCCATCAAAAAGAACCTGTTCATTAATAAAAAATAAAAGTATGCATAAATCTTTTAATCAAAAATATTAATTCATATTAATAAATAATTTTTTATTCAATTTGAAATATGTGGCCAATTTGACTTTCATTTTGAGGCCGTTTTGACTTGGGGCCGAATTGACTGGGACCGATTTGACCTGGGGGCCGATTTGACTGGAAATCGGCTGTGCCTGTACATGCTGTAGTCGGCGTAGGCTGTGGTCGAACTAAATGAGATAATCATTATGAACTCTAACGTAATTCTAAAGTGGTCTCACAATAGAGGATGGTTTCTCATGTGTTTGTTGGAAGAATGAAACTACGACAGTTAGAGAAAAAAATATATAATTGCTTTTTTACCCTGCGAGTCGCCCCCGCTCGTGAAAACTCCAACGGCTTTCCCTGTTGCTGAACCAGCGGTAAGTTCCTGTCCTTCTCTGCCAGATTGGATAAGTATGCTATCCTTTCTAAATAGCGTCCTTTCGGCTTTTTCTGCCATGTTGTTATTTTTCAGGTTGACGAGACTGTCTGTTCAAGTTAATAAATCGGCTGCAACCTTCAGCCGAAATGACCTTCACCGTATGCTGGTTCCCGAAATCGTGTATCTTTGATTCAGTACCAGATTCCCCCGGAAACGATCCTTTGCCGGAAATAAATCTACTCATAATTGGCGCGATAGAAATATATTTGTGGCTTTATTATTTACTTTTTGTATCGATTTTACTATAAGTTTGATATAATAATACTTGTCAGTATGCTATTATATTTTGATTGAACGCTTATGTATTGTTATTGCTTGATATTTTTAAGAACTATATCTTTTGGATCTATTTCTACGTACAATTCTTCCGCTCAATCTCTTTCTCAACAACGTGCAATCTGCAGCCATGAGGTTATTTTCTTCTGTAGATTTTTCTGCTATATTTGATGTTAGACCAATCTTATTTGATACAAAACCACACTATTGAGCATTTAAGTCTTTTGACGTAATCAGTATTGTGTCTGTAATTACCCGTGAAAGTGTAAAAAGATGTGTTTTAATTAATTTCAAAGTGCAAATGGCATAGCCATAGATCTTCAAACTTTTCTGGTAAATTTGTATAGACATATCATTGTCAGAGTTTCTCTGGAATTTACAGTAACAGTCAAATGATTGTTTAAACATGCTGTTAATTAATCTTGTTGAGATTTGGCGCAAGGAGCTTTTTAGCTCGCCTTGCCAAAGCCATAGGGAATGTGAGCATTTGCCATCACTTGGCGTCTGTCGTCCGTTAACTTTTCACATCAGGTGAGCCTCTAGTTTTGTTGTTGCCATTCATCAAATCTCGTTCATTTTTATTCAGGAAATTTCAAGTCGGACACCCAAACGCCTGGTGTATACTGATGTGTATTGTGTGTGCAAGGATAGTGTCAGTCCAAGTGCAATATCATGTAGGGACATATTTCCATTAGAAATCTGTAAAATAATTATATTTTCTTACCACTTTAACATGGAGTAGAATTGTATCCAATGGGTTTTGAGACAGGATCTCTTGGCATGGGAAGATTACCGGTCAATGGAAATATTGATGCCATTTAACCGTGCACAAACAATTATGTAAACACACGTCGGTTAACAGTCTGTGACGTTAAGAGGTAGACTGAAGCCCTTGTCTAGTAGTAAAATTTACCTGCCGATAATCCGACTGGTCTAGTGCTAATCCGTCGATAAACTGATACCACTTCTTCATAATAACCAATCGTCCAAAATATTTTTAAAGTTAATGCACAACTGCACATGTTTTTCCCCATTTAATATTTTGATCATCTCCAATTACAGAGATCACCCTAGCTTTTGAAGATGATGGGCCATTAGGCCGGGGTTATTGTTTCCCCCCTGCCCGAAAACGATTTTGAGCAATTCTAGAGGCAATAAACAGCTGTCGTAGTATTGTTTGCTCCAATGCTTTTGCATTTACTGCAGTACTTTTTGGGAGGCATTTTGTTGTCATTCGACAGTTTTCGTTATAATCGAGACCCGAGTATGAAAAACATCAAGAGTATCGGATGATTATGCGACTGGTTTACTTTTTCGCCTGATTACGTTCACGGGATGAAACAAAAATTAAGAACTGGTCGAAACAAAATGTATGCAGATCCCGGTTACCGGCGCACGATGTAAAATTGTATGAGCCATATCAAATTTTAGCGCCGCAATGGTGCGGCCCAAAGTGATCTCTGCAATTATTTTTTGTTGCATTGACCAAATGAGATATATTTGTAAATAAATTAAAAGGAAAAACGTCTTGGACAGCCTTGTTACTAGTCAACAGTTCTGAATAGGGTTTTATTGAAGGAAGGGGAATTTTGGAAGTGGTAGTTGATTTTTCCGACTTCAATCCCAAAATAAACACCATGCTGAAGAAACATGTGGTTTTAAGTAGTTAAAGATGCATTTTAACCAATATCATGACGTTTTTAATTAAGTTATAACGTCAGATTTTTTGAAGATGTTGAATGACTTTTTCCAATTATTGACAGAAGCAAAATATAGCAAAAATTCTCATGATATTGATCACATGGTAAACTTCTGATATTTTCTGTTTTTCAGTACCCTTCGGTTGCAGAAGCGGTTAGCCGCTGCCGTACTCAAATGTGGCAAAAATAAAGTATGGTTGGATCCCAATGAAACAAATGAAATTGCAAATGCTAACTCAAGTAAGTTAAAGGTATCCTTAATGATAGAAATTCTGACAAGTCAGTACTGAATAACATGTAGATGTTCTACTATCTGTAAGAAAAGTTTGAAAATACGAAAGGGATAAGCAGAAGCTGCAAATTGAAGGACAGCAGAAAAGGGACGAACAATGATCTTCAAAACACCACACAAAAACTAATATTGAGCAACACAGGGGCTGCTCTGGCTCTCAAAAAGTAGGAGCCAGCTAAAAAAAAAATTACAAGGAGCCAATTTTTGCGAAGCGAAACTGGATGATTGCATGTACCTGGCATGTTCAGTTTCATGTATAAATGGTCCGGATTTGTTTGTACAAATGTTAATGTCTATTGTACTTCTGTTTTTCATTTCGATTTCATCATCAAAAACAAAAAGATTTATATAATTTATTACAATAAATAACAACATAGCATACAATATGATACAGACATACATTCAGAACTGTCACTAAAACGCCCTCGTGCCTTTTTCATAAGTTTTTTTTTATATCCCCGAAGGGAGAGGGGTGTATACTGTTTTACCTCTGTCAGTCCAAGATATTTTTCGTCACATTTTTCTCAGTAACTGTTGATGGCAGAAATCTGATATTTGGTCACAAGCGTAATATAGGTATACCATATTGTGGGTAGCATTTTTGGACCCGTCGGATTCCTACGTCCTGTTTGCCGACAGTTGGTTTTTATGCACATTTTTCTCAGCAACTATTGATGGCAGAAATCTGATATTTGGTCACAAGCTTCATATAAGTACCCCATATCGTGGGAATTGTTTTTGGACCCATCAGATTCCTACTTCCTGTTTGCCGACTTGGTTGATTTTTATACACATTGAACATATATGCTCATTTTTCTCAGCAACTATAGATGGCAGAAATCTGATATTTGGTCACAGGCGTAATATAGGTATGCCATATTGTGGGAAGCGTTTTTGGACCCATCAGATTCCTACTTCCTGTTTGCCGTCTTAGTTGGTTTTTATACACATTGAACATGCATTTCAACAAATTTTGAATTGCCAACCATTGCATATATGAACATATTGGATATGAGAAATATGATTTTATCTCGTAGAAATCAAGAAAAAAAAAATCAAAAGTTTGTTTTGTTGAAAGTAGCTTCAGACAAAAGGTTCAGTCAACATTTCCCCAAACACAATGGTGGATTCCATCCCCTTTCCAATGGCGCCATTGTTTGTTTTGAAGTTTCTCCTTCTTTTGCTTCTGCATAATACTGGCCACCATCAACGAGTTGATTATTATGCCAGGTTTCTTTCAACCGTAATGAATTATTTTTCAAGAAAATCACTTTAAAAAAAACATAAGGATACAATAGATTTCAATAAACACGATATCGACATTTTCGTAAATGACACGTGAAGAAAATTACAAGGCGACATGAAATTCGTTTTTGACCAACGATAAAGCGAAGTCAACCTTCACAAGGTGACTTCTTCGCCCGAATCTCCCTCAACGTGAGCCCTGGTTTGTTGTATCTTTTTTTTTGCTCTGGTGATACACTAATGACATCTGGTTTTGTGTTGTTTCTGGTAACCTTTCATTCATCTTTGTCCACTCATATGCAAGACAGTTAAATATATGAAACATGACATTGCATACCAAATTACAAAATATACAACAAACGTCATTTTAATATGAAATGCTGTATTTTCCATCGTATGTTTTGGTCTTTTTTTATGTTCAATGATTTGAGATAAGAGGCCTAGGTGGTTGTTCGTTTGGGTTTATGGTGTTTAATACAGATATATCATGTTTGGGAGGGGTATTAGCGAAAAATTTCCCCGAGCCAAATGGCAAGGGAAATTTAGTCTGGTATTTTTCGCAAATACCCCTCCCAAACATGATATATCTGTTTAATTACACCGAATATTATTTAGAACACTGGCTAAATAAATAATACCTTTTGTTTGTCGTTTTCAGTATCTGTTTAATTCTACCGAATGATGTTACATAAAACGCACAACTGATAACGTTTTACAAATTTTGTTACAAGCGTCTCGGTGAAGGGTAAAAACAGCAAATACCATGAAAAAAAGTTAAATCTTATGCAAATACACCTACATGAAGTAAAAATTCTGCAAATTCACAATGCAAGGCCTGAATTTGTAAAAAAAAAAATCACAGCTATTAACCAATCAGAATCCAGCATTCTTATATAAGGTGTAATTAAACATTGAACACCTAAAAGAAAAGATACAACATACATCTAATTTCAATGGAATCCAGGTACTGACTGAACAGTGGCTGGATTAAGATTTATTGGTGAAATTGTTGACCATCACTGTTTAAACTTTCTTTTCATAATCTGTTTCTTTAGGACAAAATATTAGAAAATTAGTGAAAGACGGTTTGATCATCCGTAAACCAGTGGCAGTACATTCACGAGCTCGTGTAAGGAAGAATGCCATTGCCAGAAGGAAAGGACGTCACATGGGGCATGGTAAGAGGAAGGGTACAGCTAATGCTCGTATGCCTGTCAAAGTTTTATGGATACGAAGAATGAGAGTCCTAAGGAGACTGCTGAAAAGATACAGAGAGGCCAAAAAAATTGACAAGCATCTGTAAGTTATTAATTGAAATATGCCATTTAATAAACCCATGAATCAAGGTCTATAAAGTAATCGTTGTAATGATAGGATTTGATTAAATTAAAGTTGGCAAGTGCAGAAATCTAATACGAGTCAAAATTTTGTACACAGGAATGCACATAATTTCATATACTTAACACATTTCGAAATTGAACGTTGTAGCCCATGGGTTCTTTTCAAAATTAAGGTCGGTATGTAGGGTTTTAATGCCAATTTAAAAAAAATATATATTAGGATAGAGCTGAAATGCACACACATGTAATATAAATATTCTTGGCTTGAATGAATTTAAAATTATGATACAAATTTGAAAAATAACTTTGTTCTGAGAGTTATGATGAGTCAATTGTCTCGTTCGTATGAGAAAATACAATGGTAACATTGATATTTTTATTGAATCTACATACATATCTGAACTCTCATATCTGTAGTGACTTGTGTCTATCATTTGAGCTAATATGTTTATGAAACAGTTGACCTGTTTTTAGACGAGCATGCAAGATATTAACAGTGTCCGACATTCACCCCCAGTTTCTAAAAATACCCAATAAACCTGTCGAAAAATCAGTTGATCAAAAATGTTGCTGTAACCAGTTCACTTTTGGTAATTAAGTCTGGAGACTTATTGTTTTTGCTCCGTTTCTTATTATTATTATTCTTCTCTTTCTCCTTTCTTTCCGCGAACCATGAACTTGTCCACGGCAGATCTCAGGAACTACTGGAGAGAATTTCATGAAACTTGGTGACGTTATAGATATATGTTTCTAGTTGGTCCTAAAGTTTTCAGCTTTGTGGTAAAGGGGGTGGGGGTTACTATAGAATCCTATAGGAAAGTTGAAATTTCGTACATTAATGTTGATAACTTCTAAATGAATAATGATAGAGACATAAAATTTGACATAGTGATAGGTCACCATTAGAGGAGCAATTCTGCGTTTTCAAAATTTTCGAAATGGCTGCCAAAACACGGTATAAAAATATGGGCGGTAAAAATTCAACATTGTCCGATATCAACAAAATTTGATATGTGGGTAGATAATGATGTCCCGACATTGAAAAATTCAAAATGGCTGTCACAATACCGCACACAAATTCAACATTGTCCGATTTCAAAGCCATTTCATTGTGGGTAGATAATGATGTCCCAAATTGATTCCTGACATCAAAAAATTTCTACCGGTCGCCATTTTCAAAATGGCCACCACAAATTCAACATTGTCCGATTTCAACGACATTTCATATGTGGGTAGATTGTGATGTCCCGAATTGATTCCTGACATTGAAAAATTTCTACCGGTCACCATTTTCAAAATGGCCGTCACAATACCGCACAAATTCAACATTGTTCGATTTCAACGTCCTGAATTGATTCCCGACATCGAAAAAATTCTACCGATCTCCATTTTCAAAATTGCCGCCACAATACCGCAGAAATTCAACACTGTTCGATTTCAAAGGTAGTTTTTAATTTATTTTTTAAACCGGTTGTCAGTGGCCGGTTTGAGAGACTTCATAATCGTTAGATTATAATCATATCTTGTGTCTTTTTCCATGCGTCCTAATTTAACTTTTGCTAATGCTATTTATATTGTTTCACTTTAATTGACCTAAATAAACCCTTCAGTGAATGAATAGACATGCTCAATATCCAGAAAGTAAATCTGGAAGTGTGTTTCAACATGAATACTTGTAGCAATTTTTCTTGACGAGTTCAGAAGACAGTTCTGAAAAATTTTTATGAGTCCTAAAATTTGAAAATTTTGGAGAGTCCATGACTCATCTAGGCAAGTTGCAAGGATCTGTTTCAAGTGTTTGACTTGGATCATTTCCGAAATTTCTGGCATCAATTTTTGTTTCCAATGTTTCGTGATTGACGTATGACTATGTATGATTGTTAACACAAAAAGAATGTCTTAAATGATAAAGTTAGATTATGTCCGCTGATGAAAGAATATATCCTGTTGAGTTATCATGCATCATTTGTGAATATGGTTTTTAGCTCGCCTTACCAAAGGCAATGTGAGCTTTTGCCATCACTTGGCGTCTGTCGTCTGTTAACTTTTACACATTTTAATCTTCTCCTCTGAAACCGCTTGGTCGAAAGCATCTATGGAAGGTCCTCTATAAAGATTGCTAATTTTGTCCCGATCGGTTAACAAACATGGCCGGAACAGGAAATTCTTTTTTCTGATTGGTTGATTTCTAAAAAAAATCTTCTGTTAAAAGAAAGATAACTCTTGCCATTATCTCCCTTAGAAATTAACTAATGCTGATATAGTGTAACATGTTTATTCTATACATTACAAGTAGGTATTCACATTTTAATATTCTTTTTAGCAAACTTTTCCAAAGGCAATATGAGCTTTTGCCATCACTTGGTGTCTGTCGTCTGTCATCTGTTTACTTTTCACATTTTAATCTTCTCTGAAAACCCTCGGCGGCCAAATGAACTGAAACTTGGTAGTAAGCATCTATGGAAGGTCCTCTCTAAAGAGTGTACATTTTGTTATGATCCATTTCCAAACATGGCCACCACAGGCAATTCTTGTTTCTGATTGGCCGATTTTTTTTAATCTTCTTCTCTGAAACCACTTGGTCAAATGAACCAAAACTTGGTAGGAAGCATCTATGGAATGTCCTCTATGAAGATTGCTCATTTCGTCCCAATCGGTTAGCAAACATGGCCACCACATGCAATTCTTGTTTCTGATTGGTCGATTTCTAAAAAAATCTTCTCCTTTGAAACTGCTTGGCCATATGAACCGAAACTTTTTAGGAAGCATCTACATGTATGGAAGGTTCTGTATTAGGTTTCCTCAAAGCAGAATGAAAAGTGAGCGACACAGGCTCAGCCCACTGAGCCTCTAGTTTGGTTTCAGTGTTGTTGGTTCTACATACCAGGCATGTGGTAAAATTGCCTGCACACTCAAGCCTTTCAATAAGGGGCAGTACCAAGTACTTTTACCCCACCCAAAATGGTCTTTGGTACATCCTGATTTTAAAGAGTTGTATAAAATATTCATGAAAAATGTTCAAATTTTGATAAAAAGTACAGCATGTAAATAGTGAAGTACTGATAGACTTGAAAAATATTGAAAGCCCTCCACACTTCTAAACCACTGACATTTAAAAAAAACATTGACATAAAAAAGTCTTAATATGGTACTGTTTATTTTGGATGTAAATGTGTTAAAATTAATAAATAAAATGATACAAAGTTGAAAAATAAGTCTGTTCTGAGAGTAATGATGAGTCATTTGTCTCGTTCGTATGAGAAAATACAATGGCAACATTGATATTTTTATTGAATCTACATACATATCTGAACTCTCTCATCTGTAGTGACTCTTGTCTATTTTATGACCTGATATGTGTGTATAAAGTTGATCTGTTTTGAGGTGAGCATGCAGGGTATTTTTCGTGTCCGACATTCAGATCCATTCCAAACGTAAAAGCTTGATTTTTTCCCCAATATTGTGTCTACAAATTCCTGATATACCTGTTCAAAAGATTAGTTTTCCTTTTGGTAATTTCTTTTTCCATACAGCTTAATTTAACTTGCACACTATTTAAATTGTTTTCCTTTTATCGATCTAAATAAACCAAGGGATGAATAGGCATGCTCAATAGCCAGAAGGCAAGTCGTATCTTTTAGGTGTTTTAATATATGTATGTAAATTCAAAGTGTGTTTCAAACGTGTCTTTGATCATTTCCAAAATTTGCTAGCATGAATATTTTCGTTTCCTATTTTTATACGCCTATCTCGAGACGGGCCGTATTATGTGATTGGGTATGGCGGGCGGGCATCCACACAGGTTTCCGCACAATAACTTTAGTTCTGTATATCAGATCTTTACCAAACTTGACCACATGGTTGCCCTGTGGAAGGGGAAGAATTCTATTTATTTTGGGGTCATTTGGGTCAAAAGTAAAGGTCACTGTTACTATAAATATAATTTTTGACAACAGGGTCGTTTCCACATGATAACTTGAGTTCTGTATATTGGATCAGTTAAGGAAATTAGGAATTTGAATCCACATGACATTCGGTCCTGTGAAGGTGAGGAATTACATGTACAGGACCGAACTAGATTTTACAGGACCGACAATAAAATAATGATTAAATGTACAAATTAGTCTATTTTACTTACCTTGTATATTACTTGCCCCATCTACACAGAAGCCAATAAGTCTGTCATTAAATGCATCAAGGCGTCCAACAGATTCAAATATTGAGGAGATAAATTTTTTTATGTCTAAACTACACCCAGACTCGGGAATTCCAATCTTGATGAACTGGTCATAAACGATACCACCACTTGCATGCCGAACATACAATGATTCATGCTCGTCTATAGTAAAATCGGTGCATCCATCACATGTGAATGACAAAAACTTTGCATTCTGAATAGAAGCCACTACAGACTTTGATGTAACGGCAGAAATTGTCTTCATAAGTAGTGCAGCACCTTTACGGTTAACATAGGAGGTTCCTACATCCAAGCCTTTTGCAATGTCTAATTTACATAACTGGGTATATTCAGTAAATGTGTTTGTTGTGCTTGGCAACATAGTGGGCATTGCAAAATTTGATACTGAGTTTATCAATTTCATTTTGATTTAGTAGTTTTATACACTGCTGCCGGCAATTCTTCAACAGGTGTTGTGTATCTTGGGGCTATTTTCAAGTGGAATTTACAAATCTCGTGATCTTTAATTGCGCGTTGTGATGAAGCCAGGGTCCGTCCTACTTCCAAAAATCTATAAATTGGCGTTCTCAGTCCTTTTCATACTTTTTTTTCCGGTCTCTCGTCTCCTCTGTGGTTACCTTTCTCTTTAATGGCTTTCCTGATATGGCTCCTGCCTTGTATTGCAAGAAAGCCATTGTATCCGTTGTATTGGAAGTCGTTGTAGCAGTGGTATTAGATGTCATTGTATTTGTTTTGAAGTGATAACATGTTCCGAATTAACGACGATTCTTAATGAGGAAAACTCGAGAGAGAATAATATATTTTTTCCGAAATACCACGATCACGTCTTACACTCGTGATTATCAATTACGATATGTATTATTTATTTTAGATTTTTCTTGATCTAAAAATAACAAATAAAAGAGAATTATAATTTTTTTATCTATTCTTAAAGGCAGTGGCTGACAAAAGAATTTACCGGACAGTGGGTCTGTTGAGTTAACGAAAACTACCGAACTGCCGGGAAATTTATTGGATGCGGTCCGGTGTCAGTTTCCTTGACTGTTAGATCTTGACCACATGATTTCCTTGTGGAAGGGGAAGAACCCTATTTATTTTGGGGTCATTAGGTCAAAGGTCACTGTTACTATAAATATAATTTTTTACAACAGGGTCATTTCTGCATGATAACTTTAGTTCTGTATATTGGATCTTTAACAAACTTGGCCACATGATTCCCCTGTGGAAGGGGAAGAACCCTATTTATTTTGGGGTCATTAGGTCAAAGTCACTGTTACTATAAATATAATTTTTGACAAGAGGATCATTTCCGCACGATAACTTAAGTTCTGTATATTGGATCTTTACCAAACTTGGCCACATGATTCCCCCTGTGGAAGGGGAAGAACTCTATCTATTTTGGGGTCATTACCATTATACCGTTTGATAATTTATATAGACGGGCGTATTTTGTGATGTACACATTTCTTGTTTGTGATTGATATACGGCGATGTAGAATTGATAAAACCAAAAGATCTTAAATGGTGAAGTTAAAATTATTGTGCATATTTTGTGTATGATTTATTTTTTTTTATTTTTTTTTTTTTTATTATTGGTTCAACATAAAAGGCATGTAGTAGAATTGCCTGTCTGCTTCTGAAATTTCTTTGAAACCTTCTTTAGGCACACTTGCCATCATCACTTTTTGGCAGTGGTACTAAAGCTGTTTACTTGGGATGTTAAAATTAATGTAGAAAAAATACAAAGGTGGAAAATAAGTCTGTTGTGAGAGTAATGATGAGTCATTTGTCTCGTTCGTATGAGAAAATACAATGGCAACATTGATATTTTTATTGAATCTACATACATATCTGAACTCTCTCATCTGTAGTGACTCATGTCTATTTTATGACCTGATATGTGTGTATAAAGTTGACCTGCTTTGAGGTGAGCATGCAGGGTATTTTCCGTGTCCGACATTCAGATCCATTCCAAACGTAAAAGCTTGATTTTTCCCCAATATTGTGTCTACAAATTCCTGATATACCTGTTCAAAAGATTAGTTTTCCTTTTGGTAATTTCTTTTTCCATACAGCTTAATTTAACTTGCACACTATTTAAATTGTTTTCCTTTTATCGATCTAAATAAACCAAGGAATGAATAGGCATGCTCAATAGCCAGAAGGCAAGTTGTATCTTTTAGGTGTTTTAATATATGTATGTAAATTCAAAGTGTGTTTCAAACGTGTCTTTGATCATTTCCAAAATTTGCTAGCATGAATATTTTCGTTTCCTATTTTTATACGCCTATCTCGAGACGGGCCGTATTATGTGATTGGGTATGGCGGGCGGGCATCCACACAGGTTTCCGCACAATAACTTTAGTTCTGTATATCAGATCTTTACCAAACTTGACCACATGATTGCCCTGTGGAAGGGGAAGAATCCTATTTATTTTGGGGTCATTGGGTCAAAAGTAAAGGTCACTGTTAATATAAATATAATTTTTGACAACAGGGTCGTTTCCACATGATAACTTTAGTTCTGTATATTGAATCAGTCAAGGAAATTAGGAATTTGAATCCACATGACATTCGGTCCTGTGAAGGTGAGGAATTACATGTACAGGACCGAACTAGATTTTACAGGAACGACAATAAAATAATGATTAAATGTACAAATTAGTCTATTTTACTTACCTTGTATATTACTTGCCCCATCTGCACAGAAGCCAATAAGTCTGTCATTAAATGCATCAAGGCGTCCAACAGATTCAAATATTGAGGAGATAAAGTTTTTTATGTCTAAACTACACCCAGACTCGGGAATTCCAATCTTGATGAACTGGTCATAAATGATACCACCACTTGCATGCCGAACATACAATGATTCATGCTCGTCTCCAGTAAAATCGGTGCATCCATCACATGTGAATGACAAAAACTTTGCATTCTGAATAGAAGCCACTACAGACTTTGATGTAACGGCAGAAATTGTCTTCATAAGTAGTGCAGCACCTTTACGGTTAACATAGGAGGTTCCTACATCCAAGCCTTTTGCAATGTCTAATTTACATAACTGGGTATATTCAGTAAATGTGTTTGTTGTGCTTGGCAACATAGTGGGCATTGCGAAATTTGATACTGAGTTTATCAATTTCATTTTGATTTAGTAGTTTTATACACTGCTGCCGGCAATTCTTCAACAGGTGTTGTGTATCTTGGGGCTATTTTCAAGTGGAATTTACAAATCTCGTGATCTTTAACTGTGCTTATTTTGGTCCACTGGCTTCGATGCACCAGTTGCAAACCATAACATTTTTTTCCGCGTTGTGATGAAGCCAGGGTCGGTCCTACTTCCAAGAATCTATAAATTGGCGTTCTCAGTCCTTTTCATACCTTTTTTTTTCCGGTCTCTCGTCTCCTCTGTGGTTACCTTTCCCGATATGGCTCCTGCCTTATATTGCAAGAAAGCCATTGTATCCGTTGTATTGGAAGTCGTTGTAGCAGTGGTATTAGATGTCATTGTATTTGTTTTGAAGTGATAAAATGTTCCGAATTAACGACGATTCTTAATGAAGAAAACTAGAGAGAATAATATATTTTTTCCGAAATACCACGATCACGTCTTACACTCGTGATTATCAATTACGATATGTATTATTTATTTTAGATTTTTCTTGATCTAAAAATAACAAATAAAAGAGAATTATAATTTTTTTATCTATTCTTAAAGGCAGTGGCTGACAAAAGAATTTACCGGACAGTGGGTCTGTTGAGTTAACGAAAACTACCGGACCGCCAGGAAATTTATTGGATGCGGTCCGGTGTCAGTTTCCTTGACTGTTGGAACTTGACCACATGATTTCCTTGTGGAAGGGGAAGAACCCTATTTATTTTGGGGTCATTAGGCCAAAGGTCACTGTTACTATAAATATAATTTTTGACAACAGGGTCGTTTCCTCATGATAACTTTAGTTCTGTATATTGGATTTTTAACAAACTTGGCCACATGATTCCCCTGTGGAGGGGGAAGAACCCTATTTATTTTGGGGTCATTAGGTCAAAGTCACTGTTACTATAAATATAATTTTTGACAAGAGGATCATTTCCGCACGATAACTTAAGTTCTGTATATTGGATCTTTACCAAACTTGGCCACATGATTCCCCCTGTGGAAGGGGAAGAACTCTATCTATTTTGGGGTCATTACCATTATACCGTTTGATAATTTATATAGACGGGCGTATTTTGTGATGCACACATTTCTTGTTTGTGATTGATATACGACGATATAGAATTGATAAAACCAAAATATCTTAAATGGTGAAGTTAAGATTATGTCTGCCGATGGAAATTATTGTGCATAATTTGTGAATGAAATTTTTTTTTTTTTTTTTTTTTCTAAATTATTGGTTCAACATAAAAGGCGTGTAGTAGAATTGCCTGCATGCTTCTGAAATTTCTTTGAAACCTTCTTTAGGCACACTTGCCATCATCACTTTTTGGCAGTGGTACTAAAGCTGTTTACTTGGGATTTTAAAATGAATGTAAAAAAAATACAAAGGTGGAAAATAAGTCTGTTGTGAGAGTAATGATGAGTCATTTGTCTCGTTCGTATGAGAAAATACAATGGCAACATTGATATTTTTCCTGAATCTACATACATATCTGAACTCTCATCTGTTGTAGCTCATTGATATTTTTTGATCTGTGTAAATGCAAGTCAACTTGATAAACATGGCATAGTTTTTGTCAGTGATTTATGACAGTGGCTGGTCAGTGGTTTTCTCCAGGTACTCCAGTTTCCTCCACCAATAAAACTGACTGCAACGATATAACTGAAATATTCTTGAAAGTGGCATTAAACACCATAACCCTAACCCTAAATCCCCTAATTTTCTTCTAGTACAGGTTCCCACTTGGGAATCAAAATAAGGGGGCAAGAATGAAAATTTTGGGAATTTGCATGATTTTAGAATATTTTTCATTGGGAAAGGGTCCTGTGAAGGGCTAGAAAAACCTCTGCCTTGTTTGATGTTTATATACCTACCATATAGTACCATTAACAATTATCTTCAGATCTTACATTTGTTCTTCAGGTACCATGAGTTATACATGAAATGTAAAGGTAATGGATTCAAAAATAAGCGTGTGTTGATGGAACACATCCACAAAAGGAAGGCCGAGAAAAGCAGAAGCAAACTCCTCAGTGACCAGGCCGAAGCCAGAAGACAAAAGGTCAAGGAAGCTCGTAAACGCCGTGAAGAGCGTATCAAAACAAAGAAAGAAGAACTTCTTAAATCATTTTCAGAAAAGGAGGAAGCATCAAAGAAATAAACTACTGTGCTCTTTTAAATTAAAGATATCCAGTCATTTTGTTTTATTCCTTGGTCGATGGAAATATGTTTTACTTATTCAATGATAATCATTAGATTACTTGAACCGCATCAGTGGTGTAATGGTTAGTGTGCTTGCCTCGAGTTCGTTAGATCATGGGTTGAACCCACGATCGGGTCAAACTAAAGACTATAAAATTGGTATTTGTTGCTTTTCCACTAAGCATGAAGCATTAAGGAGAAAGAGCAAAGACTAGTTGGCTCGGAATCAGGTGTTGGATTTACAAATACCTATGTAATCGGTCTCTATCACTACTAACATTGCTAGTTTGAATCCCGCTTATGGCGAGGTGTACTCAATACAACTTTGTCAGTGACTTGTGGCAGGTCTGTAGTTTTCTCTGTAAACTGGTTTCCTCCACCATTAAAACTGACTACCACAATATTACTGAAATAGTGTTGAAAGTGGCATTAAGCACCGCAATCCTAACCAATTCTTGATTTATTTTAGGAGCAGCATCTTACAATGAATTGTAAAATTGAATCTCGGTAACAATCCAACTTTCAAAGAGAGATAACATAAACCAACACTCGTTACAAATCGAGCAAACTTTGATTTAGATAGATATACAAAGTTACTTGTTCTTTCATGAACTTGAGCAGTAAATATGTTTCTTTATTTCAAAGATCAGTACCCCCTCGGTGGGGTATTTACAATGTAGTTGGTGTACTCATCTAGAGTGTATAAGATTGTAGGTACATTCACCGGTCGTGTCAAATTAGACTGCACAATTGTTGTTTGTTACTTCTCTGCTTAACACAAATCATTAAGGAGTGAGAGTAGTTTTATTGCCTCAAAGTCAGGAAAATGTGTGTGGATGGATTAGGCCTAAATTAAAATATTGTTTGTTTGCCGTCAGCCGACCGACCCAAAAAAATCCACGCGACACGAAAGATTTTATTGCTGTTTTTGAATATATTTTTTTATTGGTTGTTTTTTTTCGAAATTCTCATTCCGGTCCGTTTCGTGTTTAAGTGAAGTTCCAGTATATTCGGAATTTTCGTAGTCTTTCCATAGTTGATGTCGATAACGTATGTCTGGTTCAGAAAAATAAAATAATATACCTACCCACACAAAAAAATCTTGAGTCGGAGAATGGCAAACAAAAAAATTTTTAATTTAGGCCTTGACATTTCAACCTGTGAAGTGTTGTTTCGGTGAGTTAACACTAGTAAAATCCATATCGTTTACGGCGACATTACTTGTTTTGACAGTAATATAGCTTAAGAAAAGTTCGAAGGGACATTTTAGCTCCAGAAGTCAAAGGGATCTATTATTTTAGCTCCAAATTTGCTAACAATACATATGTATGAACAATCTAATTCAAGAAAAGTTTTGAATCAGAATCCATAAATCGATAAAAGGGAAGACAGTACAATGGCCAAAAGAAAAAGGACAAACAACAATCTACAAAACATTACTCACTCAAAACCATGGTCAGCTGATGGTAGACATCTGTTACATATAACATACACAAGGAACCAATTCTAATTCATGTATACATCGCTCATCATGCTAATTTCAGTTTACTTTCAAAATTCTATTGATGAACCTGTCAATCGTTCAACAATCCAAAGAAATCTTTTTGCATGTCTTACCAGAAGTTGATCTGCACTGGGCTCGATTACATGAACAAATTCTGGATATTTACCACTGAACTTGCAAATATTCTTAATGAAGTTGGTTTGTCAAAAGGTGTTCCGAATGACTGCTCATTTGTTTGTCCATTGGAATTCTATGCAAAAATGGTTTCTTTGGAGTATACATTGACCTTTAAGGGGTCGGACATGATGATTCTAAAAATTTAAACCCTTGGCATGAAAAAGATGCCAAGATTATGTGGGGATCTGAGCTTGAAGTGACAACAATTTTGTTTTGAATTTTAGCACTGAAAAACCCTTGTTTTGTTGTGTTGTATAGTAAATGCCATTGATAGTATAAGCTCAAGATATCGCTATAATGGAACCCCTCGGTACGAAAGAGATGATTTCAATTTTCACAAATGTGAAATTTCCATTTTATATGTTGCAGAGGAGTATATATCTCTTCAGTTGATACAATATTTCGGAGCTTATACTTTCTATCATGATTTCCTTTATAGATAGTTGCTGCTAACAAGGAAGCTACTGAGCCAATGATTTCTAGTGGTTGAGTGGCTTCGAAAGTTTTACGGTCGTCGTCGTAGCTTTGTTAATCAGTACGAAAATCTATATCACAGACAACCACCAATATGTTCTGTTTGTCATTAAAATCCTACCTTTTCCACCTTATGACAAGAGAAACGACGGGTGGCACTTGTGGAGCAGGAATTGCTTACACTTCTGGAGCTTTGTTAGTCCCTGTTTTTAGTGGGTTTGATGTTCAGTTTGTACAATTTTATGTTTTCAGTTTCTGTCTTACCATTTCAGTATAAACAATGTTCGGTTCTTTGCTCTCAATTGTTTTGTAGATGGGTTCATGTTATTGGTGTCCAACATAGTATTTTAGTCGGACCCGTGTTACTTCATCTTTAGTTTTGTGTGTTGTTCATTGTCTTCTCTTTTTTTTTTAGTTCACCTGTGTGAACTATGTCACTGTATCTGTTGTCTAAACTTTTCACATTTCAATCTTCTCCGAAACCGCATGGCCCATTGGAACCAAACTTTAATGTTCCTTAGATGATATTTTAAACCTTTTGAGTTTTTTGTGCAGACCGGAAGTTTAAAATAGCCTATAATGTGTTCTTACTGGCTGATATTTCCCTTACAAAGTTGCCATTTTTAAGTGGATCGGAAATCTAAAATGACCACCACTGCA
This sequence comes from Bathymodiolus brooksi, assembly GCA_963680875.1. Taxonomy (NCBI): domain Eukaryota; kingdom Metazoa; phylum Mollusca; class Bivalvia; order Mytilida; family Modiolidae; genus Bathymodiolus; species Bathymodiolus brooksi. Next base: position 59,464,240 of record OY804583.1, read on the forward strand.
GATTTTAACGTCGTGAGACCTTATGTGAAAATGAATAACAAACAATTCATAGAAACAGCACAGATGATTAAATCCTAACTATTAATGAGTAGCCATTGGATGGTGTCTGAAAAAGCTGACATTTTTTACGCATATCAGAAATCCAAGATGGCCACCAATGCAGAACTTCATTTTTACAATCAGACCCTATTGGGAAAGTGAATAATAGTTTTTTTTTTCTTAGAAAAAACAAACATGATTGAACCCAAACTGTATGAAATACAAGATGGCCATCAACACAGGACTTCGTCATTAACGAAGTTTTGATTACGAAACTATAGGAAAATGAACACACCATTGTTATTTGAACTAAAGGCATGATTGATGAATCACGTGTGCTCATTGCAGGGGTCGACGTAACCGCTGGCCCGTGGCCAGTATATTTACGGTCGGGCCAGTCAAACTGAACAAAGATCGGCCCGCTGGGCCAGTTGATATTCTCAGGCCACTTGGGCCAGCAACTTTCGTTTCTTCCGTGTCATTCAATATCGACTGATAACAGACTAATGAAAGGACTGGGAGCTATAAGGGCCAAAATCAGCCCCACCTCAGATGTCGATAAAATTTTCTCCAAAATGTATTCACAATATGTGCTTTTCATAAATAAATACAGTTAGTTAATATGTGCATCTAATTCCTCACAGCAGACCGACAATGTCAGGTAATGCAAAGCACCGAACGTCATTTTTTTCAGAATACAGAACGTACGTATCATTGTATTATAATGCATATCTTTAATAAAGAAAAACAAAGCATAATAAAACTTAATAAACAAAGCATAAATTTGACTTAATATGCAATGTGGATTGATTTCAGGAATAAAAACATGTTCTGAAACTCTATTATGAAATTAAAGTGAACGAATAGTAATGTCGCAACGTCACCCATTTTCGACGGTCTCCTGTTTTCGACGGTTTGTTTCACGTGATAAAATCTCTCATTATTTTGATCGCTTCATTTGTCAGAGGTTATATTATGATGCTGAAATTGCATGAATGATCTCAAGAAATCTGATCTAAAAATGTTATCTTTAAATGTAAGAACTACGTACCACATCTATTATTTCACGTTCAAATTGTATTTTTTCGTAATTCATTTTTTCGTCACCTTAACAAAGCTTTAATCATTTAAAAAATATATCTCACACAGACCAATTTTGGTTTCATCGTCTACTATGACATTGATAATGTACATATTGAGATCATATCAATTCAGAAACTTATTAACATTGATTGTCGAAAACTGGTCGAAATGTTGATATTAACCTTAAAGAAGTAATAGATAGATTTATTTGAGGAATAGAACTTTGTCATATTTGAAATTTTTTTAAACACTTTTTTAACCGTACTTTATTCTTAACGACAACCAATGTTATGATATATTCCAGTACATTTTTACGGACAACCATCATAAATCTATAAAAAAAAAAAAAAAATGCCAAGGTGCGGGTTGAGAGAACTTGATAACGTAAAATATTTGCATTTGGTTTTCCAGTTTCCAGTTTCTAAGAAAAAGATTAAATATTAATTTGAAAAATTATGGACAACAGACGACGGACACTAAATGATAGTATTAGTACTACGATTTTTCTATTGAATGTCGGAACTGTTCCGACAGTGTAATATATATTTTTTCATTTTATTATATGTTATGAAAAAAAACCAGCTGAGTTGCAATTGTTCAAAAAAATATGGTTGTGATCGTCTTCCGTAATTAAAATCGTCAAACTGAGATACAACCGAATTGATATCAAATGGCGACATGTTTCAACCGCATTTAAAATATACATTGAAATGCTTTCATACTTTTACATCACGTTCACGATATTTTATTACAACACTATTTCACTCAAGGGTAAACAAAATTCTGTTCTAGTTAAAGGACTTTATCAAACAGAATAATACAGTTTACATGTAATGCAGTTAATACGCATTTAAACCACAGAAGAATATTTCTATTTTCCACACCTTGTGGTGGTGGGTCGCTATTGTGCATGCGAAATATTAATTGCAAACCCCATTGACTGGCTATATGCTGCCTGTCTAGAATATTTTATTTTTTTCTCGATCGACAGTTCAGAAGCTAGAAAACAATATGATGAATATTGTCTGTCAATCATGCAAACAATAACTTATGCACATGACAGAACGCATATATACGGATTCTGATTGCCCCTGTGGTATCTTCAAACTCTTCTTAAAGATATGTTGGATTGTGCCCAAAAAATATCTACTCCTTTTGGATCACACTATTTTACTTCATTTTAGAAGTAGCATCGATAGACCATTAAACCTACCTCAGTATCCCGGTAGTAATAACTATTTCAGTATCCCGGAAGAAAATATATAATCAATAATTGAGGGCTTATGAAAAAAAAAACTATTTTGGATGAAGTGGTGTTTATGTTATATAACTGTTACGTGCCGACATACCATCGTTTTTTTACAGCAAATATTGCTTCTCAAACATCAAAACGTCATCTAAGCGCTTGTAATATTTGAACATTTTCCCGTCGCTTTTCAAGAAATTTAACACCTCGTGCACCAAAAAAAATACTTTAACAGTAGTTGTGTTTTATTTATTTTAATAATCTTGTAAATATTGTCTGGTGCACGACTACGGAGGTGCTTAATTTCTTCGAAAACCGTCCAAATATCGCGGGCAAAATTCCACGAAATACAGAAAACAAGTAACGCTCATGACGTCACAATGATGTCAAATACGTATCGATTTTGTTGGAAACAAGTTTTAACATCAAAAGTATGATGTCGTCTATAAAATAAAACACATCAAATTTTAATCAAGTATTTTCTAAGATAATGATTCATTAAATATGGGGCCATATATGGAACTTATAGCCCCCAGTTCTTTTTATCGCGTTGTCGCCGGACTGCATGCACTGAGTTTTTCTCCTGGTTTCAATATATACAAACTGTATTTAAAATAAATACAATTATTTACAGAAACAAGTTATTTACTGATGAATTTCATTACTTGAAATGAATCATAAAATGTACAGAGATTGTGTATATATACATAATGGTATCATATATACAATCAGAAGAGTGAAAATATTGATTTTAAGGGTCAGTCCGAGGTTATAAATAAATTAATATTTAACAACCTCCACAATCCTCCACCAGCAAAATATTTTGATACAATCATTAACCCTCTATACTCAAAACAACTGCTCAATTTGGTGTTGGTGGAAGACTGTGGAGGTATATAAAATAGCTAAAATGTACATTGAATATGTCGTTTATAGTCCATTTTTAGCATTATCCGTCTAATCATGATGTCATTATGACGTCATAGCGCACCCAATCTCACGGAAAAATATATTTTTTGAAAATTTGTAAATATAACAATTAAATTAGTAAATGGTTTTTATTCTATGTCAAGCATTATTTTTTGATAAAATGTGGGGCCAATTTTGCACCTTAGCGCCTCTCCCTCTTTCCTGACAAAACGTTAAAATTCAACTTCGATCACTCGCCGAAAGCTATAAATAGCCTAATCACGCAATCAGCAACGAATATTGACAGAAATATATGCTGGGAACCAGTACTTCATAATTCAATAATTTTCAAAATCACGATTATTTATTTATAAAACTGAAAGATTAAAACGGTATTTTCTATAGTAAGCAATTTTAAATATTTAATATAAATAAGAAATAAACCCAAATAAACCAAACAACAATAATAAATCATCACGTGAACATCTTACCTGTAAAAAAAATGGCGGATACACAATAACGCTAATCGTGACTTCATTTAATATGAAAAATCTATTATTATGAACTAGTAACAGGTATGGACTCGGTCAGTAGATCATGCCGATATCAGCAAGAGGGATATTGGCAACAATCGCTGCATCAGCTGGCAAAACGGAAAATTTTCCAAAGTCGGGACTGTGTTTGTTTATTTATTATCTAACTTCCGGTTTGATAATAATCTTCTAATAGTCGTTATATGAAGGATTTTTACCCAAAGAACATGGTCGTTAGTCGCGTTAGACAGTGGGTCGTTATATAAAGGTCGAATGCACGGGAAAACGCTGGGGAGAAATAAATAAGATTGGCTAAAAAAGGAAGCCGTTATACAGAGGGGGTCGCTGAGACTTCTTCTTCTTTATATTTCTGGCCGTCCTTCACTACTGAAGATTATTGGCCGAGCGCCGTATTAAATTTAGTTAATACATAAGTTAACATATATACAATAAACAATGCATCAAAGGTTAAAACTATATATTTGATAACAAGTTTGACTATCTATATGTAGATTGTTTGATTATCTTCTAACCATACCTGTTAATTGAAATGCATTAAAAACACTGCATGTATGGGAAAATGTCATGAACTTTACCCTTGTTTAAAGCAAGTACAACATTCATTCATAGAATACAAAAACTATATGTACATGTTTAAATCACTGTCAGTCAATTTAATTATTTGCGGATGCCGCTAGTGGAGCAGGAACTGCTTATTCTTCCGGAGAAAATGAGTTCACCCAAGGTTTTAATGGGGTTCATATTGCTCGATCTTTAGTTTCCTGTTTCTTGGGAGGGGGGGGGGAGCAAATCCCCCCTTTTATATCAGTCCACCTCCTGGACCGATATTTCTCAGGCCAGTGGAATTTTGAAGGGGCCAGTTGTTCAAAAATTTTACTGGCCCATAGGGCCAGTTAATTTTTTTTCTTAAGTCGACCCCTGCATTGGATGGTCCCTTGCAAATGTGGAATGTTTTATGGATCGGAAATCAAAGATGGCCACCACCACAGTATAGAATGAAAGCGTTTTCTTAGATGCTAAAACAATATCAATGATAATAATGTGAGCGAACCTCTGGTTCTTTGGTCTTTGTGTTGTCTGTCATTGGATTCACGGCTTCTGATCACACCTTTGGTATCTTCAAATTTTTCGTAAATGTTTTGAACTGTGTTGTAACAATTTAACGAAAAATCCCAAAATCAAGTACAGTATTGTGTAAAAAGAAATGGGCGCTCATGCATAACTTACAATATACTCTAAGAATTTCTCAGATTTTCCTGTTATCTTCAACCATATTATTTTTGCTTGTACATACTCATACTTAATGTAATAATATATAATTGTATATATAGGAGAAAACCTCCTAAGGTGGAAAAACTTGTGTCTGAACTTCTTTGTATCATTAATCAAATAAGATAGTTATAAACTAAAACTGCAATGTAAGACAATATCAATTCTGGTCCTGATGTAAAATAATTTGTGAAAATGAGTAGTATTTTCAGCTACCTGAAGTATGTTCACGATTAACATAACCAGCATTGAAATAATATATTCATGGCAGTGCAGTCTTAGCGCATGGGCACGCTGGACAGTTGCCCGGGGCTCCCACAGCATAGGGGCCATGCTAATCTATGAATGTTGTGTACGACATGTTTTGTTAATGTTTAAACACTGATTTTGTTGGAAGTACCAATACTAAAATATATGTTAATATTTGATGGACAATTACAGTTTTATTCCTGTGAGTGGTTATGTAGGTATGGACCTCAGTGTACTGCTTTGCCAGGGGTCTATAATGCTGTTGATCACAATCTTGATTCATGACATGGAAAATGTTCAAAGATACTGAGAAATAATAGCTCGTGTAGATAAACAAAAAAGTGACACTTTAATGAAAACAAAAACAATACATACATGTATAATGTTAACTCTCTTTGGCATATAATGCTGTTCAACTCGTCTTTACTTGATGTATGATACAACAGAACTTGCTCATCTGCACCGACAATAAAACTAATACATTTAATTTGTATAATAAAAGGTCCACTGAGAACAAAAATGTCGCCATTTTCTAGTCAATTTGTGCACCTTTTTGTAGTTTCGCCTGTTCATTCTATTTTAAATTTCTGTATCAAATCTTGACAGTAAGAGCAGCTACAAATTCTGAAATAATTTATAATTGTGCTGTTATTAAGATAATCTACTTTTAATTATGGGACCGAAAGGCGTACAGAGTGACAGCAATAGAGTTTCCGGGTTTTCGATTTAAATCTAGAATATAATTATGCTGGATTTATCAAACTGACGTGACTATTTTGTCCGCCCAACGTGATACTAGACCACAAATAAAATATCGAAAGGATGATTTTAATCGTCTATATTCCCTTTAATATTACCAAGGACGTAGTTATGGTATGGTATTCAACAATATTTCAATTGTATTGTGGCGGTCACTTTTATTGGTGAAGGAAACCAGAGTACCCGGAGAAAACCACCGACCTGCCGCAAGTCACTGACAAACTTTATCACATTATGTTGTATTGAGTACACCTCATCATGAGCGAGATTCCAACTAAAAACTTAAGTGGTGATAGGCACTGATTGTATAGGCAGTATACTATAGTAAACATAACTACCGTACGATCACTTCCACAAAAATAATATTTGTATTTTCAGTGTTTATTACTAACCTTCAACATCTATCAAGCCGTCTTTATTCGTATCAGCCAAGGATAAAAATTGTTTGGTATCTTCCATAGTCAATGGTTCCCCTACGATGGACAGTACTTTCTGTAACTGTCTGAGGTCAATGCTGCCTTTCTTTCGTCTATCGAAATGTTTAAAGGCATCCCGAAGGTCTTGTTCTACTTGATTAGGACTCTTGATGTAACTTTGTATTACTGTTCTAAATTCTGACCTCGTAATGTGACCTTTGCCTAAAATATAATAAGACATATGTTATACATTGTGGTAATTGTAAGATTCTAATATGTTGTACGCTTCTTCGATCATGTCGAAGAAAACACACACAAAGTTCAACTTAAAGACAGTCTTCTACTTAATCTACAAGATCAAGTTAATAGACGAATATATTGTACAAAAATATATAAACAAAAAACAAAAAAACACAAGTCAAATTTATGCGTTCCTTTAGACCAAATGCTTCGATTAATTTCGTTTCGTTAATGGTGTTTTACGCCACTTTCAGCAATATTTCAGTTATATCGTTGCGGTCAGTTTTATTGGTGGAGGAAACCGGAGGTCCCGGAAAAAAACCCACCGACCTGTCGCAAGTCACTGACAAACTTTATCTCATAATGTTGTATTGAGTACACCTCGCCTGGTTCGAACTCACACAATGAGGACCACGACGGCCTCTGAATCCTTCGAACGGAACCTATGTTTAATCTAGAGCATGTCGATCTCATTCGAGATAACTGGGACATACTCATTGTATCTTTGATGATAATAACAAGACCATATTTGAGGGGTACAATACGAAAATCCTGTCAACCCATGTTAAAACTCCCAACAAATTATGGCTTCTATGAATTATTTCTTAAATAATAACGATGTTGAAAACATTTTTATGCTTACCTTCTAAGTCCGCAGATGACACAAATTTATTTATTTCTGCTTCTGTAGGGTTTTGTCCCAGAATTCTCAAAATTGGTCCAACTTCCTTTCCGGCAATCACACCATCTCCATTTTTGTCAAAAATGTCGAAAGCTTCAATAATTTCTACAATATGAGAAACATGTCCTGTCATTTCAAATATTTGATGCACGTTATAATATATGCTGGGACAGATCCAGATTTACCGAAGGATGGATGGGGGTCATATTACATATACTGGCTTTCACATGGGGATAAAAAATATGGTAAAAATATCCCCAAATTAAAAAAAAATCCTGATAATGGGTTGGAACTCGTGGATATGCGTATAATAAGTTTTAAAATCGGCGCGGGCATTCGTCACCTATCGAGTCTGTCCAATGTTCATTAATATCTGAGCGGTCCAACGGACATTGCCCAGTCCGCCTCTTTCTATAATAAAGGATAAGCAATCCTGTATGAAAACTTAAATAAGGTACAGAGACGTGCAAAAAGTATTCGGTCACTTTGATTTTTTACTATATATTTCATATAAAACCACATTTTTTAAAAACATTATTCCAAAGTCGACTCTTGTTCGATTTTGATGATTTTTTTACCAACAAAAACAGAATTAAATGTAGTTGTACACTGTAATTTTAGTATAATTTTATAACCTATAATATTTATGAGTTCACGATTTAAACACAAAACTAAATTTTGAACGTCAAAAATAAAATACAATGATAGTACATTTGAAGACAAATAATTTAAATTTGTGTTTAAACCACGAGTATTTAAAATCTGTGCTTCCAAGAAATAATCACAGAAAACTACGTACGTTCTCGCTTCTGTTGGTAAAAATTTCATCAAAATCGAACAAGAATTGACTTTGGAATAATGTTTTGAAAAATTGTGGTTTTATATGAAATATATAGTAAAACATTACAGTGACCGAATACTTTTTGCACGTCTCTTAGCTTCTACTAACATAAGTTTCAATTATATTCCAAAATTATGCCTCATTGACAATATCACGGAGGACATTATTTAGGCAGCTGATATCATTGCTTTCAAAAGAAAAATAAATATTTAGTAATTTTTGTTTTCAAGAGTGAACGGTTGTGTTTACATTGTTCCTTACAAGAATTGTAAGAACTATAGATGATTTTTGGGGTCCAAATAGCCAACAGTTGTCATGGGTATAATACCGATATGTACATGTACATTGATTGACCTACAAAACTAGTTTTTCTCTAAAATAAGAAAATACAGTATTTCCTGGATATTTATTTAACGGTTTACCAAGTACAGTCAAACCTGCCTAAAATGGCACCTTTATATAGCCAATTATTTTCTATAAAGGGCAGTCTCATTTTCCCCATTAATGAATAATGCATATTATTTTAACCTGTATATAAAGGGCACATTTCCAAGTTCCTTTGAGTGTCCTTTATATACAGGTTTTAACATTTAGTATGCAAATATTTATTTTTATTTAATCTAAACAATCATTGTCATTTTGTTTATTTCTAAGAACCTATCCCTTTAAATAATTATATACTGGTGTATTAAAGATGATGAATATGAAATAAGTACATACCTTCAGCTTCATCCTTTGACAGCCCATCTGTATTCGAATTCTAGAAGAAGAACAAATAATACAACAGACATATCTAAACCATCCACTTTTGAAACACTCGATACAGTATAATTCCCCCGGGGTGATCCAGGTATTACCCCTTTAAAATGGATGTTCGATGGTTGTCCTGGAATAATCAAATACACACCTTGTCCTTCGGACTGGATAGAAATAGGTACTTGTACGTAAAAGGTAACTTGCAGTACCTTCTAATGAGCCATTATTTACTTGGAAATAATAGTTGGTGGCCCGTTGCAAGGACAGTCTTTCTGTCGGACTCTCCCCCTATCATCCGGGGGGGGGGGGGGGGGGGGGCTCCTTTCCTTGTAGCTATCGAAAGTGCTCTCCATTGTCCCACCAATATCATTTATTGTCTGTTCTTGCATCAGCTTCCAATGAGCCACAACTTACTAAGAATGGTAATCGGTAGGGGGTCAAGTCATTATTCCGACAGCCCATTTCTCCAACAACCCATTATTCCGACAGCCCATTTCTCCGACAACCCATTATTCCGACAGCCCATTACTCCGACAATGACAAATATCTACATTAATTTTGTGATATTTTTAAAACCTGGCCCTGGCGCCATAAAACATGAGAATTTTCTTAAGTATGAGAAAATTCTCAACTGCCATGGTAACGTAGAAATGCTAACATATAATTGGCTGAGAATGAAAATCGGTAGCCTGTTGCAAGGAAAACCTTTCGGACATTAACCTGTCATCTCTCTTTTTACGTGTGGCAATGTAAAGAGCCATCCATTGGTCCATCACAGTTGTAACCTTTGCCTACATTGGCGCCACCCAGGTATCAGAATAGTATGTGGACATGTGAGGCGTTAAAGTAAGTCATCAGATAATATGTCAGTGAGATAAATTCATCTATAGATAACGTCTCGAAATATGGTTGTGTTTAAATGTGCCATCGAAATGTCAATCATGATATCTGACATCGATACATGTATGTCAGATAACGAATGTGAAAATCATCGATACATGTATGTCAAATAACGAATGTGAAAATCAAACTTTAAACAGTGATGGTTAATTCTATCAAAAAGGACAAGTACCTGTATTGAACAGTGTCTATAAAATTATCTATGTCCAGTTGTCAGAAATATGCAACCATACGAGTTGGATATATCATGTTATCAAAAAGACTAACAAAAAAAAATGAAAATAAGCTTTGCTCATAACAATGAATTTAGTTTCGTTTTATATATTATTATATATCGATTGTTTAAAATGTAAGTTTTCGCTGTGAGTTTGACTCTAATAACCTAAATACCTATATAACTAATACATGCATATTTAAAAACGTCTTACCATTTCGTCGACCACATGCCAAATGGTATCCTGAGCCATGAATACGAATTTTGAAGATTTGTTTTCGATAAAAAAATAATAAACTTGTCTCCGATTTTATCTGTATATAGAGAAATTGGATTAATGATTAACCATTGTGTCTTGTGAAGTGTAATACATTAATATGTTGATCACTTAAGTTAAATCGACCATTTAATAGATAATCTGTTTGGTGTTAAACTAATCGTCTACAACATGATCCTCTTGGTCTATTAAAGGGAGAATTAATATTCCAATAATAGCACAGAAGCTAAATTCTGTCAAATAGTTTGTATGGACGAAATGTACGGACAACACGTATACGGTGTTATTGGTCTGGTCCGTAATAAATCTAATTAAAAAGATTAGATGTTTGTTGGATTTTTATTTCTTTTCCTATACACTATCATCTAACAATATCTCGTATGGGATTATGTCAGGTAACCCTTTTTCGGTCATCTTTGACAGTCCAATCATATGCCAGACAGTTAATTATATTGAACAATCGGACAACAGCTTTCAGTGTGTATGCACATGTTAATACCTCAAAATTTGGTAAGCTCGTCATTAATTGGTCGGTTGAAAATATAAACTCTGACGTGACTAAGCTCAATTTCGATGAGATGATAAGGTTCGCTTTGTACTAGACCAACGAGATAAGTTGGATTGTTACAGTGCTAGCTCACTGAAACAACAGTCCGTGGGTAGATATATGTCGCTCCCACTCGGCCACATGCATTATCCTGATTCTGGGCCAACCAGTCTTTGCTGCTTGCTGGTGCGTTCTTAGCGAAGAAGCATCTAATACTAATGCTATAGTCTTTGGTGTTACTAGATCGGGTCTCGAAACTACAGTCTACCATACTCGAGGAGAGTAGTCTAACCATAGTACACTACCGGTGTGGGTTAGCATTGGTTGAACACGCAAATAGCAAATAGTTCATGGCACTGAGGGTCATATGGCAGTATATGGACCGGTCCGTCACCAAACAAATATTATATGGACCGAAGCTTCTGAAGTCCATATAATATTTTTTTGGTGACGGACCGGTTCATATACTGCCATATGACTCAAGGTGACATGAACTATTTGCTATATTATACTTTTTATCTAAAATAATGCGGGTACCTGGCCGGTCCATATACTACCAGTCCATATACGAATATAGTGACCGGCTGCGCTAACAAAGACAAATAGGGAAAATAAAAACGTAAAGTGTAATATTATACAATAGAACGAGATGGTAAGATATATTTAGTCTGCAGAGATTATACAAATGTACTGCAGCTCAGATTAAAATCGACGTAAAGGATAAGATGTCTGAATTGTTTGTTGAATCACAGGGTTGTTATTATATTTTAGCGGAAGTTAACACATTCCCGGTCAATACGTGCTTCATAGCACAATGTTACAGGTAAATTTTCTTTGAATTAAAAACATGCAAATCTTTTCAAATCAAAACCGTGTTATTTTGTTTGCATTACTTGTATAAAAAGAACTCCATTTTTATACAATCAATAGACATAACATTTTCAATTAACCCGGTAACAGCTCTAACAAATTGAACTCTAAGAGTGGTCATCAATGGTCCACTATTTGTACACTTGTACCACAGGCGCTCGTGGCACGGACTTACCACCCCCCTTTTTCTAACTTTCTGTTTACAAATTTATTTTCAATCAAAATTTCTTTATTTCTTTATTATTTCATCTCTTTTTCCTTATTTTTACTTGTTCGTGTCAATATTCATACAATCTTATGTTTATTTTAGTGGATTATTAGTATCTATATAGGGTCGACACATGCAGTTTGATGTTAACATAAGATTGTATGAATATTGACACGAACAAGTTAAAATAAGGAAAAAGAGATGACATAATATAAAGAAATTTTATTGAAAATAAATTTGTAAACAGAAAGTTAGAAAAAAGGGGGGTGGTAAGTCCGTGCCACGAGCGCCTGTGACTTGTACACGAACATGTGTTTGCTGCATGAAACTGAAGTTGACACTGAAACACTTTTATTTTACATAAATAATCGGAGGCTCGCATTTTCTACCTGTTTCTAAAGCTCGTACAAATAAATGTTATATTTGTCGATAATGCACGTATATTGTGTTTAAACTGCAATGTCTTGTATTCACAAAATTCTTAAATTTACACACAAAAAGGCAAAAATGTTTGCATGACGTGTTGCTTGAATTACCATTTAAGTTCTCTCTACATACGACTTAGGGTACTAAAAGACTCTATGCGTCTAGTAGGTTTATATACGCACGCCTTTATAAATAAGGTCAGTATATGTACTGTCACAGTTTCCTTCTCAAACACAAGAGAAGAACAATTATATTGTACAACCTGTGATACCTTGTCACTATTATCAATATTCTGAATGAATTATTTCAACAAAACCGCATCGGTGGAGAAATGTTTAGAGTGCTTGCCTCGAGTGCGGTAGATCGTGGGTTCGGGTCAAAGCAAATACTATAAAAACCCCGCAGCTCTAAGGTTTAAGAGGAAAGACTGGTTGTTTCGGAATCAGAATAACGTGTCCGAGTGGTGCGACATGTCTACACACGGACTTCTGTCTCAGTGAGCTAGCACTATATTGATCCAACTAAAAAACGTGTTGGTCTAGTATCAAGCGGACCTCATTATCATTTCATTAAATGTAGCTTGTTCTCGCCATGATATAGCTCTGGAAAATTCTCATTTGGTGCAAAAACGACCATCCACTTGGTAAATGTATAAGCATGAAATTCATTCCCAAAAGTCTTTAACATAAGACCGGATCCTTGACCGAATTATCCTGCCTCTATATAGGGCATATATACTAAGTAAATTTCATTATATTTCATTGATTCTTGCTTTCTATTGTTATTGTTTCCCTTTTGCTCCATACAGGCAAAGATAAAAAAAAAAAAAAATAGATAACGAAGGCCATTAAATATATGCCATATAGATACAGGAGAATCCGGTCTTTAGTACCAGACCCCATAGTGTGCCTAATGAAATATAAATATATTAAAGCTATTAGATTATTATGCATTTGTAGACAAATATACTGCCAAATTATAATATTATTTTTCTTTCACGTCTGATTGCAATTAGAAAATGACTTTAATATCACGTGACAAGTAAACTCTTTTCATGCAAAATTGTTCTGATAAATCGCGTTTGATTATGAGGGTTCCTGATGAAGGTTAGTTTAAACATATCTTATTGTCCAAAATCAGATAAAACTTTTACAACATCTTCTCCTTTATATAAACAAACCAAATACTATAAGATTGTTATTTATTACTTCTCAGATAATTAAATAAGCACACAGCATTCAGGAGAAAGATCAAAAACGGTTTAACTTAGATTCAGGATAATGTGTCAGAATGGACCGAAATGTCTACATGCAGACTGTTGTTTCAGTGAGCTAGCACTATAAAGATTGTTTATTTTGCATTAAACAACAATCACTCACTCACTCAAACTCCAAAACACAGTAAACACTAATGGTCACCAAGTTATTAACCCACACCACTCTTCTAACATACACCAAACACAGTAAACACTAATGGTCACCAAGGTATTAACCCACACCACTCTTCTAACATACACCAAACACAGTAAACACTAATGGTCACCAAGGTATTAACCCACACCACTCTTCTAACATACACCAAACACAGTAAACACTAATGGTCACCAAGGTATTAACCCACACCACTCTTCTAACATACACCAAACACAGTAAACACTAATGGTCACCAAGGTATTAACCCACACCACTCTTCTAACATACACCAAACACAGTAAACACTAATGGTCACCAAGGTATTAACCCACACCACTCTTCTAACATACACCAAACACAGAAGAATCTAGGTCATTAACCCACACCACTCTTCTAACATACACCAAACACAGAAGAATCTAGGTCATTAACCCACACCACTCTTCTAACATACACCAAACACAGAAGAATCTAGGTCATTAACCCACACCACTCTTCTAACATACACCAAACACAGAAGAATCTAGGTCATTAACCCACACCACTCTTCTAACATACACCAAACACAGAAGAATCTAGGTCATTAACCCACACCACTCTTCTAACATACACCAAACACAGAAGAATCTAGGTCATTAACCCACACCACTCTTCTAACATACACCAAACACAGAAGAATCTAGGTCCTGACTTGTGGATAGGAAATAAATATGTCATGCATTAAAATGGTTACTGAGACTTCAAACTTTCTCACTTGATAGCTACATCACCACTGGCTAAGTTTATAAACAAATACACAAAGTGGCACATTTACAGAAGTTATTACAACATAACCAAGGACAGTACAAATAGGCATCAGTAAATGGTTGCAGCTATCGAGATAAAATATGTTGTGGAACTGTCTGAAAGATGACACATCCAGTAACACGGCAGGGTGCCACTAGTGGAGCAGGAACTTCCTACCCTTCCGGAGCATCTGAGTTCATCCCCACCCCTGGTTTTTAGTGGGGTTCGCGTTATTCAATCTTTAGTTTTATGTGTAATGTTTTGTAGATCCTTGTTTGTCCTTTGCACTTTTTCTTTTGACCATTGTGTTGTCTGTCCTTCGATTTACGGAATCTTTACCTCTTTGGAATCTTCCAAGAAGAGTTTGAAGATACCAAAGGGGCAATCAGAATCCATATATCAAAGAAGAACAGACAACACAATGGCCAAAAGGACAAACAACGATCATCTTTAGTTTTATGTTTGTTTTAAACATAAAACTAAAGATGGAGTAACACGAACCTCACTAAAAACCGGGGGTGAACTCAGGTGCTCCGAAAGGGTTAGCAGTTCCTGCTCCACTAGTGACACCCGTCATGTTAATCTAGTTACAAACCCGGTGATAACTCTTCTTCAATCTAATGATCATATCAGCACATGCCAATTACACACATCTTAACATTAAAGATGTCACATCAGTAGATTTACACAAATGCGGCCATTACTTGTTTTAAGGATAAAATTATGTCACAACATAATTGCAGGTTAGAATGACCTATTTATAGCCAATTTCAAAAGAGCACATACATTTTCTCTAAATGAAATGTACAGCCAGGTTTTTAAGGCAAATGAGGTTTGACAAAGACATGAAAAAATGCATATCGCTACGACAACTTGACTGGACAATTTATAATGGATTGTTTGCCAATTTTCCGATGCGAGGTATTAACATTTCTTAAGCTTGGTGTCCGTCATTGTCATCTGTAAATTTGTCAGTAATCGTTTATATTTCTAATATTGTCTGAAACTACTCAGCCAATTGGAACCAAACTTGGTAGGAATATTTATTGGATGGTCCTTTATGAAGTTGTGTCTTTTCTGATTGGAAATTTGACATATTTGGAAGGTATATAGCCTTTTATTTTTCATCCAATTTTGATGTGTTTTTGTCTTTGCATTGATTGTATTGATGGCTTTCTTGGTGTAATAATATAGTAACATATTTTGAATAGCTCTTACCATTTTCAAGATACAGTAGTGTAAAAAATGGACGAATATCTTAAATTTTGAAGCACATTTATAAGTGGCGTAATGTTTAGTGTGCTCTCCTTGAGTGTGGTAGATTGTGGGTTGAAGTCTGGTCATATCAAACCTAAGTAAGAGCAAAGACTGGTTGGCTCGGAATCAGAATAATGTGCCATAGTGGATTGGCATGTCTACCCGCAGACCTTTATTTCCAATTAATCCAATTTAGCATGTTGGTCTAGAACAAAATGGACATTATCATAATTTGATTGAAACTTGTTCTCACCATGATATAGCTGAACTAGAGACTCTAATCGCTCACCTGGTTTTCAATTTGAGTTCTAAATTCCATAGGAAAATTTTCTTCGGAGCACCTGAGTTCATCCCCGGTATTTTGTGGAGTAAGTGTTGCTTGATCTTTAGTTTTGTAGATTGTTGTTTTTCATTTTGTCCTTTTCATTTGGCCATTGTGTTGTCTGTTCTTCGATTTATGGATTCTGATTACCCTTTTTGGTATCTTCAAACACTTCTTATGTTTTTTGACATTTTCATAAGAGTTATTTTCCTTCCAGATGGCAAACTGGTTCCCATTCCATGCCGGAGCAACAGAAAGGGCAAAGATTTGAGTACCGTTATAATTTTGTTTTTAAATTGTAGATATTTGAACCTTGCTAAAAATTCAGAGGATAATTTTATAGAAATAAAATATTCACAAGTTGTTATACCATTTAAATTTTATACAAAGTAGGAGAAAAATATTATGTTATTTTGGTTGAACTTTAAATGAAATGGACACGCTTGCCTGCATTAAAGGGAAGTAACTTGTACAAAAACATGAATAAACAGATAATATTAGAATCAAGTCAGAAATGTGCAAATGGTCTATTGTAAGTGAGTGAGTGATTGATGTTTAACGCCAAACTAAGCAATTTTTTAGCTATATCATGGTGCGAACAAGTTAATTTTCAATGAGATGATGATAAGGTCTGCTTTGTACTAGACCAACATGCTTAGTTGGATTTTTATAGTGCTAGCTCACTGAAACAACAGTCTGTGGGTAGACATGTCTATCGTATAAAAAATATTGACAATAAAATTATTATAAAAATATTTTAATTGAATATTCATAAATTACAGTACATTTTTTTATTAGCTGTTATTCATTTGTCAGTTTAAATCAACTTTAAAATAAGTACAATAAACATTTACAGATATCTTCATCAGAAATCACATCAGATCATTGTTCTGAGAACTGAGAAATTTGAACAAAGGCATCCATTATGCTTTTTTTTAACATCAATTCCACGATGAGATGAACAATGGGCACACAATATGTATTATTCAACAATATAATGTTTTGTACATTTCTTAGGATGGTTAACACTTGTGTCCAATATTTTTTTCCTCCAACTGAAGACTTTATGCTCTGCTGGCATCATTAATTCTTAACCATATGTTCTGTTGACGTAATCAAGGCAAATGCTAAACTTTCCACTATAATAGAAGAAAAGGATTTGATTTGAAACATAACATTAATTCTAATGCAATTATAATGTAACGCGTATTTTCATTGGCTATCGAGGGATGTCAAATCCGCAGTTGACATGCCTGAAGGAATGCTATATTCCTATGCCAAATGCACTTGTTTGTAAACAATATGGCTGACCCAGATATTTCCGACTATGAATTTGACGCTGACGACCTATTTAGGAGATAACTGTATTGTTTTTGAAAATTTCATGGCATCAATTGGAGATTTGATGGTCGCAAATCGAGTTTACTGTCCATTCTAATGCAATACTGAACATAAACATGTATTCTTGCATATCCCTGGGTCTAAAAATCACAAAAATTAAAATTCCGGGAAATATTGTTGAACGACTTTGGCACATAAACAACGTGACGTCATATGAAGACTTCCAGTTTATTAATTGACACCTCCAACTCTTCAAATACAGTACTGTTATTCCATAATTCTACTTAAATCAAGGTACCCTATTTTGTATTTGCCGTTCTACAAGTCCGAATCTTGTATTAGCCCCAGAGTCCCTTTTTGTAGTAAAAATGACTTTGTCCACAGATAAGCCCCACTTTGAGTTGCAATGTCCCTGAACATTACTGACTCCATTTTTTTGACACTCCTAAAATACAATAATGTACAGGTATAACAGGTGAACCGTGACCCACTTTAGCACGTTCTACCAGTTAATTCTTAATAATGTTGTTTAAATACAATAATGTACAGGTATAACCTTGATGTAATAATACATGTATGTATTTACTTTGTATCTGACCCCTGAGTG
This sequence comes from Bathymodiolus brooksi, assembly GCA_963680875.1. Taxonomy (NCBI): domain Eukaryota; kingdom Metazoa; phylum Mollusca; class Bivalvia; order Mytilida; family Modiolidae; genus Bathymodiolus; species Bathymodiolus brooksi. The sequence goes on from OY804583.1 coordinate 59,482,450, forward strand.
ACCCCTCTCACTCTGTAACCTTTGTAACATTGCTTTAGAGAATAAAGTAATTATTAGACAAAAAATAAAAAGTCAGATGTAGTCCCACCTTTGTATAAGCCCCAGGAAAATGTTTGGAGGAAAACAAGTTGCACTTATACAGTGTCAATATGGTAAAAGTGCAATTTCCACTGTATTTTAAACAAATTTGACTGACATGTAGAAAACACTTTGATGATTGCAACATATCACCATGAGGGCAGGTTTGGGCCCCTTAAAAAGGAGTTTAACTCCACCATTTTTTACTGAAGTGCCTGTATCAAGCCAGGTGACTGAATGGTTATGCATATGTGTTAGCGATATCTATTTTTCCTTTGTTTTTTTACAATATTACGCTACTTATGGTTCAGGAAAAAATCATTTGTTTGAGGATTTTTCAATAAGTGAACTATCTTGTATTTTTGAAAGAGTTGTATGCAGTCTTAGATTCATAGACTGCTAGAACAACTTAAATAAGGAAAATTGATACTCCCAAGAATATTAAGGGTCAGGGGATTAGGGTTATGGTGTTTAACGTCATTTTCAACAATATTTCAGTTATATCGTGGCGGTCAGTTTTATTTGTGGATGAAACCGTAGTATCCAAAGAAATCATCGACCTGCTGCAAGTCACTGACATATTTTATCACATAATGTTGTATCGAGTACACCTCGCCATGAGCAGGATTCGAACTCACAACGCACTGATTGAATGCTAAGAACTCCCCATAAATATTCTTTGATTAAATTTACGGGTGAGGCCAAGGAAAAATATATCTGTTGTTCCGCTAAAAATCTGTAAATAAAAATTAGGTTAGGTAGGTAAGCAAACTTTAAAAATAAAAATTGTGTAATTTTCATAGGTTATACAGGACAAGGATCTGATCTTATCATTGCTTTTTTGTTTTTAAATGGCAATAAAAACTTTAGGATAGGTACTAAGAAATAGGCTTCGTAGGCTTAGCTGAAACACAAATATTCCTTTTTTGGCCTGATTCACACAAATTTCAACAATACTCCAGTTATATAAAGGAGGTCAGTTTTATTGGCAAAGTAAACTGTTGAACATAAAATCCATCACATCACAAAAGGTTATCTCAAGTTACCTTCAAATGAGCAGATCCTATGTAAATCCAGTTACTATGCAAATATGGCCACAAAGATCACCCACCCGCCTCAAGTTTGTTCAGAGGGAATAATAATAAGTACTTACAATGAGGAAATGATCCTCTTTTTATCACATTATTCAGGAAAGAAGACAAAAACTGTATACATCTTGAAAATTCTGTTTCCATGGCAACAATTGTCTGAATGCTACAAAAATAGTTTTAAAAAATCATTTTTTTTCAATTAATATCTAACACAGTAAGCTATAGTTTACCTATATGTATACCCATTACACCCTCGTTATAACAACCACCTTTTGAATTAAGCTATATTTGGTGATGAATGGAGAAATTTACCTATAAACTACATGTTTTTCGGAAAAGTGGACTTTGAAATTTGATGGCTATATGATTATGGGTGGCAAATTAAAGAGAGACGGTATAACGAGGGAACACTGTACTTTAAACTCTGTTAAAATAATTTTCTAGGATACCTCTGAAGTAAAATTAATGGTTCTTTCTTACTATATGTAGAATAAAACTTAATTTGTCCAGGTCATTTTGTATGCTTCTTTATATTGATGGCTCTTTTGGCATGCAGTCAATTTCTAAACTAGAGGAACAAAAGTCTTGTCTAAAAGATACTATGACTGTGACACTTATTAAAAATCTCTCCTGTAAGGCTGTTCACGTGCGATTACCTTAGTTACTGTTAACCCATTTCTTCAGGATCATATATAACTCTGGCTATTATATTTCCAGAAATTTCATAAATGTCACATCTATACTCTTTATTTTCTAACCAAGTCTTTTGGTTATAAAACAAAATTGTTCAATCAGAGCATTGCATACAGGAAAAAGCTTGTAATATTTGTCCATTTCAAAATTTCCCAAAAGCCTAAATCAAGTCCTCTATCGTATTTTGCACAAGAGACAAGTTTAAATTTGGTGCCAAATTGATATCCGATAATTTTTACGTGTCCGTTCCGGAGTGATTCTTGTTCTTATATTTCAAATATTGATATTTCCGTTCATTAAAGCGTTTCTAAGATTGCGACTTTAATTTTGTCAATGTCCTTGAACTTCATATGGAGGAACCATAAATGATACAAAAAGAGTTTTTATCTGGCGTTTCACTTTAGTTTTAATCAAAATAAATTATGGACAAATTGGAGATCAAACAGGGCTCTTTTATACAACAAACCCAGTATTTTATACCAGTGGAAATAGATTTGTCCGTCGTAGCGGCACGCTTGAGAATCTCGATTTTTTTTTCACTTGTCCCGTCGAACAACCGTAATACAAGATCTACTTGTCCGACAACAGTTTTCACTGGTACCGGACAATCGGACAAACGTTAATGTGGAGGCCTGCTGTCTTATCAGACACACCAAGGGACCAGGGAAATGTGTCTGATTGTACAGGATGTCAGAACCTGTCTTATCAGACACACCAAGGGACCAGGGAAATGTGTCTGATTGTACAGGATGTCGGAATACTCAGGTTTTATTTTAGTTATAAGAAATAGTTTGGGACCATAAAGTTTTGTCAAATGTCACAGATGGTGGAAAACTCAGGTGTCAGATTGCACAAGTTCCACTGTATTTCGAGCACGAGTATACAATTTTTACTCCAAAGGTTTTATGACAGTAAGGCCAGAATTAATGTATATGGTATAAGCACTGGATTATAATACAAATTTTGCAGACTTCAAACAGTCATTTTAATTTAATAACCTAGAAATGAAACCGGGTTAAAATACTTAAGAAAGAAATACTTTACCTGACTTCCTGTATTCCCTGATCCCATCTTGCTTGAAATGTTAGAATGAGATTGAGAACCCTCATCACAGCCTCCTTTAAGAAGGCCACTTTCTTATGAAGTAAGCAGCGTTCATGGATCTTATTGACATATTTGGTATGTACAGAAATAATCTGATCTAAATCAGTAGCCTTTCGTAGCTCATCCTGGAATTCTAACCCAGTACTGTGTAAAATCTGTAGAATAAAATATGTTAATTTAAATACCTTTCTTTCCAAACTCTGTCTCCTGATTTGCACGAAACATGTGCATAAATCAATCTAAACAATACTGGTCAAAGACCAATTATTGTCATTACAATGCAACTTGTGCAATCTGACACCTGAATTTTCTGACATCGTGTGACATCCGACAAAAATTTATGGTCCCAAAGTATTTCTGTTAACTAAAGTAAAACCTGAGTATTCCGATATCCTGTACAATCCGACACATTTCACTGATTTCTTGGTGTGTCGGATTAGACAGGTTCTGATATGATCCTGTACAATCAGACACATTTCACTGGTTTCTTAGTGTGTCTGATAAGACAGGTTCTGATATGATCCTGTACAATCAGACACATTTCACTGGTTTCTTGGTGTGTCTGATAAGACAGGTTCTGATATGATCCTGTACAATCAGACACATTTCACTGGTTTCTTGGTGTGTCGGATTAGACAGGTTCTGATATGATCCTGTACAATCAGACACATTTCACTGGTTTCTTGGTGTGTCTGATAAGACAGGTTCTGATATGATCCTGTACAATCAGACACATTTCACTGGTTTCTTGGTGTGTCGGATTAGACAGGTTCTGATATGATCCTGTACAATCAGACACATTTCACTGGTTTCTTGGTGTGTCGGATTAGACAGGTTCTGATATGATCCTGTACAATCAGACACATTTCACTGGTTTCTTGGTGTGTCTGATAAGACAGGTTCTGATATGATCCTGTACAATCAGACACATTTCACTGGTTTCTTGGTGTGTCGGATTAGACAGGTTCTGATATGATCCTGTACAATCAGACACATTTCACTGGTTTCTTGGTGTGTCGGATTAGACAGGTTCTGATATGATCCTGTACAATCCGACACATTTCACTGGTTTCTTGGTGTGTCTGATAAGACAGGTTCTGATATGATCCTGTACAATCAGACACATTTCACTGGTCTCTTGGTGTGTCTGATAAGACAGGTTCTGATATGATCCTGTACAATCAGACACATTTCACTGGTTTCTTGGTGTGTCGGATTAGACAGGTTCTGATATGATCCTGTACAATCAGACACATTTCACTGGTTTCTTGGTGTGTCGGATTAGACAGGTTCTGATATGATCCTGTACAATCAGACACATTTCACTGGTTTCTTGGTGTGTCGGATTAGACAGGTTCTGATATGATCCTGTACAATCAGACACATTTCACTGGTTTCTTGGTGTGTCTGATAAGACAGGTTCTGATATGATCCTGTACAATCAGACACATTTCACTGGTTTCTTGGTGTGTCTGATAAGACAGGTTCTGATATGATCCTGTACAATCCGACACATTTCACTGGTTTCTTGGTATGTCGGATTAGACAGGTTCTGATATGATCCTGTACAATCAGACACATTTCACTGGTTTCTTGGTGTGTCGGATTAGACAGGTTCTGATATGATCCTGTACAATCAGACACATTTCACTGGTTTCTTGGTGTGTCGGATTAGACAGGTTCTGATATGATCCTGTACAATCAGACACATTTCACTGGTTTCTTGGTGTGTCGGATTAGACAGGTTCTGATATGATCCTGTACAATCAGACACATTTCACTGGTTTCTTGGTGTGTCGGATTAGACAGGTTCTGATATGATCCTGTACAATCAGACACATTTCACTGGTTTCTTGGTGTGTCTGATAAGACAGGTTCTGATATGATCCTGTACAATAAGACACATTTCACTGGTTTCTTGGTGTGTCTGATAAGACAGGTTCTGATATGATCCTGTACAATCAGACACATTTCACTGGTTTCTTGGTGTGTCGGATTAGACAGGTTCTGATATGATCCTGTACAATCCGACACATTTCACTGGTTTCTTGGTGTTTCTGATAAGATAGGTTCTGATATGATCCTGTACAATCAGACACATTTCACTGGTTTCTTGGTGTGTCTGATAAGACAGGTTCTGATATGATCCTGTACAATCAGACACATTTCACTGGTTTCTTGGTGTGTCGGATTAGACAGGTTCTGATATGATCCTGTACAATCAGACACATTTCACTGGTTTCTTGGTGTGTCGGATTAGACAGGTTCTGATATGATCCTGTACAATCAGACACATTTCACTGGTTTCTTGGTGTGTCGGTTTGACAGGTTCTGATATGATCCTGTACAATCAGACACATTTCACTGGTTTCTTGGTGTGTCGGATTAGACAGGTTCTGATATGATCCTGTACAATCCGACACATTTCACTGGTTTCTTGGTGTGTCTGATAAGACAGGTTCTGATATGATCCTGTACAATCAGACACATTTCACTGGTTTCTTGGTGTGTCTGATAAGACAGGTTCTGATATGATCCTGTACAATCAGACACATTTCACTGGTTTCTTGGTGTGTCGGATTAAACAGGTTCTGATATGATCCTGTACAATCAGACACATTTCACTGGTTTCTTGGTGTGTCTGATAAGACAGGTTCTGATATGATCCTGTACAATCTGACACATTTCACTGGTTTCTTGGTGTGTCTGATAAGACAGGTTCTGATATCCTGTACAATCTGACACATTTCACTGATTTCTTGGTGTGTCGGATTAGACAGGTTCTGATATCCTGTTCAATCCGACACATTTCACTGATTTCTTGGTGTGTCTGATAAGACAGGTTCTGATATGATCCTGTACAATCAGACACATTTCACTGGTTTCTTGGTGTCGGATTAGACAGGTTCTGATATGATCCTGTACAATCAGACACATTTCACTGGTTTCTTGGTGTGTCTGATAAGACAGGTTCTGATATGATCCTGTACAATCAGACACATTTCACTGGTTTCTTGGTGTGTCGGATTAGACAGGTTCTGATATGATCCTGTACAATCCGACACATTTCACTGGTTTCTTGGTGTGTCTGATAAGACAGGTTCTGATATGATCCTGTACAATCAGACACATTTCACTGGTTTCTTGGTGTGTCTGATAAAACAGGTTCTGATATGATCCTGTACAATCAGACACATTTCACTGGTTTCTTGGTGTGTCTGATAAGACAGGTTCTGATATGATCCTGTACAATCAGACACATTTCACTGGTTTCTTGGTGTGTCGGATTAGACAGGTTCTGATATGATCCTGTACAATCAGACACATTTCACTGGTTTCTTGGTGTGTCGGATTAGACAGGTTCTGATATGATCCTGTACAATCCGACACATTTCACTGGTTTCTTGGTGTGTCTGATAAGACAGGTTCTGATATGATCCTGTACAATCAGACACATTTCACTGGTCTCTTGGTGTGTCTGATAAGACAGGTTCTGATATGATCCTGTACAATCAGACACATTTCACTGGTTTCTTGGTGTGTCGGATTAGACAGGTTCTGATATGATCCTGTACAATCAGACACATTTCACTGGTTTCTTGGTGTGTCGGATTAGACAGGTTCTGATATGATCCTGTACAATCAGACACATTTCACTGGTTTCTTGGTGTGTCGGATTAGACAGGTTCTGATATGATCCTGTACAATCAGACACATTTCACTGGTTTCTTGGTGTGTCTGATAAGACAGGTTCTGATATGATCCTGTACAATCAGACACATTTCACTGGTTTCTTGGTGTGTCTGATAAGACAGGTTCTGATATGATCCTGTACAATCCGACACATTTCACTGGTTTCTTGGTATGTTGGATTAGACAGGTTCTGATATGATCCTGTACAATCAGACACATTTCACTGGTTTCTTGGTGTGTCGGATTAGACAGGTTCTGATATGATCCTGTACAATCAGACACATTTCACTGGTTTCTTGGTGTGTCGGATTAGACAGGTTCTGATATGATCCTGTACAATCAGACACATTTCACTGGTTTCTTGGTGTGTCGGATTAGACAGGTTCTGATATGATCCTGTACAATCAGACACATTTCACTGGTTTCTTGGTGTGTCGGATTAGACAGGTTCTGATATGATCCTGTACAATCAGACACATTTCACTGGTTTCTTGGTGTGTCTGATAAGACAGGTTCTGATATGATCCTGTACAATAAGACACATTTCACTGGTTTCTTGGTGTGTCTGATAAGACAGGTTCTGATATGATCCTGTACAATCAGACACATTTCACTGGTTTCTTGGTGTGTCGGATTAGACAGGTTCTGATATGATCCTGTACAATCCGACACATTTCACTGGTTTCTTGGTGTTTCTGATAAGATAGGTTCTGATATGATCCTGTACAATCAGACACATTTCACTGGTTTCTTGGTGTGTCTGATAAGACAGGTTCTGATATGATCCTGTACAATCAGACACATTTCACTGGTTTCTTGGTGTGTCGGATTAGACAGGTTCTGATATGATCCTGTACAATCAGACACATTTCACTGGTTTCTTGGTGTGTCGGATTAGACAGGTTCTGATATGATCCTGTACAATCAGACACATTTCACTGGTTTCTTGGTGTGTCTGATAAGACAGGTTCTGATATGATCCTGTACAATCAGACACATTTCACTGGTTTCTTGGTGTGTCGGATTAGACAGGTTCTGATATGATCCTGTACAATCAGACACATTTCACTGGTTTCTTGGTGTGTCGGATTAGACAGGTTCTGATATGATCCTGTACAATCCGACACATTTCACTGGTTTCTTGGTGTGTCTGATAAGACAGGTTCTGATATGATCCTGTACAATCAGACACATTTCACTGGTCTCTTGGTGTGTCTGATAAGACAGGTTCTGATATGATCCTGTACAATCAGACACATTTCACTGGTTTCTTGGTGTGTCGGATTAGACAGGTTCTGATATGATCCTGTACAATCAGACACATTTCACTGGTTTCTTGGTGTGTCGGATTAGACAGGTTCTGATATGATCCTGTACAATCAGACACATTTCACTGGTTTCTTGGTGTGTCAGATTAGACAGGTTCTGATATGATCCTGTACAATCAGACACATTTCACTGGTTTCTTGGTGTGTCTGATAAGACAGGTTCTGATATGATCCTGTACAATCAGACACATTTCACTGGTTTCTTGGTGTGTCTGATAAGACAGGTTCTGATATGATCCTGTACAATCCGACACATTTCACTGGTTTCTTGGTATGTCGGATTAGACAGGTTCTGATATGATCCTGTACAATCAGACACATTTCACTGGTTTCTTGGTGTGTCGGATTAGACAGGTTCTGATATGATCCTGTACAATCAGACACATTTCACTGGTTTCTTGGTGTGTCGGATTAGACAGGTTCTGATATGATCCTGTACAATCAGACACATTTCACTGGTTTCTTGGTGTGTCGGATTAGACAGGTTCTGATATGATCCTGTACAATCAGACACATTTCACTGGTTTCTTGGTGTGTCGGATTAGACAGGTTCTGATATGATCCTGTACAATCAGACACATTTCACTGGTTTCTTGGTGTGTCTGATAAGACAGGTTCTGATATGATCCTGTACAATAAGACACATTTCACTGGTTTCTTGGTGTGTCTGATAAGACAGGTTCTGATATGATCCTGTACAATCAGACACATTTCACTGGTTTCTTGGTGTGTCGGATTAGACAGGTTCTGATATGATCCTGTACAATCCGACACATTTCACTGGTTTCTTGGTGTTTCTGATAAGATAGGTTCTGATATGATCCTGTACAATCAGACACATTTCACTGGTTTCTTGGTGTGTCTGATAAGACAGGTTCTGATATGATCCTGTACAATCAGACACATTTCACTGGTTTCTTGGTGTGTCGGATTAGACAGGTTCTGATATGATCCTGTACAATCAGACACATTTCACTGGTTTCTTGGTGTGTCGGATTAGACAGGTTCTGATATGATCCTGTACAATCAGACACATTTCACTGGTTTCTTGGTGTGTCGGTTTGACAGGTTCTGATATGATCCTGTACAATCAGACACATTTCACTGGTTTCTTGGTGTGTCGGATTAGACAGGTTCTGATATGATCCTGTACAATCAGACACATTTCACTGGTTTCTTGGTGTGTCTGATAAGACAGGTTCTGATATGATCCTGTACAATCAGACACATTTCACTGGTTTCTTGGTGTGTCTGATAAGACAGGTTCTGATATGATCCTGTACAATCAGACACATTTCACTGGTTTCTTGGTGTGTCGGATTAGACAGGTTCTGATATGATCCTGTACAATCAGACACATTTCACTGGTTTCTTGGTGTGTCTGATAAGACAGGTTCTGATATGATCCTGTACAATCTGACACATTTCACTGGTTTCTTGGTGTGTCTGATAAGACAGGTTCTGATATCCTGTACAATCTGACACATTTCACTGATTTCTTGGTGTGTCGGATTAGACAGGTTCTGATATCCTGTTCAATCCGACACATTTCACTGATTTCTTGGTGTGTCTGATAAGACAGGTTCTGATATGATCCTGTACAATCAGACACATTTCACTGGTTTCTTGGTGTCGGATTAGACAGGTTCTGATATGATCCTGTACAATCAGACACATTTCACTGGTTTCTTGGTGTGTCTGATAAGACAGGTTCTGATATGATCCTGTACAATCAGACACATTTCACTGGTTTCTTGGTGTGTCGGATTAGACAGGTTCTGATATGATCCTGTACAATCCGACACATTTCACTGGTTTCTTGGTGTGTCTGATAAGACAGGTTCTGATATGATCCTGTACAATCAGACACATTTCACTGGTTTCTTGGTGTGTCTGATAAAACAGGTTCTGATATGATCCTGTACAATCAGACACATTTCACTGGTTTCTTGGTGTGTCTGATAAGACAGGTTCTGATATGATCCTGTACAATCAGACACATTTCACTGGTTTCTTGGTGTGTCGGATTAGACAGGTTCTGATATGATCCTGTACAATCAGACACATTTCACTGGTTTCTTGGTGTGTCGGATTAGACAGGTTCTGATATGATCCTGTACAATCCGACACATTTCACTGGTTTCTTGGTGTGTCTGATAAGACAGGTTCTGATATGATCCTGTACAATCAGACACATTTCACTGGTCTCTTGGTGTGTCTGATAAGACAGGTTCTGATATGATCCTGTACAATCAGACACATTTCACTGGTTTCTTGGTGTGTCGGATTAGACAGGTTCTGATATGATCCTGTACAATCAGACACATTTCACTGGTTTCTTGGTGTGTCGGATTAGACAGGTTCTGATATGATCCTGTACAATCAGACACATTTCACTGGTTTCTTGGTGTGTCGGATTAGACAGGTTCTGATATGATCCTGTACAATCAGACACATTTCACTGGTTTCTTGGTGTGTCGGTTTGACAGGTTCTGATATGATCCTGTACAATCAGACACATTTCACTGGTTTCTTGGTGTGTCGGATTAGACAGGTTCTGATATGATCCTGTACAATCCGACACATTTCACTGGTTTCTTGGTGTGTCTGATAAGACAGGTTCTGATATGATCCTGTACAATCAGACACATTTCACTGGTTTCTTGGTGTGTCTGATAAGACAGGTTCTGATATGATCCTGTACAATCAGACACATTTCACTGGTTTCTTGGTGTGTCGGATTAGACAGGTTCTGATATGATCCTGTACAATCAGACACATTTCACTGGTTTCTTGGTGTGTCTGATAAGACAGGTTCTGATATGATCCTGTACAATCTGACACATTTCACTGGTTTCTTGGTGTGTCTGATAAGACAGGTTCTGATATCCTGTACAATCTGACACATTTCACTGATTTCTTGGTGTGTCGGATTAGACAGGTTCTGATATCCTGTTCAATCCGACACATTTCACTGATTTCTTGGTGTGTCTGATAAGACAGGTTCTGATATGATCCTGTACAATCAGACACATTTCACTGGTTTCTTGGTGTCGGATTAGACAGGTTCTGATATGATCCTGTACAATCAGACACATTTCACTGGTTTCTTGGTGTGTCTGATAAGACAGGTTCTGATATGATCCTGTACAATCAGACACATTTCACTGGTTTCTTGGTGTGTCGGATTAGACAGGTTCTGATATGATCCTGTACAATCAGACACATTTCACTGGTTTCTTGGTGTGTCGGATTAGACAGGTTCTGATATGATCCTGTACAATCAGACACATTTCACTGGTTTCTTGGTGTGTCGGTTTGACAGGTTCTGATATGATCCTGTACAATCAGACACATTTCACTGGTTTCTTGGTGTGTCGGATTAGACAGGTTCTGATATGATCCTGTACAATCCGACACATTTCACTGGTTTCTTGGTGTGTCTGATAAGACAGGTTCTGATATGATCCTGTACAATCAGACACATTTCACTGGTTTCTTGGTGTGTCTGATAAGACAGGTTCTGATATGATCCTGTACAATCAGACACATTTCACTGGTTTCTTGGTGTGTCGGATTAGACAGGTTCTGATATGATCCTGTACAATCAGACACATTTCACTGGTTTCTTGGTGTGTCTGATAAGACAGGTTCTGATATGATCCTGTACAATCTGACACATTTCACTGGTTTCTTGGTGTGTCTGATAAGACAGGTTCTGATATCCTGTACAATCTGACACATTTCACTGATTTCTTGGTGTGTCGGATTAGACAGGTTCTGATATCCTGTTCAATCCGACACATTTCACTGATTTCTTGGTGTGTCTGATAAGACAGGTTCTGATATGATCCTGTACAATCAGACACATTTCACTGGTTTCTTGGTGTCGGATTAGACAGGTTCTGATATGATCCTGTACAATCAGACACATTTCACTGGTTTCTTGGTGTGTCTGATAAGACAGGTTCTGATATGATCCTGTACAATCAGACACATTTCACTGGTTTCTTGGTGTGTCGGATTAGACAGGTTCTGATATGATCCTGTACAATCCGACACATTTCACTGGTTTCTTGGTGTGTCTGATAAGACAGGTTCTGATATGATCCTGTACAATCAGACACATTTCACTGGTTTCTTGGTGTGTCTGATAAAACAGGTTCTGATATGATCCTGTACAATCAGACACATTTCACTGGTTTCTTGGTGTGTCTGATAAGACAGGTTCTGATATGATCCTGTACAATCAGACACATTTCACTGGTTTCTTGGTGTGTCGGATTAGACAGGTTCTGATATGATCCTGTACAATCAGACACATTTCACTGGTTTCTTGGTGTGTCGGATTAGACAGGTTCTGATATGATCCTGTACAATCCGACACATTTCACTGGTTTCTTGGTGTGTCTGATAAGACAGGTTCTGATATGATCCTGTACAATCAGACACATTTCACTGGTCTCTTGGTGTGTCTGATAAGACAGGTTCTGATATGATCCTGTACAATCAGACACATTTCACTGGTTTCTTGGTGTGTCGGATTAGACAGGTTCTGATATGATCCTGTACAATCAGACACATTTCACTGGTTTCTTGGTGTGTCGGATTAGACAGGTTCTGATATGATCCTGTACAATCAGACACATTTCACTGGTTTCTTGGTGTGTCGGATTAGACAGGTTCTGATATGATCCTGTACAATCAGACACATTTCACTGGTTTCTTGGTGTGTCTGATAAGACAGGTTCTGATATGATCCTGTACAATCAGACACATTTCACTGGTTTCTTGGTGTGTCTGATAAGACAGGTTCTGATATGATCCTGTACAATCCGACACATTTCACTGGTTTCTTGGTATGTCGGATTAGACAGGTTCTGATATGATCCTGTACAATCAGACACATTTCACTGGTTTCTTGGTGTGTCGGATTAGACAGGTTCTGATATGATCCTGTACAATCAGACACATTTCACTGGTTTCTTGGTGTGTCGGATTAGACAGGTTCTGATATGATCCTGTACAATCAGACACATTTCACTGGTTTCTTGGTGTGTCGGATTAGACAGGTTCTGATATGATCCTGTACAATCTGACACATTTCACTGGTTTCTTGGTGTGTCTGATAAGACAGGTTCTGATATCCTGTACAATCTGACACATTTCACTGATTTCTTGGTGTGTCGGATTAGACAGGTTCTGATATCCTGTTCAATCCGACACATTTCACTGATTTCTTGGTGTGTCTGATAAGACAGGTTCTGATATGATCCTGTACAATCAGACACATTTCACTGGTTTCTTGGTGTCGGATTAGACAGGTTCTGATATGATCCTGTACAATCAGACACATTTCACTGGTTTCTTGGTGTGTCTGATAAGACAGGTTCTGATATGATCCTGTACAATCAGACACATTTCACTGGTTTCTTGGTGTGTCGGATTAGACAGGTTCTGATATGATCCTGTACAATCCGACACATTTCACTGGTTTCTTGGTGTGTCTGATAAGACAGGTTCTGATATGATCCTGTACAATCAGACACATTTCACTGGTTTCTTGGTGTGTCTGATAAAACAGGTTCTGATATGATCCTGTACAATCAGACACATTTCACTGGTTTCTTGGTGTGTCTGATAAGACAGGTTCTGATATGATCCTGTACAATCAGACACATTTCACTGGTTTCTTGGTGTGTCGGATTAGACAGGTTCTGATATGATCCTGTACAATCAGACACATTTCACTGGTTTCTTGGTGTGTCGGATTAGACAGGTTCTGATATGATCCTGTACAATCCGACACATTTCACTGGTTTCTTGGTGTGTCTGATAAGACAGGTTCTGATATGATCCTGTACAATCAGACACATTTCACTGGTCTCTTGGTGTGTCTGATAAGACAGGTTCTGATATGATCCTGTACAATCAGACACATTTCACTGGTTTCTTGGTGTGTCGGATTAGACAGGTTCTGATATGATCCTGTACAATCAGACACATTTCACTGGTTTCTTGGTGTGTCGGATTAGACAGGTTCTGATATGATCCTGTACAATCAGACACATTTCACTGGTTTCTTGGTGTGTCGGATTAGACAGGTTCTGATATGATCCTGTACAATCAGACACATTTCACTGGTTTCTTGGTGTGTCTGATAAGACAGGTTCTGATATGATCCTGTACAATCAGACACATTTCACTGGTTTCTTGGTGTGTCTGATAAGACAGGTTCTGATATGATCCTGTACAATCAGACACATTTCACTGGTTTCTTGGTGTGTCGGATTAGACAGGTTCTGATATGATCCTGTACAATCAGACACATTTCACTGGTTTCTTGGTGTGTCTGATAAGACAGGTTCTGATATGATCCTGTACAATCTGACACATTTCACTGGTTTCTTGGTGTGTCTGATAAGACAGGTTCTGATATCCTGTACAATCTGACACATTTCACTGATTTCTTGGTGTGTCGGATTAGACAGGTTCTGATATCCTGTTCAATCCGACACATTTCACTGATTTCTTGGTGTGTCTGATAAGACAGGTTCTGATATGATCCTGTACAATCAGACACATTTCACTGGTTTCTTGGTGTCGGATTAGACAGGTTCTGATATGATCCTGTACAATCAGACACATTTCACTGGTTTCTTGGTGTGTCTGATAAGACAGGTTCTGATATGATCCTGTACAATCAGACACATTTCACTGGTTTCTTGGTGTGTCGGATTAGACAGGTTCTGATATGATCCTGTACAATCCGACACATTTCACTGGTTTCTTGGTGTGTCTGATAAGACAGGTTCTGATATGATCCTGTACAATCAGACACATTTCACTGGTTTCTTGGTGTGTCTGATAAAACAGGTTCTGATATGATCCTGTACAATCAGACACATTTCACTGGTTTCTTGGTGTGTCTGATAAGACAGGTTCTGATATGATCCTGTACAATCAGACACATTTCACTGGTTTCTTGGTGTGTCGGATTAGACAGGTTCTGATATCCTGTTCAATCCGACACATTTCACTGGTTTCTTGGTGTGTCGGATTAGACAGGTTCTGATATGATCCTGTACAATCAGACACATTTCACTGGTTTCTTGGTGTGTCGGATTAGACAGGTTCTGATATGATCCTGTACAATCAGACACATTTCACTGGTTTCTTGGTGTGTCGGATTAGACAGGTTCTGATATGATCCTGTACAATCTGACACATTTCACTGGTTTCTTGGTGTGTCTGATAAGACAGGTTCTGATATCCTGTACAATCTGACACATTTCACTGATTTCTTGGTGTGTCGGATTAGACAGGTTCTGATATCCTGTTCAATCCGACACATTTCACTGATTTCTTGGTGTGTCTGATAAGACAGGTTCTGATATGATCCTGTACAATCAGACACATTTCACTGGTTTCTTGGTGTCGGATTAGACAGGTTCTGATATGATCCTGTACAATCAGACACATTTCACTGGTTTCTTGGTGTGTCTGATAAGACAGGTTCTGATATGATCCTGTACAATCAGACACATTTCACTGGTTTCTTGGTGTGTCGGATTAGACAGGTTCTGATATGATCCTGTACAATCCGACACATTTCACTGGTTTCTTGGTGTGTCTGATAAGACAGGTTCTGATATGATCCTGTACAATCAGACACATTTCACTGGTTTCTTGGTGTGTCTGATAAAACAGGTTCTGATATGATCCTGTACAATCAGACACATTTCACTGGTTTCTTGGTGTGTCTGATAAGACAGGTTCTGATATGATCCTGTACAATCAGACACATTTCACTGGTTTCTTGGTGTGTCGGATTAGACAGGTTCTGATATGATCCTGTACAATCAGACACATTTCACTGGTTTCTTGGTGTGTCGGATTAGACAGGTTCTGATATGATCCTGTACAATCCGACACATTTCACTGGTTTCTTGGTGTGTCTGATAAGACAGGTTCTGATATGATCCTGTACAATCAGACACATTTCACTGGTCTCTTGGTGTGTCTGATAAGACAGGTTCTGATATGATCCTGTACAATCAGACACATTTCACTGGTTTCTTGGTGTGTCGGATTAGACAGGTTCTGATATGATCCTGTACAATCAGACACATTTCACTGGTTTCTTGGTGTGTCGGATTAGACAGGTTCTGATATGATCCTGTACAATCAGACACATTTCACTGGTTTCTTGGTGTGTCGGATTAGACAGGTTCTGATATGATCCTGTACAATCAGACACATTTCACTGGTTTCTTGGTGTGTCTGATAAGACAGGTTCTGATATGATCCTGTACAATCAGACACATTTCACTGGTTTCTTGGTGTGTCTGATAAGACAGGTTCTGATATGATCCTGTACAATCAGACACATTTCACTGGTTTCTTGGTGTGTCGGATTAGACAGGTTCTGATATGATCCTGTACAATCAGACACATTTCACTGGTTTCTTGGTGTGTCTGATAAGACAGGTTCTGATATGATCCTGTACAATCTGACACATTTCACTGGTTTCTTGGTGTGTCTGATAAGACAGGTTCTGATATCCTGTACAATCTGACACATTTCACTGATTTCTTGGTGTGTCGGATTAGACAGGTTCTGATATCCTGTTCAATCCGACACATTTCACTGATTTCTTGGTGTGTCTGATAAGACAGGTTCTGATATGATCCTGTACAATCAGACACATTTCACTGGTTTCTTGGTGTCGGATTAGACAGGTTCTGATATGATCCTGTACAATCAGACACATTTCACTGGTTTCTTGGTGTGTCTGATAAGACAGGTTCTGATATGATCCTGTACAATCAGACACATTTCACTGGTTTCTTGGTGTGTCGGATTAGACAGGTTCTGATATGATCCTGTACAATCCGACACATTTCACTGGTTTCTTGGTGTGTCTGATAAGACAGGTTCTGATATGATCCTGTACAATCAGACACATTTCACTGGTTTCTTGGTGTGTCTGATAAAACAGGTTCTGATATGATCCTGTACAATCAGACACATTTCACTGGTTTCTTGGTGTGTCTGATAAGACAGGTTCTGATATGATCCTGTACAATCAGACACATTTCACTGGTTTCTTGGTGTGTCGGATTAGACAGGTTCTGATATGATCCTGTACAATCAGACACATTTCACTGGTTTCTTGGTGTGTCGGATTAGACAGGTTCTGATATGATCCTGTACAATCCGACACATTTCACTGGTTTCTTGGTGTGTCTGATAAGACAGGTTCTGATATGATCCTGTACAATCAGACACATTTCACTGGTCTCTTGGTGTGTCTGATAAGACAGGTTCTGATATGATCCTGTACAATCAGACACATTTCACTGGTTTCTTGGTGTGTCGGATTAGACAGGTTCTGATATGATCCTGTACAATCAGACACATTTCACTGGTTTCTTGGTGTGTCGGATTAGACAGGTTCTGATATGATCCTGTACAATCAGACACATTTCACTGGTTTCTTGGTGTGTCGGATTAGACAGGTTCTGATATGATCCTGTACAATCAGACACATTTCACTGGTTTCTTGGTGTGTCGGTTTGACAGGTTCTGATATGATCCTGTACAATCAGACACATTTCACTGGTTTCTTGGTGTGTCGGATTAGACAGGTTCTGATATGATCCTGTACAATCCGACACATTTCACTGGTTTCTTGGTGTGTCTGATAAGACAGGTTCTGATATGATCCTGTACAATCAGACACATTTCACTGGTTTCTTGGTGTGTCTGATAAGACAGGTTCTGATATGATCCTGTACAATCAGACACATTTCACTGGTTTCTTGGTGTGTCTGATAAGACAGGTTCTGATATGATCCTGTACAATCCGACACATTTCACTGGTTTCTTGGTATGTCGGATTAGACAGGTTCTGATATGATCCTGTACAATCAGACACATTTCACTGGTTTCTTGGTGTGTCGGATTAGACAGGTTCTGATATGATCCTGTACAATCCGACACATTTCACTGGTTTCTTGGTGTGTCTGATAAGACAGGTTCTGATATGATCCTGTACAATCAGACACATTTCACTGGTTTCTTGGTGTGTCTGATAAAACAGGTTCTGATATGATCCTGTACAATCAGACACATTTCACTGGTTTCTTGGTGTGTCTGATAAGACAGGTTCTGATATGATCCTGTACAATCAGACACATTTCACTGGTTTCTTGGTGTGTCGGATTAGACAGGTTCTGATATGATCCTGTACAATCCGACACATTTCACTGGTTTCTTGGTGTGTCTGATAAGACAGGTTCTGATATGATCCTGTACAATCAGACACATTTCACTGGTTTCTTGGTGTGTCTGATAAGACAGGTTCTGATATGATCCTGTACAATCAGACACATTTCACTGGTTTCTTGGTGTGTCGGATTAGACAGGTTCTGATATGATCCTGTACAATCAGACACATTTCACTGGTTTCTTGGTGTGTCTGATAAGACAGGTTCTGATATGATCCTGTACAATCTGACACATTTCACTGGTTTCTTGGTGTGTCTGATAAGACAGGTTCTGATATCCTGTACAATCTGACACATTTCACTGATTTCTTGGTGTGTCGGATTAGACAGGTTCTGATATCCTGTTCAATCCGACACATTTCACTGATTTCTTGGTGTGTCTGATAAGACAGGTTCTGATATGATCCTGTACAATCAGACACATTTCACTGGTTTCTTGGTGTCGGATTAGACAGGTTCTGATATGATCCTGTACAATCAGACACATTTCACTGGTTTCTTGGTGTGTCTGATAAGACAGGTTCTGATATGATCCTGTACAATCAGACACATTTCACTGGTTTCTTGGTGTGTCGGATTAGACAGGTTCTGATATGATCCTGTACAATCCGACACATTTCACTGGTTTCTTGGTGTGTCTGATAAGACAGGTTCTGATATGATCCTGTACAATCAGACACATTTCACTGGTTTCTTGGTGTGTCTGATAAAACAGGTTCTGATATGATCCTGTACAATCAGACACATTTCACTGGTTTCTTGGTGTGTCTGATAAGACAGGTTCTGATATGATCCTGTACAATCAGACACATTTCACTGGTTTCTTGGTGTGTCGGATTAGACAGGTTCTGATATGATCCTGTACAATCAGACACATTTCACTGGTTTCTTGGTGTGTCGGATTAGACAGGTTCTGATATGATCCTGTACAATCCGACACATTTCACTGGTTTCTTGGTGTGTCTGATAAGACAGGTTCTGATATGATCCTGTACAATCAGACACATTTCACTGGTCTCTTGGTGTGTCTGATAAGACAGGTTCTGATATGATCCTGTACAATCAGACACATTTCACTGGTTTCTTGGTGTGTCGGATTAGACAGGTTCTGATATGATCCTGTACAATCAGACACATTTCACTGGTTTCTTGGTGTGTCGGATTAGACAGGTTCTGATATGATCCTGTACAATCAGACACATTTCACTGGTTTCTTGGTGTGTCGGATTAGACAGGTTCTGATATGATCCTGTACAATCAGACACATTTCACTGGTTTCTTGGTGTGTCTGATAAGACAGGTTCTGATATGATCCTGTACAATCAGACACATTTCACTGGTTTCTTGGTGTGTCTGATAAGACAGGTTCTGATATGATCCTGTACAATCCGACACATTTCACTGGTTTCTTGGTATGTCGGATTAGACAGGTTCTGATATGATCCTGTACAATCAGACACATTTCACTGGTTTCTTGGTGTGTCGGATTAGACAGGTTCTGATATGATCCTGTACAATCAGACACATTTCACTGGTTTCTTGGTGTGTCGGATTAGACAGGTTCTGATATGATCCTGTACAATCAGACACATTTCACTGGTTTCTTGGTGTGTCGGATTAGACAGGTTCTGATATGATCCTGTACAATCAGACACATTTCACTGGTTTCTTGGTGTGTCGGATTAGACAGGTTCTGATATGATCCTGTACAATCAGACACATTTCACTGGTTTCTTGGTGTGTCTGATAAGACAGGTTCTGATATGATCCTGTACAATAAGACACATTTCACTGGTTTCTTGGTGTGTCTGATAAGACAGGTTCTGATATGATCCTGTACAATCAGACACATTTCACTGGTTTCTTGGTGTGTCGGATTAGACAGGTTCTGATATGATCCTGTACAATCCGACACATTTCACTGGTTTCTTGGTGTTTCTGATAAGATAGGTTCTGATATGATCCTGTACAATCAGACACATTTCACTGGTTTCTTGGTGTGTCTGATAAGACAGGTTCTGATATGATCCTGTACAATCAGACACATTTCACTGGTTTCTTGGTGTGTCGGATTAGACAGGTTCTGATATGATCCTGTACAATCAGACACATTTCACTGGTTTCTTGGTGTGTCGGATTAGACAGGTTCTGATATGATCCTGTACAATCAGACACATTTCACTGGTTTCTTGGTGTGTCGGTTTGACAGGTTCTGATATGATCCTGTACAATCAGACACATTTCACTGGTTTCTTGGTGTGTCGGATTAGACAGGTTCTGATATGATCCTGTACAATCCGACACATTTCACTGGTTTCTTGGTGTGTCTGATAAGACAGGTTCTGATATGATCCTGTACAATCAGACACATTTCACTGGTTTCTTGGTGTGTCTGATAAGACAGGTTCTGATATGATCCTGTACAATCAGACACATTTCACTGGTTTCTTGGTGTGTCGGATTAGACAGGTTCTGATATGATCCTGTACAATCAGACACATTTCACTGGTTTCTTGGTGTGTCTGATAAGACAGGTTCTGATATGATCCTGTACAATCTGACACATTTCACTGGTTTCTTGGTGTGTCTGATAAGACAGGTTCTGATATCCTGTACAATCTGACACATTTCACTGATTTCTTGGTGTGTCGGATTAGACAGGTTCTGATATCCTGTTCAATCCGACACATTTCACTGATTTCTTGGTGTGTCTGATAAGACAGGTTCTGATATGATCCTGTACAATCAGACACATTTCACTGGTTTCTTGGTGTCGGATTAGACAGGTTCTGATATGATCCTGTACAATCAGACACATTTCACTGGTTTCTTGGTGTGTCTGATAAGACAGGTTCTGATATGATCCTGTACAATCAGACACATTTCACTGGTTTCTTGGTGTGTCGGATTAGACAGGTTCTGATATGATCCTGTACAATCCGACACATTTCACTGGTTTCTTGGTGTGTCTGATAAGACAGGTTCTGATATGATCCTGTACAATCAGACACATTTCACTGGTTTCTTGGTGTGTCTGATAAAACAGGTTCTGATATGATCCTGTACAATCAGACACATTTCACTGGTTTCTTGGTGTGTCTGATAAGACAGGTTCTGATATGATCCTGTACAATCAGACACATTTCACTGGTTTCTTGGTGTGTCGGATTAGACAGGTTCTGATATGATCCTGTACAATCAGACACATTTCACTGGTTTCTTGGTGTGTCTGAAAAGACAGGTTCTGATATGATCCTGTACAATCTGACACATTTCACTGGTTTCTTGGTGTGTCTGATAAGACAGGTTCTGATATGATCCTGTACAATCAGACACATTTCACTGGTTTCTTGGTGTGTCGGATTAGACAGGTTCTGATATCCTGAACAATCCGACACATTTCACTGATTTCTTGGTGTGTCGGATTAGACAGGTTACAATGTATTTACTTATCTTTGTAAGAGTACATATGTACTTCAGTTTTATTCTGTAAACCCTTTTCAACACATCATTGTTTAAATGTTGTCATTCAAATAAACTTTGACAGAAATATTTATAATTTTTCTGTGCATGCCCATATCAGGGACCCTTTGAGCCCATTAATTTGTTATTGGTAAACAGACATTCAATGCAAGTTATTTTACCCATTCTACTTTTTAAACAATTCAGATATTTTTTTTTTTTTTTTTTATCAACAAGGTCCTATTCCTTTTTATTTTCTCCATATTGTATGGTTACAATACAAATTATTTGACCTCAAAAACTGGCTTGTATTTGATCATGAGCAACTATTTTCATTTTAATAATAAAATCTTTTTTTTTTAATTTTAAATCTTGAGAATATAAACATAATTAATTTTTTTTTTTATAATCTTGGGCAAAATGAATAGTTTGGTAATTAGACATACCCTTGTCATAATGTAGTTATGGAGACTGTTAGCAAAATAAAGAAGCCTCATTCTGAGAACCTGCATACGATGAATTCTAGCTGGCCTAGGTGAATCTCCGTCCATTGAAATATATACATCATCCATTGATATACTTTGTAAAATATTTTCTTTCTCTAAATCTAAAAATAATATTTAAATAATGAAAACATAGAATCTTGCCAACAGGTATGGCTTCAAGCAGTGCAGAAAAAGCCGGAGAGAACCGAATGGCCACAGTTAAGTTTTGCCATATGTATTAGATGCATAATATATTTGAATTTTTAAAATCAGATTAGCTTTCTCTGTAGCTATTAAATGTTTATATATTTTTCATAGTCATAATTCTTGTTCAATCTAGCATAGATGATTTTTCATTTGTAAATTAAAATTCACTAATATTCTAAGAAAATATTTCAGAATGCATTCTAACCATTTTAAAGATAACAAGATGTTGCACGCTACGTCGTGCTAAGAATACCCCCACTCGTTCATTTGTAAGTCACACGGTAAACAGGAAGTAGATGTGCAATCATTTCTTCCAGTAGAAGCTGAGATATCTGTTACGAAAGTTTGAACGGACAAGGTGATTGCAATATAGCCCCCTCTCTATGAGTGGGGGTATAAGGGTATAACTACAAAATGTAGCCATCTTTATTTCTTAAATGCCTAGATACTTAGCTTAACAAACAACAGTAAGTGATTATTGTCTAACCCAAATTGAGCAATTTCTCATCTATATCATGATGAAAACAAGTTACATTTATGATGATGTCCCTTTGTACTAGACCAACACGCTTAGTTGGATTTTTATAGTCCTAGCTAACTGAAATAAAAGTCTGCAGATAGACATGTTGCTCCAATCGAACACATTATCCTGATTTTGAGTCGATCAGATTTTCCTCTTACTCCTTAATGCTAAATGCTTAGAGGAGAAGCAACAATTACCAATTTTAATAGTCTTTGGTTTGACCCGACCACGACTCTAACCCACGATCTACTGTACTCGGGGCAACCACGCTAACCATTATTAGCAGAACAGCAATAAAAACGTTGTTCCTTTATTTGAATTTACGCATAAGTGTAAGGTTGGATAGTCCCCTAATATTCATTAACATCCATATCCTTACCTACTAGTCATGCTCGTATGGTAGTTGTATTTATAACTATCTATGCAATCAGTGCCTATCACCACTAGCGTGATTTCGAATCCCGCTCAGGCGAGGTGTACTCGTTACAACATTATGTGATAAAGTTTGTCAGAAACTTGTGACAGGTTAGTGGGTTTTTTTTCTGGTTACTCCGGTTTCCATCACCAAAAATACTGACTGCCACAATAGAACTGAAATATTGTTGAAAGTGGCATCAAAAACCATAAACCTAACCCCAAACCCTTACTTACTAACATTATAATCGGTAACTCACCAAAGAATCTTAGTTCATCCATACAGTATTTAGCTCGTTTAATTTGTAAAAGGAAACAGAATATTTCATTGTAAACTTGTTGACACTGAGAATTAATAACAACATTAACAGGCCAAGGAACTTTAAATTGAAGTTTGATACAATCCGTAATGTTGATGGGATTTATGTCTTTTCCAGGATGTAACGTCTCCACGGTAACATCTAATCTGTAAAATTAGAATATATGATAATAATTAAAAATAATTTCATATGTGATAACATGTTTTACTTGCATATCTATATTTCTGACAAAAATTTAACCAGACACATGACACAAATAACTGTTCTAGAAAGTTTCTAATGAGAGAGTCCTTTAACATGCAGTGAGCAATTTTTAGCTATATCATGGTGAGAACAAGTAACATTATGAGATGATATTGTCCGCTTTGTACTAGAGCATAAATGCATAGCTTGATTTTATTGCTAGCTCAACTCCAACACATTTTCAAACCAGTCTCCGTTTTTAATCTTTAATGAAGTTTGCTTAGCAGAGAAGCAACAAATACCAATTTTATAGTTTTTGGTCCGACCTGAATGGTGCTTGAACCAAAGGTTTACTACACTCAAGGCAAGCAAGCTAACCACTGCACCACTGATGCGGTTGGGGGTCCTTGTCATATATTTTGGATGCTGAGCTTACTGTACAATTCTTTTTATTTAAAACAAGATGAACTGTAAGCTAATGCTCACCTATGATACCCCCGCTCTTTGGCAAACAGGAAGTAGGAATCTGACGGGTCAAAAAACGCTTCCCACGATATAGGGTACCTATATGAAGCTTGTGACCATATATCAGATCTCTGCCATCAATAGTTGCTGAGAAAAATGTGACGAAAAATGTGCATATATGTTCAATGTGTATAGAAACCAACTAAGTTGGCAAACAGGAAGTAGGAATCTGACGGGTCCAAAATCGCTTCCCACAATATGGCATACCTATATGAAGCTTGTGACCAAATATCAGATTCCTGTCATCAATAGTTGCTGAGAAAAATGCAACGAAAAATGTGCATATACAAATGTATGTTAAATGTGTATAAAAATCAACAAAATTGGCAAACAGGAAGTAGGAATCTGATGGGTCCAAAAACGCTTCCCACGACATGGGGTACCTATATGAAGCTTGTGACCTAATATCAGATTTCTGCCATCAATAGTTGCTGAGAAAAATGTGACGAAAAATGTGCATATATGTTCAATGTGTATAAAGACCAACTAAGTCGGCAAACAGGAAGTAGGAATCTGACGGGTCCAAAAACGCTACCCACAATATGGTATACCTATATGATGCTTGTGACAAAATATCAGATTTCTGCCATCAACAGTTACTGAGAAAAATGCGACGAAAAATATTTTGGACGGACGGACAGAGGTAAAACAGTATACCCCCCCTCCCCCTTCGGGGAGCGAGGGTATAAAAAACCATTTTTTTTTATTACTATAAGAGGAACGTGCCTTCAAACCTACCCATCACCCACAGAATGTTTATTTCATTAGGTGGCATGGTTTACATAGATTCTCCTTCTGCTATCAGTGGATTACAATATTTTCCCACTCAAATTTTAAAGCAGGAGAATCTGTTTCTCCCGTGACCAAAACGTCAAAAATATTTTTAATTTGTTAATTTCCGTCGTTAATGACCATCGAAAGGAAATTGACAGGAATTCTCATGCAGAAATTTAACCAGCCAGGTGAATAGGAGATATTACGTAATTTAACCAGAAAGATGATTAGGAGATATTACGTAATTTAACCAGCCAGGTGATTAGGAGATATTATGTAATTTAACCAGCTGGTTAAACATGCTTATAATAGGAGAAAGGAAGTTCCTCAGAAGCAACCCATGATATCTTTATATTATTACCTGTTTATTTCTTCAGGAAATCTAGCTTGCAATGCTTCATGTAAACACAAACGAACAACAGAAATATTTCTCCAATGTTCATTCAGCTGTATCTAAAATCATATTATGTAACAAACATTAGTCAATATCAGTCATAAATAAATAACAGAGATGATTTTAGTTAGAAAAAGAAATAACTGAAAATCAATGAAAATAGCTAAAACCATCTTCACCCCCTTTCCAAACCTCCATTTTTGACATTTTCAGACCATGTCCTGCAATTTTCGTATTTTTTTCCAGAAGGAAATAGCTGAAATCAGTTAAATAACTGAAAAAAAAATCATCCCTGACATAAACACAGGAAATAACTTCAACAAATGGTTTTCTTTCTATGGCCTTTTCTTCAAAAGGATGAAAA
This sequence comes from Bathymodiolus brooksi, assembly GCA_963680875.1. Classification (NCBI taxonomy): domain Eukaryota; kingdom Metazoa; phylum Mollusca; class Bivalvia; order Mytilida; family Modiolidae; genus Bathymodiolus; species Bathymodiolus brooksi. The sequence goes on from OY804583.1 coordinate 59,508,381, forward strand.
AATGTAGTTTTGTTCAGCTTGGTAGACCACAGCATAGGAATATATTGCAATGGAATCTCTCTATTCAATACGGTTGTTTCGAATCATGTCAATTCCGTCTTTTTCTTGTCTCGACGTCTGAACAAATCGGCAGGTGACTTCCGGTGTTTACGCTATTACTGTGACAACGTCAGCATATCATAGTCGTAGATGCGGTAGATTATAAATAATTGTAATATGGAGACGCCAAGGAAACCGCTGAATAAATACTGGTGTTCGGTACCCCACTATCTGTCTGATATCAGAAATATATACATAAAGGCAGATCGTTTTCCTTTGATGATGCTGACAGCCGCAAATAAAGAAAGAAAACAAATTTAATCTTAAAGAAGTATTTGTCTCTGTATTGAAGTCTTTGATACAAATAAAATAATTTAATTGATATCTGTCTTTTACAGAAAATGTTAAGATTTCTTTAAGTTGAGGATCAAACGTTAAAACGGCACATATCGATTGGAGTTTTTGTTGTGTACATTGAAAACGGAAGTTCAGTGCCAAGAGTTCCATCGAAATCACATGATCTGGCAGACGAAAATAAAAAAAAATTGACGGAATGGAAATGATTCAAAACAACCGTATTGAATGGTTAGACAGTTGTTCTCGTCTATTTAATAAACCAAACCATATAACAAATTGATGATAAAGAATACTTGTTGAATATCAGCAAGGATATCCTTAAAAAGTAGTTAGTTTTCTACTTAATGATCCAATATTTCTGAAGAGATGTAGGTAACTAGGCAATTATTTTTTTTCTTAAAAAATGTGAAAAAAAGCAACACATCTTTGTAGTAACACATGCTAAAAATAGCAAAGAAGAAAAATTCAATAACAGTGATACAATGATTTTGGGTAGAGCCGATTTGAATGGGTCAGGAAATAGCAAATCAATCATTTTTATGCCTCATCCAACATCTATAAAATCATTTAAATATCTGTATATCCACATTCCACTATGTTTGTTTGGTTTGGTTTATGGTGCTTAACACCACTTTCAACAATATTTCAGTTATATCGTGGTGATCACTCAGTTTTATTGGTGGAGAAAATTGCAGGACCCAGAGATAGCCACCGACCTGTTACTAGTCACTGACAAACTTTATCACATAATGTTGTACACCTCGCCCTGATCGAGATCAGTTTTATTGGTGGAGGAAACCGGTGCCCGGAGAAAACGAATGTCCTGCCGCAAAACACTGACAAACTTTATGACATAATGTTATATCAAGTACACTTTGCCTAAACAGGATTCGAACTCACAATGTTTGTGGTGATCGACACTGTTTGCAGGGTGACTATGTAAGAGGTAGGAAGTACTGTATTAAAGATAAATTCTAATATGTTGAAATTAATGATGTTTTCCCATTGGCCAACTTTTCTCATATTTGAAAAAAAAAATTTGAATTTTACATTTCTGTTAGAATACAATACAAACCATATCAAATATTTGAGTGTAGAAATCAAACATCGTTTCTCCGGCCTCCATCAGAAAGAAGTTCTGGAAAGGGAAAAAAAACACATGTATTATTGTTTCTTAAGGTCAAAGTTTAACAGAAAAAAAAAAAAAAAAAAGAAGTTTCCATGGCGATATTGTCCTTAACATAATTTTTTTTTTTAAAGAAAGCTGTGTGTACCCTGTTCCCATTGATGAGCATTGCCTGGCCCATATATTAGTGTCTACTGTGCATACTGAGGTATGCCACCTGTCTCCCATTGATGCATAACATGAAGACATTGAAAAAGGGCATTAACTCTGAGATGGGTATGAAAAAAAAAAGAAATTCAAGGAACTATAGCTAAGAGGTGCCTATTCAAGGAAGTATTTATTGGTACAAGTTAAAGAAGAATTTCAAAAGACAGATCTTGAGATACAATTTCACTTGTGGTTTATTTTTAAATATGTTGTTTCGCTTCACGTCGTGAGTTTATCGAACCCCCACCAGTAAAATCATGGCTATGGGACAGTATTCTACATATATTTACCCTCATTGTTTCTAGATATTCCATTAAATGGTATTCCTCCTTAAGAATCTGTACAAGTTTAGTACAAACATGGTTATATTTGTGTTTAATATGTGGATACAGACACTTTTGTAGCAACTGATCAAAAGGTTGAAGGCCTTCTCTTTGTAACATAGAACACAACCTGGGAAAAAAATGAAAAAATTAAATGTTGTTTATGAAAAAAAAATATATGAATTTTATACATTAAAAATCAGCAAAAATATTGCTTATCTTCTGTAGGTCACCGACAAGATATTCTGAAAGTATGCAGTAACTATTAATCAAAGCAGTTGTCTACAATAACAGAAAACTCTTTCCTTAGTGTGTACAAAATAACATAGAGATAAAAAAAAACATTTAAACAGAGACAGCTGTCAATCCAACATACAGTATCAGAGGTTTGGGCCCATAGAACTAGCCACTTTTTGTTGAAGTGCCTATACCAGGCCAGGAAAGTGAGTGGTAATATATTTATGTGTTAGGGGTATCGATTTTGCCTCTTTCAACGATTTTGATATTTGATTTTGGAATTGTTCCGACAGTGTGGTATTTTTAGTTTAAATATTAACCATCATGGCATATAATGTTAAATTTTGAGCTCTGAGGTGTTGGGACAAAATAGACCCTGGAGCATTCACTAGTACTGAATTGAATCTATATATCAATATCATGGCAAGTAAATGTAGATAGCTAAACCTTAGTTGGAGTGAGTGAGTGTTGTATAATATCCAGTGAGTCATTTTCCAGTTGTATCATGGTGAGAACAAGCTATATCATGATGAAATGACGAGGATGTTCACTTTGTACTAAATCAACATGCTTGGTTAGATTTTTAATAGTGTTAACTCACTGAAACTCTGCCAGTATATATGTCACTTTAATCTGACACATCATCCTGATTCTGAGCAAACCAGTATTTTCTCTTACTACTTAATGCTAGGAGATTAGTGGAGAAGCAACAAATACAGATTTTATCAGAGTCTTTGGATTGACCCGATCGCAGGTTCAAACTCACGATCTACTGCACTCAAGTCGAGCATGCTAGCCATTAAACCACCGATGTAGTTAAAGAACAGATATAATTATTAGTATTTTTTTTCGCAAGACAAGGATTATCAGGTCCATATCAGATGAGCTGGAAGAGCGATATGATCCTTGTCGAGTGAAAAAAAATACTAATAATTTTTTTTATTGGTAATTTCACAAATTTAACACAGCTTTGAGATTATTTTGTTGTGCTTTGACCTTTTTTTTTTTAATAAAAGGTTTAGTGACATCACGTTAGACCACGCATGACAAATGACCAACAGCTGATAATTTCTAGTATCACGAGTCGGTGGTCAACTGAGTGTTGTTACTAAATATATCGGGTAGTAAAGATCAAAGGAAACTGTAATATGCGAGCTTAAGTGAGCTCTTTATGGTATAAAATGTGTACTTAGGATTTTTTAACAAACATGGCTGAACATACTATAGAAGAAAAAAAATTCGATGCTTTGTAAACACCGGTTTCCGTGTAACACACTCAATTAATGAAGATCTTCTTAACATAAAGCGCAAAGGTGATCCTGAAGTCTCGTACCCTCTCTCGTACGTCAGATACCACTGAAACCCGGAACCCGTGTGTAATAAAAGTCATTTTGTTAGCTTGTTTTACTTATATTGATATTTTTTAATTTATTAAATCTCTTCTGACATACTGACAAGAATCTTTGTTTCTACGCGGAAGTTAACTTTTGAGATTTCGTAAGGAACGATAACTCCAATAAAGGAACGACAGCTTGATTGAACGAGACTAGATTCGGCCCTAAAAAAAAGTCGTCCCCAATATATCTCGACACTCATTCATGGCCGTGCCGGTTTCATATTAAATTACTGATAAACTTTAAGACTACTTACATATCATTTGTAGTATTTTCCATGGAACTTTTCTCCAAATTTTCCAAACAGGCTGTAAATATTGTTTCAAAATTTATTATCAAAAGGGGGTCATAAATTCCCTTGATTTTCATCTGCTGTTGTATTTGTGGAGTAAACAGTGAGATTGACTGAGTTGTCTCATCTTTCTGGAACTCTTCTGTACTTCCTCTTGTACCCAACATGTCTTGAAGAGACTCTAACAACAGTTCATACAACGATTTGGCCTTATAAGCTGAAAATACAATAATACCTGGTGTAAACAGCCAACTTAAAAACATCCTGACCGGATTTACATGTCATCTTAAATCAAATAAGTGGTCACCTCTCTAACGTGGTCAACATTCATTCCAAGTTTATCCCATTGTATGAGTTTACCTGTATTTAACAGTCATTTTTCATTCTAGACTTTAGATATCGGTAATTAACTTTTGAGGTGTTCTAAATACATGATTGTACCAATTAAGATATCAATTTATTGTACAGGGCTACAGTGTTAAAACCACATTCAACAATATTTCAGCTATATTGTGGTGGTCAGTTTAATTGGTGGAAGAAACCGGAGTATCCAGAGAAAACCATCGCCCTGCCACAAGTCACTGACAAACTTTATCACATAATGTTATATTGAGCACACATCGCCTGAACGGGATTCGAACTCACAACTTTAGTGTTGATAGGCACTGAATGCATAGGTTGTAGTAAATCCAACTACCATATGATCATGACCATGATGACCCCTCAATTTATTGTATAATACAAAGCAATCAATCACTATTACCAATAATAAAAGGCCTTCTAGTAACAGTAATACACGAATCATTGCGAACCAGAACTGAAAATCCAGATAATCCGATTTGAGATAAGCCGTCATTTGTCTTACCTGGTCCTTTTTTCTTTATCTGTAGGTTGACCAATGCATAAAAGTTTGAATGGGAACAAAAAGTCCCCAAATAATGAAATAATCATACAATCTCATTACATTTGTTTCATATTGAGAGTGATGTTAAAAGATATCTTAAAGAATTAATACAAAAAATACTTTATGTTTCCACATTTTGTTCATTGCTATGTTCATTCATTTATAAAGTGTAAATTAAAAGAAAATAACTGCTTAATTCCTTAAATTGAAGTTAATCAGGTAAAGTTAACCAGGAAATGTTTTTATTGATAAACAATAATTACCTTTTCAACCTGTGAAGTTCTTAAAAGTAATATGTGAGCTATTTGTTTACTTTGTTTTTTTTTTATATACTATGATTTTTTTTAATGATCAAACAACTTTATTTTTGTTTTTACTTTCTTTGATGATGGTTTTTATAATTCTTCAACAAATACTTCAAATAATTATGATATCTTCATGTTCCAAAAATAAATGAATTAAAATACAGAGGTAAAAAAAAGTTTTGAATTATGTTATAAAATATAAAGAAAATTTTACATATCCAAACAGTTAAACAAAGACACAGAAAAAAAATATATATGAAATAAAAAACGTTAACTTATACTTTTTATTATTGGGGAGCTTTTTGTCGGGAGGCTTTTGTACTGGGGGGGTATTTGTCCAGGGGCTTATGTCCTAGATCCAGTTTGAATGTATATTCAGCAAAATTTGTTCAGCATGTGCATAGCATCATTACAAAATGAGGTAAGATCTGTACAAGCCCTGGTTCATTCTTTACAGCTGTGATGTTACACAATGTCATTTAAAACCATTTACAAAAAGTTGTGCAACACCAATTGAGCAATTTTTCAACTATGTATATCATGTCAAGATCAAGTAACTAATGAGATGATAATGAAGTCTGTTTTGTACTATATATAGATCAACATGCACATGTTGATTTTTCTTGTGCTAGTTCACTGAAACAACAGTCCACCAGTATAAGTAATTATTGGTCAGGCAGGAACACCTGTTTGTTCCAATTTCTGAAGAAAAAACCCCAAAAAAGACTTTTATAAAATTTGACAACTTGGAACATTTGACTAGAAAAGTGGTTCCTTTTGACTCCGTAACAACTAAGTTTGACTGCAGTAATATTTCATACTTATATCTCCTTTATGTCCAACAACTTCTGCTAGATTGCCTAGATCTTGTAACAATTCCATGGACTTCCCAGCTAAAATTATCTCAACTAAAACTGGCTGTAAAAACAGTGGTGCCCAAAAACTGAAGAATTCTGTCAAAAAAAAAGAAGAAGATTCTATTGTAAATATGTTTACATATAGTACAGCCTGGGAGCAATCATTTGTAGTTTCTGAGTACAAATATTACAGCCTGGGAGCAATCATTTGTAGTTTCTGAGATAATAACTTAAAGTAATATTACACCAGTTCTGGGTGAAGAAAATGTTTCCCTGAAAATTCAATTTGGAATACGGCGGTACCTTTACTAAGCTATTCATGCATGTTTCAAGTCGAAATATGTTCCCAACAATTAGAAATCTGCAAATCTGTGTGCATGTTTATCGTCCTCACCATTATTGTGGAGACTGATTAACTTTCGATTGTTTTGTTCCGATGATTGCCGATGATAACCTCGTGAAGAAAAGTTTTGGTCCGATGATTGCCGATCATGACCTCGTGAAGAAAAGATAAACAATCATGGATGCTGAGGTAAGCACGCACACATTCCTGACAATGATTATTGAGGAATCTGTCTGTTTCATGTTGTGTGAACCAATTTTTTGTTGTTGCAATTATTCTTATGTGGTACACACGGAATATATATATTTGTTTTTTTCATCAACTGAACATTGCGCATGAGCGAGTCTCCCCGAAAGAGTTCAAATCTTGTGTCACGCGCATATCATTTGCATTACTGTACTGGAAAACAGAATTATCTGCTGCAGGCCTTGACATTAACGTTGGTACGATACCAGTGAAAACTGACGTCGGACAAGTAGATCTTGTATCATGGTTGTCCGACGGGACAAGTGAAAAAATGACTGTTCTATCTTTTGGAGGTTATTTTCTATGATAAAAATGTGTTGCTTTGTCATTTTGACAGACAAAAACTTCGTAAATAATTATTTCAATGTGCTTAAAACTATCTGTTTCCGTTGAAGTACACTATCGCTAATTATAACGGTGAACCAAGAGATATTCCGAGCATATACTTGATCCGTATCTTTTCAGCGATTTCATTAAACGACAACTGGCAATAAGTAATTATAATGAAATAGAAATTGATTTGTTTATAGTGTTTCCTTCCCCTACACAATAATTCCCTGGAAACGTAAATAAAATGTCCATCAACATGGATCTATATCCCCCAATCTTAGAAAGTACGGATTTACAACATGCGGCGGAGATCAATTCAATCATAAAATCTGATTTTAATTTTCCATTGAGGGACATTCAGTAGCTGATTTTGCATTCAATAGATGGTGAACAACGACATTCAAAGCATCCTGGATTCAATCCACATTATACGATTACCGCTTAGATGGGCCTGCTATTCGAGAACCAAACTTAGAAATGGATGATTAGACATTCATACCATGATGGCATCATTTGATACCAATGACTTTATGACTTATGTCTAAGTGTATGTTAATTTGTTGATTAAAGATGTCATAATCATAATTTCTGTTAGTATTAATATGACAGGATGCGATAATGTTTGTGAGACAATAACCAAACATTTTACACAAATTGCTGATAATTATTCTCTAGTTTTTGTAATTTTTATTAGTTTTTTCGGACAACTAAAAGATTGAATCGGACAAGTACTTTTTTTAGTTAGTTGTCCGAAGGGACAAGTTAAAAAATATGTTAATGTAGAGGCCTAAGCTGTCAAATAATTTGCGATTTGCTCTTAAAATCTGTTTTTGAGCAGATTTTTAATGTTATGCAGTTGATTTTAGTTAAAATTAAGTGACATATTAAATCCAAAAATTCCACGATATTTGCCTTTCATATTACTAATAACTTTTTTCCCCATACTATATAATAAATTTATTTCCGTTCTTGTTTTTTTTTTATTTATATGTCTCCATATTTATTCCATATTTTCCATTCAGTGTCTGCATTGATCCCTAGATGGTGTTTACCTTCAGTGGTATCACCGTAAACAAGAAAATCTTGAAAATAAAGTTTTGCAAACATGCGATAATCAAGTTTTCTAAATTGTATAATCATTTCATTGCTTCTTCTTTCTTTAAAAAAAAATCAGATAATAAATAAAGAATTGATCAATTATGGACTACAGGATAGTTGATTTTTGGTTCTCAGTTATATATAGCATGGTACACATGTACAGAAACATGTGATGTAGATACACAAAAATCAATACACTATTGAGTGAGTTAGTAATTGTTGTTTAACGCCAAGTGAACAATTTTTCAGTTAAATCATGGTGAGAACCAGTTACATTTTGACGAGATTATGATGATGATGATGTCTGCTTTGTACTAGACCAACACACTGAGTTGGATTATCATAGTGCCAGCTCACTTAAACAACAGTCTGCCGGTAGACATGTCGCTCCACTTACTCTTTAATGCCACAGTGGAGCCGCAGAAAATACCAATTTTTATAGTCTTTGGTTTAAATCGACCGGTTCTCGAACCTTTGATCAGCCATATTCGAGGCAAGCATATTAACCATACCACAAATGCAGCTCAATACACTATTGATAATAGGGGCAAATACAACATAAATTTACCAACTCTCAACAATATATAGATAATCTAGGTCTGCTGGTGGACTATTAGTTCCTGAGGGCATCATCGGCCCAGCAGTCAGTGCTTTGGAACTGACATGGTTTATGAGATATATTTATTGTCATAATTTACAGTTGCTAAATTATTGAATTATTATTAAACCTAAGGTACTTCTCCTCCAGGAATAGGTGACTATCCTGTTTAGGCCCTTTGGTTTTCATGCTCCCAAATACTTTTAAATTATTTGGCTTTCCAATCTCTTGACGGGCTCGGGTGGCTCAATGAGTTAGGTAGTTGGATTACCTAACAACTCATACAAGCCTTGTTCGGAATAGACAGGTGTCTGATTTATACAGGTTAAATCAACAAGGACTTCCTACATTGGAAATTTATTTAAAACTGAGTTTATACAGGTTTTCTGTTTATTTAGCGATTGGTTTAGACAGGTTTTCTGTTTATTCAGCGATTGGTTTATACATGTTTTCTGTTTATTCAGCGATTGGTTTAGACAAGTTTTCTGTTTATTCAGCGATTGGTTTATACAGGTTTTCTGTTTATTCAGCGATTGGTTTAGACAGGTTTTCTGTTTACTCAGCGATTGGTTTAGACAGGTTTTCTGTTTATTCAGCGATTGGTTTATACAGGTTTTGTTTATTCAGCGATTAGTTTAGACAGGTTTCACTGTATAGTCATTAAGGGTGGCTCAATGAGTTAAGTAGTTGGATTACCTAACAACTCGTACAAGCCTATCACCAATACAGCGTGGGTTCGCGCCTGGCTTTGTAAATTACAAAAAAGAGTGCACTCGACTCGCAGCCGCAAGTGATAAAGTTTACCAGTTACTTGCCCATGGTCGGTGGTCCTCTCTAGGTACTCCGGCTTCTTCCACCACTAAAACTGGTCGCCATGATATAGCTGAAATATTGCTTAAAGTGGCGTTAAGCACCAAAAACCAACCAACCAACCAATCTCTTGGCATTGAACCTGATGAAGGTTATTCCAGAAAAGTTTTGTGCACACTAAATTTGATGTCTAGGTTTTCATTATCTAAAAGTGATAGAAGTTAAAATAATCATCATTAATAATAGGGGCCGTTGTGGCCGTGATCGTATGATTTACAACTACCTATGCAATCAGTGCCTGTGAGTTCGAATCTCGATCAGGGCGAGGTGTACAACATTATGTGATAAAGTTTGTCAGTGACTTGCGACAGGTCGGTGGTTTTCTCCGGGTCCTCTGGTTTCCTCCAATAAAACTGACCGCCACAATATAACTGAAATATTGTTGAAAGTGGCATTAAACACTATCAAACAAACATCATTAATAATAAAGATCTTTCCCATGTTACAATTTCACAGTAAATCAACAATCAAACTTTCTTGAGTCATATATCGTCAACATACATGTACCTGGACAAAATTGGTAATAATTATTTTATCGTTTATCATGATGATAGCCTCTCTTCTAATTAAATGCTTTCGAACACCAAAAAATATGTACAATATATTCTATGCCAAGCTGAGGCCAAAACAAAACATAGAATGATCCCCTTTCTTTAGCAAGCGAGGATATACAAAAATTACCTGAGGTGGATTTGGATATATTTTCTGTAGCAATGGTCTTCTGTGTCTCATTTTCAGGAACATGTATGGTAAAGGCTGTCTCCCAAAACTTCTCATCTAAAGACATGATGCTGTCATTCCTAAAAACAATAAATATTATTTGTTATTTAGGTCTTCCAAATCGACCCATAAAATTTATTTCGGGAATTCCATAGAAAACTGTAATTCCATAGCAAATGTTTTTTCAATTTCTTTTAGAAAGTCTGTTTTTTTTTAATTAATGTAAACCTTTTTTAGGATTTTGAAAGAAAAAAACCATAAAACAATAAGTTCATAGGATACAAATAACCCTGCTTCCAGCTTAAGAAAACATGGGGCATAACTTCAGAATGAAAAAAAGTTCAAAAGCCTGCTTTTTATATTAACTAACCTTGCATAAAAATATCCAATAATTTGCTTGAAGAAACTTAATGGAAACTGGTGAAATTGAGATATTTTTCAGAAAATCAAGGGGCATAACCCTAGAATAAACACGAGCACTCCAACCACTACACCACCGATGTGGTTTACAGTACACCACAACCGCATCTGTGGTTAGTGTGCTCGCCTCGAGTGCGGTAGATCGTGGGTTCAAGCCCAAAACCAAAGACTATAACATTGGTATTTGTTGCTTCTCCACTAAGCACGCAGCATTAAGGAGAAAGAGCAAAGACTAGCTGGCGCGGATTCAAGATAATATGTCAGATTGGGGCAACATGTCTACCCGGGAACTGTTGTTTCAGTAAGCTAGCACAATAAAAAATCCAACTAAGCGTGTTGGTCTAGTACAAAGCGGACCTCATCATGAACTCATTGAAAATTAAATTGTTCTCGCCAAGATATATAGCTTACAATACAACAGAAATATCAAAATCTTGATTTATCTAGCAAAACAATACCTTTGGACAATAAATTCTGTCTTTGGGTCACATAGAATTCCTTTAGTTATCCAGTTATCAATAATATCTATATAAGGTTTTACTGTCTGTATCCATAATGGTAACAACAAATCTACCTGCAAAACATGTACAAAATGTTTAAATATAAACTTTTGATTAATAAAAAAAAATCACCTAATGCCATGTTATACACAGGAGTAGGTGGGGTCAAATATTACTTAGGCAGGGTGGTCTGGTGTGAGCAACCCTTAGAAACCAATGACATTTTAAGTAAGGAAAACACATTTTTTTCATTTCAAAACAAGTAGTTATGACATATTTGAATCATATTACAATACAAATTTGATTCTTCTTTTACCACTGAGCATGCCGAAATTTATTTGAAAGAAAAATGAAATGCCTAATTTTTGTTGTTGATATTTTTTTTTATACCTTGTTTTACTTAAATGTAAGCTACGCCACTGTGTTACTGAAATATTTGTAAAGTAAAGTCCAATAAAGTATTATACACTGTGACTGTAAAATGCAGAACAACAATAAAAGTGTTGTTCCTTTACTTTAATTTGTGTAGAAAGTGTAATGTTGAATAATCTCTTATGTTCATTAAAGGGATATTAAAGCTCATTTTGGTAATTTTTTGTATCTCATGAAAACTTGCAATTGGTTCAATAAATGATATTTATGAAACATTAACCCGGTTTTTATCAATGAAACTTTGTAAAAGTGACATAATTCATTGATAATTCTGTCATATCTTGCGGTTTTCTCGGGGTTTTTCCAATAATTGAATTTTTGTTTCCTGGACAAAAATTCGTTTCAACCCTTTTAAGTGATATTTTAACGATATTAGGGATTATATGGGCGTGCAAAGTATTTTTGGATTGTTTTTACAATTAAATTGAAAAGAAACAACCTTCGTCACGAGTTGAAAAAATATATGTTAAAACGAGCTTTAATATCCCTTTAACATCCATATTCTTTCTTACTAATATATAAATTTCCAAATATATAAATAATTCTACTTTATAAAGAAAAGATGATGAAATTCATTTTCTTTTAAAATGCAAAATTGTGAATATTGTATTTCTGTGTAGTATAATTCTTCATAAGCTATAACAGGTAATCCTGTAATAATTTTGATAACTTTGTTGAACACAGAGTTACCATTTCCATTAAAAATTCTTGTAATTTTTATAGTTGAATATGTAGGTTTGTTGAACTAGAATTACTAAGAAGAAATGAGGAAGAAATGGATGCCCAGTATTACTATTGTCCCTTGTTTCTGCAGAACACAAAAATTCCTGTCATAAAAGGAAAACATTTCTTACTTACACACCAATAAATCAAGCCTTGATTGGATTTAACCAAAGTCTATAAGATTGGTATTTGTTGCTTCACTGCTAAACACGCAGCATTACGGAGAAAGAGCAAAGGGTGATTGGCATCAGGATAATGTGTTCAAGTGTAGCCAAATGTCTAATGGTAGCTAATGACCTAGCACTATGAAAATCCAACTAAGTGTGTTGGTCTAGTACAAAGCAAACCTCATCATCCTCTCATTGAAAATTAACTTGTTCTCGCCATGATATAGCTGAAAAATTGCTGAGTTGCATTAAACAACAATCACTCACTCATCCAATAAATCAACATTGTTCTGCAATTTTATTAATATATTTAATGACACTTACAATATCTTTGGAGAATTCACCTAGGGCATCAAATTCTGTAATGGCTTCATATAAAACACTTATGAGATGTGATGACTTCTGGTAGTTGCTAGGCAACCATTCAGCTTCCTTTACGCCCTTGACATACACAGAATATAAGATCTCTAATTTGTGTAACCATGGTTTCAGGGTAGCATGTAATGTTGATAAGGTAATTGTCTCTTCTACAAAAACAAAATACATGTATATTTTTCTTTTTTTAATATCGCCATGGATGAAAGCATACTAATAAATATATCACATTGTGTTCAATAGTCATTTCTTTGACATCAAACTTTTTCCAAACCAAATGAATATATAAATTTACTGGTCCAAATCAAATTCTTGAATTTATTTTTATATAGTTCTAAATAAAAACTGAAAAATTTACTGGTCCGAACAAAGTTTTATTGGTCTTGGGTCTTTGTCTCTCATTGACTTCACTATTCCTTAATGTTTACACTGGTTATTTTAGGAATCAAACTTAGATCTTTTGATGGAAATAATACATAGGTAATTTATCCATTAAAATCATCAATTTTCATTTAATTGCATCAAAGGCACATATTTTTGGGTTATGTGACCTCTGAATTCCAGAGCACATTTTAGCCATTTTCATCTTTTAACATGTAACAATGAAGAAATCTTTGTGTTGGGAGTGAAAGTGGTGCACACAATGGCTGCCAAGTTTGGTCTAATGGCCACCTTAAATATTCCTGTACAACTGTAAGAGAAGATATTGTCTGTCACGTCTGATAAAATCTAGCTTATATTTCAGCAATTATTAGAACAATATTATACATATGGCAACTTCTGCGCCACGAAAATTAAATATATCTTATATAAAGTACAAGATTCTTGTGTTCTTTAAAACAACTCTGCTCGCCCAGATATATGCAAGGGTTGGCATTTCACCATTTGCATCATGTCACTAAGAGCAGATGCTTGGGCTCATAAAACTAATTGAACTCCACCAATTTTTATTGAAGTGCTTGTACCAAGCCAGGAAAGTGATTGATTGATTGATTTATTGTGTTTTAATGCCACTTTCAACAATATTTCAGCTATATCATGGCGACCAGTTTTAGTGGTGGAAGAAGCCGGAGTACCTGGAGAGAACCACCGACCATGGGCAAGCAAGCAACTGGTAAACTTTATCACTTGCGGCTGCGAGTCGAGTGCACCCTTTTTTGTAATTTACAAAGCCGGGCACAAGCCCCCGCCGTATTGGTGATAGGCTTGTATGAGTTGTTAGGTAATCCAACTACCTAACTCAATGAGCCACCCGGGCCCCCCCAGGAAAGTGATCGGTCATGTATATATGTGTAATGGATCAGTCATGTATATATGTGTAATGGATCTGTCATGTATATATGTGTAATGGATCGGTCATGTATATATGTGTAATGGATCGGTCATGTATATATGTGTAATGGATCGGTCATGTATATATGTGTAATGGATCGGTCATGTATATATGTGTAATGGATTGGTCATGTATATATGTGTAATGGGTCGGTCATGTATATATGTGTAATGGATCGGTCATGTATATATGTGTAATGGATCGGTCATGTATATATGTGTAATGGATCGGTCATGTATATATGTGTAATGGATCGGTCATGTATATATGTGTAATGGATTGGTCATGTATATATGTGTAATGGGTCGGTCATGTATATATGTGTAATGGATCGGTCATGTATATATGTGTAATGGATCGGTCATGTATATATGTGTAATGGGTCGGTCATGTATATATGTGTAATGGATCGGTCATGTATATATGTGTAATGGGTATCGACTTTGCCTCTGTTTCAACAATTTTTTCGATTAGATTTTGGGACTGTTTGGAAAGTGGTAAATATTTTTGTTTTTCATTTTACTCATACCTTGTTTAACTATTAATTTCTCTATTCTTGTTATCTCCCCTTTAAATGAATTCAGAAATCCTAGTGCAATTGCACTCTGAAATGCTTGGTATGTCTGGCTCATGGTATTTACTTCAATATCGTCGCTGAAACTACATGAAATCACTTCCTGTTCAAAATTCTGCAGAGTTTGGATGTAACCTCCATATTTAATAAAATCACGCAAAACACTGTCAACCATATTCTTAAAAAGATTAAAAAAATATCAAACTTATTAGTAATTATAAATTAACCCCCCCCCCCTTTTCCATGTTCTTTAATCTTTTGTCAAACATACACTTGTACCTTGTGCATACAAAATTTTAGATGAAATATTTTAAGTAAAAAAGAACAATAACTCTTCAAGTATGTTGAGATCCAATTGTTCAATGTCACAGTAATTGTTCTTCTGTTTCCTGTAATTAAATGTATGCCTATTAAGCACTTTCCCTAAAATAATAGGTCTGAAAGTCTTTCTGGATATTTACCAAAGTTGAAATTCAAGTATTTAGGAATGCAATTGTTACATGTGTCAGTTATTGTTCTTCTTGTTCCAGAAATATACAACAATTATCAATATTGGAATTCCAATCTTTCCCATAATAAGGGTAATAACAAAATTACCGAACTCCGAACAATCTTACAAAGGGAAACAGACGCTATCCATGATATTCATACATGCATTTGTATCCTTAATGCAAATCCAATAATATTTACTCAAATCATTGTGCAAACACTGAGTAATTCAACATTGAAGTCAGTGATCAAGGTCATATATGGGTCATGATGGCAAGGTCAAACACCCACATGCCAAATACCATAGGCTTTTGTGAAAAGAAAAACAAGATCTGGTCCGACAAGTTTTTAGCAAATTTAATCAGAAACAAAAAATATCCCACGACTGCAACATTTTTTTTGCCAGATCAAGAACAATGCAGTATTTCATGAATATATGTTTGCGCATGAACGAATTATCATTGTTGTTTGGTTACGAGCGATTTATTTTTGACATTCGGAATGCAAGAGTAATGATACTGTCTATTACATAGATTTTAGACTTTTGTTTGGGCTAATTAGATGCTTAAAAGGGAACTTGATTTTCATTGTCGGAAGCTCAATGTGACGTCACACAGTGAAATAAATGTTTTTTAAAACTAGGTGAAAAACTGGTTTTACTTTCACTTGGAAATCTCAGAATTTCAATGGTATCTATGTAAATTAATTGTAATGGTATTTTACTTACCTCTGTTAAATGAGACAAGACAATACTATCTCTAATAAGAAACTTCTTTCCATTGTAAACAAAAATAAAGCAATCTCTAACCCCAAACAACATCCTATCAATAAAAATAAAATAATCTCTAACCCCAAACAACATCCTATCAATAAAAATAAAATAATCTCTAACCCCAAACAACATCCTATCAATAAAAATAAAACAATCTCTAACCCCAAACAACATCCTATCAATAAAAATAAAACAATCTCTAACCCCAAACAACATCCTATCAATAGAATATAATGATAATCTCCATTATATTAAATAATAAAACTATCTAACCCAAGTTAACATCAATCAACAACTATAAAAAATCAAATTTAGATCAGTTTCTTCGTATTATTACGGGTAACAAAGATATGGGTTAGAGTTAGGGTTAATGTGTTTAACGCCACTTTCAACAATATTTCTGTTATATTGTGGCAGTCAGATTTATTAATGGAGGAAACCAGAGTCCCCGGAGAAAATCACTGACCTGCCGCAAGTCACTGATAAACTTGATTACATAATGTTGTATCGAGTACACCTCGCCATGAGCGGGATTCAAACTAACAACTTTAGTGGTGATCGGCACTGAGGCCAAAATTCAAATATTGTTTGTTTCCCCTTTTCTGACCGACCCGATAAAATCGGCCCGATGATGGACACCACATGGTGTGTCAGTGCTGTCGAAAACCAGAAAGGTTGAAAAAACTTTGATTTGCAACGCATTAAAAAAGATCGGAAGTTTCTCTGAATGTTATTCATGTGCCCTTACATCTGCAAAATATGAACGCATTTAATATAGATTCAGTTTCAGACACAATGAAATAAATAAGAATGTGTTGGGTAGATCATTCTGCCAAGTGCTTATTACGAGGTTCATTTGATGAAAAAAATAAACATTTTACCTACCTACCTACCCACTACCTTGAGGGTAGGGTTGCAAAAGGGGAAACAAACAATTTTTTAAGGTTGGCCTGATTGAACAGGTAGTTGTAATCCAACTACCGTACTATCACCACCATGACGTCAACGCAAACAAAGATATGATCTATTTATATTAATTGATAGTTTATATTACGACAGATAACTCAAATATTCTAGCCGATTCTGGCTATCCTGTTTAAACACATTGGTCTACTTACTCCCAAAGGCTTTAAATTACTCCACTTTCCAATCCTTTGATTATGAGAGTACAGTACAGTCAGAGACATACCATGATAAATCACTGTGATAGACGTATCACTCTTTTTAGTGATACTGATATATTTTTTACTCCGTTTAATTTATTTCTTTACTTTCTTGTGCCTTTTGGGTGATAGCAAGTAATACTCTAAATACAAAAGAAATTTTGAAGATATATTAAACAGAACAAAAGATATATCATGGTATGTCTCTGACTGTACTGTACCTGATGAAGGCTATTCCAGAAACTTGTCGTGCACACTAAATTAGGAATCTAATTTTGCTATACTAATTTGATATAAATTTGTTGATTCTTTTTTCCTCAACGTAATAAGGTAGAGTGAGTGAGCTAAGTGAGCATTTTTTTCAGCTATATTATCATGGCAAGAACAAGTTACATTTTGATTGAGATGATGTCTGCTTTGCACAAATAACACGTCGCTCCAAATTGACACATTATCCTGATTCAGAGCCAACCAGTCTTTGCTCTTACTCCTTCTGATGCAAAAGAGAAGAACCAAATACAAATTTCATAGTTTTTGGTTTGATCCAACCCTGGCTTGAACACATGATTAACAGCACCTGAGGCAAGCAAACTAACCATTACACCACAGAATATTTTATACAACTAGTCGACTTTGTTTAACCTACAACAAATACTGGTATATAGAATTGACACAATATGGAACTGAATATTATGGTATGCAGATCAAATATTATTAATTCATTAGATTAGTGGAACAGGAACTTCTTACCCTTCCAGGGCATCTATGCTCACTTCCAGCTTATTGTGGGGTCCTATTGCCCAATCTTTTCTGATTTCTGTGTAGTCTTTTGTAGATCATTGTTTGTCTATTTGTCCTTTTTCTTTTGACAAAACTTTCGAGTTTGTTCTAAAAAATTGTCCAATCAGAACATTGTATATACTGTATCCAGCGATCTGATTGGTCCTTTTTTGAGTACAAGTAATTTCTAGATTAATTACTAACCATAACACTTCTCTAATTAAAATAGTTTCTGTAATAACAACATGTCTAGGTTCACCATACAATGGATTAGTCGACTGTTTGTAGGCTTCCCTGTAAACAAAGAATAAGATCTAAATAACAACTAAAATAAAATATTGTCTGCTATTTACATATTTACCTACCAAAACTGCAAATACCCAAAAAGTGTCATCTTTGTTTCAATTACCGTAAAAAAATAAATAAACAGTACTTTTAAAAACAAATAATATGTTGTGAAATGGCTAATAATATGTTATAAAAAACACAGTGTGTCATTTGTGCTGCCACGATTGAAAGGTAAAAATATCAAAATAGACTAGAGGATCAGTGGGCTGAGCCTGTGTCGTTCACCTTTCATTCTGTTTTGAACAAACTTTATACAGAACCTTCCATAGGTGCTTCCTACCAAATTTTGGTTCATTTGGCAACTCAGTTTCAAAGGAAAAGATTTTTTAGAAATCAACCAATCAGAAACAAGAATTTGCTGTGACAGTCATGTTTGTTAACGGATCGGGTCAAAATGAGCACTCTGTATAGAGGACCTTCCATAGATGCTTGCTACCAAGTATTTGGTTCATTTGGCCAAGCGGTTTCAGAGGAAAAGATTTAAAAAAAATTGACCAATCAGAAACAAGAATTGCCTGTGGCGGCCAAGTTTGTTAACGAATCGGGACGAAATTAGCATTCTTTATAGAGGACCTTATATAGGTGCTTCCTACCAAGTTTCGGTTCATTTGGCCAAGCAATTTCAGAGGAGAATTTTTTTTAGAAATCAACCAATCAGAAACAAGAATTGCCTGTGGTGGCCACGTTTGTAAACAGATTGGAACAAAATGAGCAATATTTATAGAGGACCTTCCATAGATGCTTCCTACCAAGTTTCGCTTCATTTGCCAACTCGGTTTCAGAGGAGAAGATTTTTTAGAAATCGACCAATCAAAAACAAGAATTGCCTGTTGCATCCATGTTTGTTAACGGATCAGGACGAAATGAGCAATCTATATAGAGGATCTTCCATAGATGTTTCCTACCAAGTTTCGCTTCATTTGCCAACTCGGTTTCAGAGAAGAATTTTAGAAATCGATCAATCAGAAACAAGAATTGCCTGTGGCGGCCATGTTTGTTAACGAATCGGGACGAAATTAGCATTCTTTATAGAGGACCTCCATATATGCTTCCTTCCATGTTTCAGTTCATTTGACCAAGCGGTTTCAGAGAAGAAGATTTTTTAGAAATCGACCAATCAGAAACAAGAATTGCCTGTGGCAGCCATGTTGTTAACGAATCAGGCTGAAATGAGCAATCTTTATAGAGGATCTTCCATAGATGCTTGCTATCAAGTTTCGGTTCATTGGGACAAGCAGTTTCCGAGGAGAAGAATTTTAAGAAATCAACCAATCAGAAACAAGAATTGCCTGTGGTGGCCATGTTTGTTACCGGATCGGGACGAAATGAGCAATCTTTATAGAGGACCTTCCATAGATGCTTCCTACCAAGTTTCGATTCATTTGACCATGTGGTTTCAGAGGAGAAGATTTTTAAAAATCGGCCAATCAGAAACAAGAATTGGCTGTGGCAGCTATGTTTGTTAACGAATCGGGACGAAATTAGCATTCTTGATAGAGGACCTCCATATATGCTTCCTTCCATGTTTCAGTTCATTTGACCAAGCAGTTTCAGAGCAGAAGATTGTTTAGAAATTGACCAATCAGAAACAAGAATTGCCTTTGGCAGCCATGTTTGTTAACGAATCGGGCTGAAATGAGCAATTATTATAGAGGACCTTCCATAGATGCTTGCTATCAACTTTCGGTTCATTGGGACAAGCAGTTTCCGAGGAGAAGAATTTTAAGAAATCAACCAATCAGAAACAAGAATTGCCTGTGGTGGCCATGTTTGTTAACGGATCGGTACGAAATGAGCAATCTTTATAGAGGACCTTCCACAGATGCTTCCTACCAAGTTTCGATTCAATTGGCCAAGTAGTTTCAGGGGAGAAGATTTAAAAAAATCGGTCAATCAGAAACAAGAATTGGCTGTGGTAGCCATGTTTGTAAACAGATCGGGACGAAATGAGCAATCTTTATAGAGGACCTTCCATAGATGCTTTCTACCAAGTTTCAGTTCATTTGGCTAAGGGGTTTCAGAGGAGAAGATTAAAATGTGAAAAGTTAACGGATGACGGGTGATCACTTTTTTTCATATTTTTGTAGCAAACATGTATTTAGATTAAAATACTAACAACCAATCACTTGAAAGATTACATTAAAAAACCAACCAATTACTTGTAAGATTACATAAAAATACCATTCAATCACTTGTCAGATTACATAAAAATACCAACCAATCACTTGTAAGATTACATAAAAATACCAACCAATCACTTGTCAGATTACATAAAAATACCAACCAATCACTTGTAAGATTACATAAAAATACCAACCAGTCACATGTAAGATTACATAAAAATACTTACCAATCACTTGTAAGATTACACGAGTCATGTCCCCCAGATATTTCCTCGCAGTATCCATGACCACACCAATACTGAACAACCAAATTTTTCTGTAGCCAAGAAAATCCTGTATCTGTTGGCTGAACATCTTCAATCTCAAATAATGTTGTATTGTCTGCTGGTATTGTAGATAATGTGACATCTTGTTGAGTCACATAATCTGCTGAAACACCAGGATCCTGATCATTGCTGTGTTTTTTCACTTCATCCTCATCATCATCTGTTAAAGTATCTTCTTCAGAGTCTGTCTGGTAGAAACAAAGGGACATTACTGGATGTTATTATAAAATCAAGTTTGGATCAAATAAATATAAAAGCAATGACAAATGAATGACTTCTACTCAATTACAAACCTGCTCACTAATGTTGGTATCACTTGATTGATTATAAACCAGAGGCTCACATAATGAACTGATTATTCTCAGCATAATAAACAGTTGTGGCATGAGTGTGTAATATGACCGTAGGGTTAGAGTTATGGTGTTTAACATCACTTTTTATTAATTTATTAGTATGTATCTTGCTATCTATGTACACGTATTCACTATGGTACAAGAGAATAAAGATTTATGCAAAGTAAATTCCCCCCAATTAAAATCATTGACACCTGAAAATGCTCAATGATATTTTATTTCAGTCCTCACGATGAGCACCAGTCCTCTGACCAAAGACCAGTAAAACTTTGTTTGGACCAGTAAATTTTTCAGTTTTTATTTGGATATTTATATAAAATAAATTCAAGAATTTGATTCAGACCAGTAAATTCAAATTTTCATTTCGAGGACTATTATTTACCTCTAACTCATCATAGACATGCAGTGGTCTGTCTTCACCATCAAGTAAATATCCTGTCCAATCAAAATCATCTTCAGGTTCTATAATATATAAACATTAATATCAATCACATGACATTACATAATTTTACCTGACACTGCAAATATTTACATTTATCGGTGATTTGGACATTTTTCCTTTGATATCCATGAGTGATATTGTCTGTATCAACGAATTGAATA
Source organism: Bathymodiolus brooksi (assembly GCA_963680875.1). NCBI lineage: Eukaryota > Metazoa > Mollusca > Bivalvia > Mytilida > Modiolidae > Bathymodiolus > Bathymodiolus brooksi. The sequence continues at coordinate 59,530,108 of OY804583.1, forward strand.
CTGAAAAATATCAGTCAGTCTGATTCTGACGTCAAACACATTATGACGTCACAGATAAAATCAATAACATCACTTTTGAAGGTATCGACAGACATTATCACTAGTATCACATCTATTGGACTTTCTGAGATACTAGTGATAATGTCTGTCTACCGTTATTCTATGAGTACACTGTAAATAGAGTGAATATATAATTGTTGTTTGACGGCAAGTGGGCAATTCTTAAGCTACATGTATTTCATGGCGAGAACAAGTTGCATTTTGATGAGATGCTGACGATGTCCGCATTTTATTAGACTAACATGGTTCATTAGTGTTAGCTCACTGAAACAATAGTAGATAGGTAGACATGTTGCTACACCGGGACACATTATCCTGCCACGATCGACCAACAGATATTATATTTTACATAGTAGGACTTCGATAAAAATGATGTCGGCTTTGCACTAGACCATATTTTCTAGTGTTAGATCACTGAAAAAAACAATCTGCTGGGTAGACATCAGGGCTCACCACACATAGTAAAAACAGGGCGACCTGACTTCTCTCTCTTGACTTAAGAGCGAAGTGAGGGAAAATCTGGGAGACTTCTGAAAATTGATCCAAATTTTAACATTTCTTTCCCAGCTACCGCATGTTCCCCTACCTTTCACAAAATAGAACATTGATCTTAAAAGGATGCAATTAACGAGTTTGGAATAAAATATTGAACATCAAACCCTGTATATGTCACATTTCAGGAACATGGGAGCTCCTTTTATGTGAATATTGAAGAAAAAGTATGATTATTGGTGAAAAAAATACGGACTTGAAAAGACTGACAGGGCGACTGAAACTTCGCTTTTTGACAGAAATTGGGCGACTTCATTGAAACCAAGGCGAAGAAGTCGCCCACTTCGCCTGGTTTGGTGAGCCCTGAGACATGTCACTCCACTTGGACATTTTATTCTGATTCTGAGACAACCAGTATTTGCTCTTACTCCTTAATGCTGTATACTTAGTGAAGAAGAAGCATCAAATACCAATATTATAATCTTTGATTTGACCTGACCAGGGTTCAAAACCACGATCTATCGTGCTTGAGGAAAGTTGGCTAACCATTACACCACAGATGGGGTGTATTCTGCCTTTAAATAATTTAGTACCTTCTTCTTTTAACTTCAAAGAAAGTCCGTCATATGTACTCTGTGTTGGACAATCAGCTAATCTTAACAACAAACTTATCAATCCATAATGAGTGTCAGTCTGCAAAGAAAATAAGAACAATTTCATTGCTCTAATTCGTTTTTCATTTGCACACGTAACGAAAAGAAATAATGCTTTCTACCTATCGTACGTATCCAGAACTAAAACTGTAAGTGAAGTTACTCAACCTTCTTTTGTACCATCAATATGTTTATGGTGATATTTCTTGTTGAAACAAATTTGTTTGGATTAGGTTTATGGTGTTTAATGCCACTTTCAACAATATTTCATTTATATCGTCAGTTTTATTGGTGGAGGACACAAGAGTATGCTGAGAAAACCATCGACTTTATCACATAATGTTGTATCGAGTACACATTCGCCATGTTCGAACTCACAACGTTGGTGGTAATAGGCACTGATTGCAGTTAGTTGTAAACCCAACTACCATACAACTACCATACAATCACGACGACAACAGTCCAACTTTAACATAAAAGTAATGTAATAATGCAATTATAACCTTGGCCATACTTAAAAAAAGAATGAAGACAGGTGATAGGCACTGATTGCACAGGTACTATACAATCATGACCATGATGGCCCCTTGTTAAATATTTGCTTATATATGTTTGGTTGCTGAAGAACTAATCAGTATGATGTATTTATTGCCACCACTTTCGTGTGTCTGTCCAACTCAGGACCTAAATTTCCATTAGCTTCTGTTTTTTTGAGATTGAGGTTTTCTAAAAGGGTGGTTTGGGTTGTGGCCATGGTTGGTTATATTTTTCATCATTACTGTTTTAACTTCTTTATTTCATTACGAAATCTGGGTAAACTAAATGTATGTACAATTTACACATACACCTGTTGACGTGTTGTATACAATCTCGTGTTTTCCAGAAAATGTCAGTACCTATCGTCCAAAGATGAAGAAATTAAAATGTACCATAATTGATGGACATGAAAGTGCTGAAACTTTCTGGAGCACCAGAGTTCATCCCTGATTTTTAGAGTAATTCTTGTTGCTCAATATTTAGTTTTCAGAATAGTATTTTGTCAACTATTATTTGTCTTTTTGTGCATTTTCTTTTGGCCATCTTACTGTGGATCCTTCTTTGAATTACGTCTCCTAACGACTCTTTTGGTATCTTCAAATTGTTCTTATTCAGGTAGAATTGAGTGGAAATGAGTTGCTCTGATACTCGGGTCTCCAATATAATTTAACGAGTATATGTAAGAATAAGTCAAGAGTAAATACCTTTCCGTCTTTTTTGCCTTCAAATACAGGAGACACTAAAAATTCATCTGTTAGTATTTTCAAAGCCTCTGCTTTCTTTTCATCAGAATGGATGATCAGTTTTTCTATCACTCTGTAAAATACAAAATGCATCAAAACATGCTTCAGTTCTCACAAAAGACAATGAATTTTTTTATCTTACAGGACATTCGGGCATGTAAAGAAGGATTGTTACTTGACCGAATCAAATTTAACAGGACCGAGTACATGAACTAGAAAAATAATGAAGTGCTTACGATACTCTTGTTATTTCTTTCAAGTCACATAACATACACTTTACATATGGATGAGGAAGTCAGCATAACATTATAAAGTGATGGTCATCTAATAAATTTCAGAAATAAAGATGATTTATATAATCTCAGTGTAAGAGAATAATTAATTCTTCCAGATGTAAGTAAATGTTACAATTCATTATTCTTTAAATTTTTGCCATGTAAAAAAAAATGTAAAAGGAATTTTTTTTTTTGCCATGTCTGTCATTCACAATTTCTTTACACCAAGAACACCACATAATGCTTTTTTATTCTGTCTCATACATATGATTGTTTTAGTCACAAGAGTAATAATCTAAAACAAATAGATTCTCGCTTCCTAGCTAGTAGTCAGTTAACTACAAGCATTTATTGATCATATATTTGTACTATTCATGTTCATGTTGTCATTCATTTTTGTGATACAGAAATATGTGGTATTTTTGAGTGGAATTGAATCTATTCAGGCTTTTTGTTTGTTTGTTTATATATGTATTGCCATTGGAGATCCAGTTATCAATATGGGAGGGTTTGGAATCCCATACCTTCTGTAATGTAAAAGTGACCCCACAACATTGTTGTGCCTGTCCCAAGCCAGGACCTATATTTGTAACGACTCAGACTGCCAACACCAAGTGTTATACATATGTAACGACTGTTACTTTGTGACTGTCAAGTGTGGTACCTACCCATTCAACGACTGTTACTTTGTGACTGTCAAGTGTGGTACCTACCCATTCAACGACTGTTACTTTGTGACTGTCAAGCGTGGTACCTACCCATTCAACGACTGTTACTTTGTGACTGTCAAGTGTGGTACCTACCCATTCAACGACTGTTACTTTGTGACTGTCAAGTGTGGTACCTACCAATTCAATGACTGTTACTTTGTGACTGTCAAGTGTGATACCTACCAATTCAACGACTGTTACTTTATGACTGTCAAGTGTGGTACCTACCAATTCAATGACTGTTACTTTGTGACTGTCAAGTGTGGTACGTATACCTATGTAACGACTGTTACTTTGTGACTGTCAAGTGTGGTACCTACCCATTCAACGACTGTTATTTTGTGACTGTCAAGTGTGGTACCTACCCATTCAACGACTGTTACTTTGTGACTGTCAAGTGTGGTACCTACCCATTCAACGACTGTTACTTTGTGACTGTCAAGTGTGTTACCTACCCATTCAATGACTGTTACTTTGTGACTGTCAAGTGTGTTACCTACCCATTCAATGACTGTTACTTTGTGACTGTCAAGTGTGGTACCTACCAATTCAACGACTGTTACTTTGTGACTATCAAGTGTGGTACGTATACCTAGTGTTCCCTGCAGCTTTTGAAAGGGGCAGGTTAAACATTGACAAAAAAGGCACCCCAAGCGCGTTGGGGAAATATTTAGGGCACATCAAGTGAGTGTTCATCTGTGTTAAGGGCATCATTTGTAAATGTACATTGTCATACTAAATCAATAAATTCTCAACCATTTAATACACTATAGCGACAATATAAATAATATACACACATACATATAACACACAGCTAAAATATTGTTAATATTAAATAGTTCAGTCTTTCATTTGTAAGTAAAATATTTGATTCAAAAATTTATCAATTAAAAGCATATTTAATATTAAAACACTGATAGATTAAAAAAAATAAGCTTTGTTTCTTTAAAAAATGCTAAAATATAATTTAAGTCTCATAAAACAGATCAATAAAAAGATATAAAATATCTAAAAATCTACATGTTTTTGTGTGTACAACTGTAATCAAAACAGGTAATTACAGGTAAATTGCGACTATACTGACATCTCACATGTCTCATTCCGCTGGTATTTATACCATACACATGTCAAGTAGGAGTCAGGATGTTTATTCAGTCCTTTGGTTATCTAATTTAAATACTAAAATAACATTTTTGAAGGAAAATATCTACTTGCTTCAATGGGAGAACATTGTAAAAATCTATTTTTTTTCACATTCTCGTTTCACAATGGGGAATAACCGCAAATCGATACCGCTAAAAGAAAGACCGTCGGTCCCGATCTCGAAGTTAACAAAAGGCGCTGATCAAGGCTAGGCGCCTATGAAATCCACCAAAAAGGGCAGGACGCCGATGAAACCCATCAAAAAGGGCCTGGCGTCAGGAAATAGAGATAGGGCGCTGGCGCCCATCCAAAACCTTCTGCAGGGAAGACTAATACCTATGTAACGACTGTTACTTTGTGACTGTCAAGTGTGATACCTACCCATTTAACGACTGTGTTACTTTGTGACTGTCAAGTGTGATACCTACCCATTTAACGACTGTGTTACTTTGTGACTGTCAAGTGTGATACCTACCCATTTAACGACTGTGTTACTTTGTGACTGTCAAGTGTGATACCTACCCATTTAACGACTGTGTTACTTTGTGACTGTCAAGTGTGATACCTACCCATTTAACGACTGTGTTACTTTGTGACTGTCAAGTGTGATACCTACCCATTTAACGACTGTGTTACTTTGTGACTGTCAAGTGTGATACCTACCCATTTAACGACTGTGTTACTTTGTGACTGTCAAGTGTGATACCTACCCATTTAACGACTGTTACTTTGTGACTGTCAAGTGTGGTACCTACCCATTTAACGACTGTGTTACTTTGTGACTGTCAAGTGTGATACCTACCCATTTAACGACTGTTACTTTGTGACTGTCAAGTGTGATACCTACCCATTTAACGACTGTTACTTTGTGACTGTCAAGTGTGATACCTACCCATTTAACGACTGTGTTACTTTGTGACTGTCAAGTGTGATACCTACCCATTTAACGACTGTGTTACTTTGTGACTGTCAACACTAAGAAATCGATGGTATTTGATATTAGATTCTACAAACTGAGCACAGATCTTAAAATTGTCTTCTTGATCCTATAAAAGAAAGTATAAATCTGAATATGCACATATTTGTAGTAAAATTTGCATTTGAGTAAACAGTCAACATTGGGACAAAGCATGGCATGTGATCTTTTGAAAATTACTGAAAGGGAGATCTAGCAAATTTAAGAGCTTATTGGAAACCTTAAGAGGGAGATTTTACTTTGCACACCAACATATTACAAAAGTAGATACATGTAGGTCCTAATACAGTACTATGGGGAACACCTGATTTAACTCACTAACTGTATTGGGAGATATTCCATTTGTGCGAGGTCTGACGGAAAGGTTTGGATCCAGAGTTGGGAGTTTTCTTGTACACCATAGTACTGGAGTTTATAAAGAAGGCGACGGTGTGGTACCTTATCAAATGCTTTAGCAAAGTCCATGATGTATGGTATCAGGACGATCTGGCCCCAAACCTATCCGGGCCCAAGTATTATAAAGGGATTTTTATGATATGAATAAATATTCTACTTCTACAATATAAGAGGTCACCTTCAACTGACAAAAGATTCTGCCAATTACGTTAGGTACATTGTACTGTGCTTCAGGCACTATAATTAACAATTTTAATTTAGAAAATGAAATTTAATGAGTATTTTTTCTTACTTTTGATTTTAAGATAAAACTATATACAAGAGTTTTTGATGGACTAGTGGTTAATGAGTGAGACAGCTGATTTGAATGACTCAAAAAGAGTCAATCTTCACAGTGTTCAGGGGGAGACTATTCCTTCATAGGTAAAAGGCTGATTGCAAATGCCTGTGGGGAGAAAATCGTAATTTGTATGATTTCGATCTTTGTTTATCTTTCTTGTTCAGAACAAAAAAGTTCAATGAGTTAAATACCAAACAATTTTTCAATGCAACTGAGAATGAGTTAAATTTTGTGGCCAAGTCACCAAAAATTCTAGACACTTCGGCACCGGGACAAATCAGCACCAGGACACTCTGGCACCTGTGTGGGACATTTCGGTACCAAGACAAATCGACACCTCAAAGAGACAAATCTGCACTTTTTTAATCATGTCTGTTCCGCAAAAGATCCTGATCATGCGGACAATACTGTTACACTGTATACAACTGTCGTCTGACATTGTGAAATTGAAGGAAGTTTTTCTGCCCCATCCATTTTATCATGTTTCTGGGCTTTTACTCAAAATTTTCTCAATATGGCTTGCACACGCATTAGGAAGTGGTATGGATTCTAAAACAATAAAAATCCATACCCATAATTTTCTTTCCATTATATGTTTAAAGAACAAACAATCACCAATGCAAACACAAGCTGTAAACATTTGATCACTGCTTTTGATCTTAATTAAGAGAGTTAATAATGGCTTCTTTTAAAGAATATTTAAATCAATTATGTTTTGATTGCATTTCACGTTTGTTTGAAAGAAAATGTGGTGCCGATTTGTCCTGGTACCGATTTGACTTGGTGCCGAACTGTCTTGTTACCAGTCACGGCAAGTGTTTGTGTGTTTTTGTTTGGAGGGGGTGGATTTATTTGGTGGCATGAGCTAATTCTATCTGGGCCAGATCAACTGTTGACGGAACGACTGGGGGCCGGTTCGTCATGAATTCAATCAGTGAATATGTATGTTCTTATTGATATTTTTGGCAAGTTCCTGAATAAATTGTGATCAGTTGAGCTTCGCATGATCTAGATTTTCTGAAGCCATGTTGAAGATGGTAAAGAATTCGACTTAAAATAACACGCAACTCTGTCAAGGGGGTTTTAAACTAGCCGTTTACAGTAGTATACATTTGTAAATCATTTTAAAAATGAGAAATTGAGATGATGAATGACTCGAGTCTCGATCATAAAACAATTTTTACAGACTCATGAGTCATGTGCTTAAACAAATATTTTCAATGATATGGTTGAGTAGTTCCTGTATTTTCATCGCTAATGTATTGAGAAATAGTTACGCTAAATCCTGTTAATAGTCTTATTAAGTTCTTCAGATCGTGTTCAAAATCGTTCTTCCATCGCGCCATGTCCCATCGGAATAATTTGCTCCGAATGAAGGTTTGTATAGAAACCAAAATCAATAACTTAAAAAATAAGACAATAACGTACGATATAGAACAACTCAACAGATGTTCCCGATTTGTATTGGTTGTCTTTGTCCTGGCTTTGAAAAATGATTCTACAATGTGTCATGTAAGAAATATATAGACTAACACATAAGATAAGCAGATGTAATAGAAAATAAGATCCGCCATTAAATTATGTCCGGAGATGATATTTTTGTGCCATTGAAATGTGTCCAGGACATTATTTCACTATTAAATTATGTCATGTACCAAGGACATATACGTCCTTGCATGTACTGTGAAATTTTCTCCTTGGCAAGAAGATAATATGAAACAGGCACCACCTGAAAAGCTCGCGAAACCGGTATCAATCGTGACTACTCGGCAATTTCTGCTACACTAGGCGTAGCGAGAATGGCCGAGTAGTTACGATTGGACCAGATGCTCTGCTCTTCGATACCTTTCGTGTCTCTTTTGTAAGTTCTCAAGGGTTCTCGAAAAGCGCTAACCCGGATGTGTTGAAGCTTTTTCATAGGCATAAGGATTTCTGTTTTAGTCAAAGTAAATGGTATTCGTCATTATTCCTTTATTGATTTAAAGTAATATGAAACGAGTTTTTGGTGAAGTAAACATCTTCAAAAATATTCTTGATATGTTTACATTCCCTAAAAACTAAACCATTCGTGCATGTTTGAGGACGAAAATCGCGATCATCTGTGATTAAGAACAAAAAATCATTCCATCTCGTACGTGTTTTGTCAAGACAATGGCGGCTAATTAACTTTCGGATGCACCGTTCCGATGATTGCCGATCATGAAATTTCATCACCAACGTAAACAGGTGAGCACATGTATCATTCTGGTTTTGAAAGAAATTAAATTTCTTTCATTTCTTGCCTTGCAAAGAAATTATTTCATGTATGTTTTACCTTAAAGATTATCAACTGCAATGAATTTCATTCTTACTTCATCAGTTTATTCGAAAAACTGGACAAAAACATTGAAATCGGTAATAATGAATGACACGGGGCCCCATTTGGGGAAATCGAAACAGAACCATGAAATCTCGGAATTTAAAATCCTCGTCGGAACTAACGTATCGCATGTACAAACTGTGTAAATTATTATTAGTATGTACATTTCAAAACCATTACGATGAAAACATTTGGAGTTGTCGGAGAAGAAAATAAAAAATCAACAAGAAAAAAAAATGCCAAAAATACGACTTGTTTTGTCCATAATATGTCAACGTTATTTTGACACCAACCATTTGGGGGGGGGGGGGGGGTCTGGCAGTTTTTGTAAATAAAATAAATAATCTGGCCACCCAAAGTTGGAAAAAAATTCTGACCTTTGCTTCATAGAAAATTAAAAAAAATAATCTGGCCTGATCTGAGTAAACAATGTTATAACCTGTCCTGCACTATGTGTCGAATGAATTTTCTGTCAAATATTCTAACCTGACTAATCTTGCCAGGCCCCCTCAGAATCAAATTATTTGCCTATATATTATTATGAGATAAAGAATGTGTGCTTTCTTTCACATTCTTGTCTCTTAGGCCAAATAAATTTTAAATAGATTTGAAACAAAGTAGTATTCATTTTTAATATAAAAAAAACCCTAATGTTTTAACATAATTAACAGCGAAATTTGCTGAATTATACCAAGGACGTATATAAGATTCTATATACGTCCTTGATTATACACATAATGCCGTTAAAAGACATTTACGGCGGTTTAGATCATAGATGGTGATATATATTTATTTTCCAGGTAAAGAGATCCTTGTTTAACGTTTCGCTAACGGAAAATTATTTTTAATCGTGGATTGAATGGAAAATAATGGAATGTAAATCGAAACGAAAATGATGTTACCTGTCAAGACTATAACGGAACATGCGCACAATCTTTAACATAGGACACACTATTATGTCTTACCCTAACCCTAACCATAACCCTAACCCTTACACTATACTAGGACACAATTTCATAGCACCGGACACTATTTCATATCGCAATCTCTATAAAATATTGTCCGGGGGGACATTTTAACATATGGCACTATTATGTCTTACCCTAACCCTATACTAGGACACAATTTCATATCACCGGACACTATTTAATATCGCAATCTCTATACAATATTGTCCGGGGGGGACACTTTAACATAGGACACTATTATGTCTTATCTTAACCCTATACTAGGACACAATTTCATATCACCGGACACTATTTCATATCGCAATCTCTATACAATATTGTCCGGGGGGACACTTTAACAAAGGACACTATTATGTCTTGCCCTAACCCTAACCCTATACTAGGACACAATTTCATATCACCGGACACTATTTCATATCGCGATCTCTATACAATATTGTCCGGGGGGACACTTTAACATATGACACTATTATGTCTTACCCTAACCCTAACCCTATACTAGGACACAATTTCATAGCACCGGACACTATTTCATATCGCAATCTCTATACAATATTGTCCGGGGGGACACTTTAACATAGGACACTATTATGTCTTACATACTTACTATAATATTTACATTTTATGTACCTGGTGATATTTTGTCTATTCAGCATGTGAGGAGTGATGGTACTGTTTACAACAATCTGAATTTCATGCATGCTTCAAGAAGATTAAATATATTACATTGTATGTCTAAAATTTAAATATAATAAATGTTGGATCTTTAAAAAAAAAAACATAAAATCCCTAGGGCTATCTACTAGTATGTCCGAAAGAGATAACATAGTCTTGCAAAAATTAACACAACGTTGCAATACTTTCTCAAATCAAAATTTCTTGAATGCACTACTTGCATTTGATTGGCGTCCAATATACAGTATCCCCATCGTCGGTAACCAACAGCTGATCTCGCTCCGATTACTCTCCATGCATTCATCATGAGTGTGGTCAACTGTGGGTTGCCGACGGATTATCCCAGACTTAGTAAATAGTAAATTTCTCTGATTGAAAACGTCATCCAAGAAAAGTTCATGACGTTTGTCGAGGTAATGGTTAGTCATTATCTGTATATGTATATGCAATCGGCAAACCTCGGGTGAGTCCGCTTCGCTTCCTCAATACCTCGGCTGTAATACGGTATTTGATATGCGTCTACTCGTCACATTTCTTCGCCGGAAGACCGTATCACTTCAATCAAACATTGCGCACCGCGAATAAGTTCTAAAATGGCGACAATAGATGAGTGTATAGAGTTTGCTTTGAAAAATATTGGTCTTTGATGAAGATACGGAATCAACCGACATTGCGACGAATGAAAAAATATTATTATTGGACGAATATTCGAAAGTGAAATTATTTTAATACCTCCTTCATTGAAGATTTCCGAAAGTAGTTCCAATGGGAGCTATCGTAATACGAACGAGGTTTGATGAAGGTACGGAATCAGCCGAAGTTGCGACGAGTGTATGTATATGTTATTGAATGTTGCTATCCATTTCTGATTGATATTATGATGAATGTTCACTAATACGTGGTCGTTTTTTAAAAAAAATATATTGATTGTCAAAATCTTTATGAATGGAATTCTTGACTCTTTTATGTAGATTCCTCACAATGAAGTCACACTATATGTATGACGTTTCAAAGGGCGACGTTAAGTGCCAAACTATCCGGCATTGCCTGATGATTCCTCTCATCATTAAAATATAACGTCTTCTTTTTAGATAGCTGTAGGGTTCTACCATAGGTAGTAACCTACCCTTTCCAAAGAGTATCCAAGAAGAGATTGAAGATACAAAAGGGGTAATCAGAATCCGTAAATCGAAGAAGAATAGACAACACAATGGCCAAAAGAAAAGAGACAAAAGGACAAACAACGATCTACAAAAAATATACATAAAGCTAAAGACCGATTAACACGAAACCCACTAAAAACCGGAGATAAACTAAGGTGCCCCGGAAGGGTAGGCAGTTCCTGCTCCACTAGTGACACCCGTCATGTTACTCCAAAACTTTTTTTTTCAAATTTCAAGTAAACTTTTCTAATTATTAAAAAAAGTAATTTGTACGATATGCAAATAAGTTTATTCAATGACCCCCGAATCTTCCGATTTAGATTATTTTAAGATAAATTCGTTATCTACTTCACATTCGTAGATATGGATATTTTATCGCTATGAATTGTCCCGATATACCCTCAACATCATAACGTGTCCCGAAATAACATTAACAAGCCTAAGAGTATACCGGGTTAATAGCTCCATATCTACGAATATGAAAGTAGAACTTATAATACCCAAAAATGATATTAATGATTCAGAATGTTCGAAATTATAAAAAAAAAACCTCTACAACTTTTTTTTGAGTGCGAAGTCATAAGAAGAGTTTGACGATATCAAAGGGGTAATCAGCATTCTATATCCAGAGTTGTCGTTCCTGCTACGCTCCACACACCTCTTGTCAACGCTCATTTTACAAGATTTTTGTAAAATTTAGAAACATTAAAAAATGTACTTAAAATTGTTTTAATTATTGTAAATATCAATAAAGATGAAAATAAATCACTCATTTCAAATCAATTCTCTCTTAAAAATGAATTTGATCGTTTTTAATTTTTACCTCCGCAAAATAGTTCTCCAAGAAATGGGGGGAGGGGGAAATCATTTTTAAGAGAGAATTGATTTAAAATGAGTGATTTATTTTCATCTTTATTGATATTTACAATAATTAAAACAATTTTAAGTACATTTTTTTTACTGTTTCTAAATTTTACAAAAATCTTGTAAAATGAGCGTTGACAGAGGTGTGTGGAGCGTAGCGGGAACGACAACTCTGGATAGAGAATGGGTAATCAGAAGAAGAACATGCAACACAATGGCCAATGGCCAAAAGAAAAAGTACATGCAAAAGGAAAAACAACGATCTACAAAAACTACACAGAAAACTAAAGATCGAGAAAGCGACATTTAGAATATTTGTTGAACAAAGAGAACGGAACAATGGACAAAGAGAACAACGGAACAATGAACAAAGAGAACGGAACAATGGACAAAGAGAACGGAACAATGAACAAAGAGAACGGAACAATGAACAAAGAACGGAACAATGAACAAAGAGAACGGAACAATGAACAAAGAGAACGGAACCATGGACAATGCGAACGGAACAATGAACAAAGAGAACGGAACAATGGACAAAGAATATGCATACAAAAACAATGACTATATAAATTGAGTGAGTGGGCGATTGTTGTTTAACGTCTAATGAGTGAGCGATTGTTGTTTAACGTCTAATGAGTGAGTGAGCGATTGTTGTTTAACGTCTAATGAGCAATATCATGGAGAGAACAAGTTACATTCGGTGAGATAATAATGTCCACATAGTTGGATATTTATAGTGCTAGTTCACTGAAACAACAGTCTGCAGGTAAACATATCGCCCCACTCAGACACATTATCCTGATTCCCAGACAACCAGTCATTAATCTTTCCCCTTAATGCTGCATGCTTATGGGGTAGCAACAAATACCAATTTTATAGTATTTGGTTTGACCGGACGTATAAGGGCTCGAACACATGGTCTAGATCTACCACACTCGAGACGAACAAACTAACTAACCATTACACCGTCGATGCGATTATATACCAATTGGCATTTTACCGCATCGGTGGTGTAATGGTTAACGTGCCCGCCTCGGGTGGGGCTCGAGTCCCTATCGGGTCAAACAAAAGACTATAAAATTGGTATTTGTTGTTTCTCCGCTAAGCACGCTGCATTAAGGAGAAAGAGCAAATACTGGTTGGCTCGGAATCAGATTAATGCATGTGTCCGCTTGGGACGACATGTCTATCCGCAGACTGTTGTTTTTAGTGAACTATTACTATAAATATTCAAATAAGCGTGTTGGTCTAGTACCAAGCGGACCTCATCATCATCTCATTGAAAATTAAAAAAAAATAAAAAAATTTGCTGAGTTGGCGCTAAACAACGATCACTCACTCCAATATAAGGATTTTCACCGTTTTGTCATATGGTCAAAACATAAGGGACCGACCATTTAACTTGAGGGGGGGGGGGGGGGGGGGGTTATGGTTTTTTGTTGAGTTCATAAATTTTTTTTCGGACATATTTAGAATATTTATTTTTTTTTGTCGCGCAATGCGCGAATTTTTTTTCCAGATTTTAACATTAGGTTATATGACAAAAACTCTGAATCAGATTTTGTTTTCTTCCACCAAAATCAGAATATTTTTTTCAACAACATTGGGAATCAGAATATTTTTTTAGAAAAAAACCATAACCCCCCCCCCCCCCCCCCCCCTTCAAGTTAAATGGTCGTTCCCTAAGTATGGTATATGACTACTGAGTCAGCAGTGTGTATGTTTTGCTGTTTTCTAACCTTTCTTAAATACATAGGGGATGTGATGTTTATCTTTTAAATATCGTGAGGTCATTTAGTTGAATTTGTAGAAAGTAGATTGTTATGTTGACAATCGCCTTCGTTGTCATACATATAGATTATTACATGGCATTTTTCATATCATACCCTTTATCGGCCCTAGGTCATGATATCAGCCCGAGAGCCGATAGGCTCAAGAAATGATATATGAACGAGGGCTGATAAAGGGTATGATATGAAAAATGACATGTTATGATATGTTTATCGTATACTTACTTAAACAGAGGAAATAACTGATTTGTACTAAAATGTTTAGTCATTTTTGGCTAGAATTAAATACAAAGTTACAGAACAAGAAATGTATTGTTTTAATATGCAAATCCAATAAATGCCCCCCTTTTTTTTAGCACTTTCAATATCATAAGAGAGGTTTGTAAACACAGTTTTCCGGAAATTCACAAAGTGAACGTACAAACATTGACGGAAAGGCATGTGATAACATTCCGGAAGCTGTTAATAAACTTGCTTTATCAGTCCGCTTGGGCCATTCTTGTGAAACTGAGTGAAATAAACATCAGTCCTCTTATTATTCTAAACAAGACTAAAAGTTTTATCACAGGGTAAAATCTAAGCTATATTATCTACAAGTATATGATAGATAGTTACATCATTAGATGATAATTATCTGTCAATGTCATTTATATTTGTTTTTCCTGATCTTGATCTGACCTTTGTCAGTGTCCGACTATGACATAATATTATTATCAGTCGTATGCTATAAATTCCTGCTCACACTGATGTGAGTGACGATCAACTATAAGGTAGGTCCATTTTTTTATGTTCTTGGCATTAGAAAGAAAGCTTCAAATTTGGCCGTCAGATTAGAACTTGGAAGATTGCCAGTAGAGAACTTTATTAAATCTCAAACTTTGTTATATTTTACAAGACTATATACAACAAAATTAAATCCACTTTTAAAAGAATCCTTTTTACTTTGCCAAAATTTAGATTCTCAAGGCATCTACACATGGTTTTCATATGCAAAGAGTATTATTGATGAGACAGGTCTTGATATCTTACAGCTCCAAAATACTACTAGTTCAAATCAAGTAAAACTACCCAAGAAATATGTAAATTTAACACTAAAATTTTACTATGAAAATTTAATATATAATAAGCTCTCAAAATTAGACCAAAAAAGGAAATTATATTTATTCTCAAATTTAAAACAAAATTTATCAGTGGAAAGTTACTTATCTATATCAAATTTTGAATACAGAAAGCTAATAACAAAACTTAGAATTAGTGAACACAACCTATTAATAGAAAAGGAGAGACATTTAAATATTCCGAGAGAGCAACGTTTATGCTCACACTGTAAGTGTATAGATGACGAGAAACATTTTCTTTTACATTGCACGATAAATTCTGAATTGAGGTCTTCTTTTTTAAACATTCTGAACAACGAAAATCAAATGTTTAATAACTTGTCAGAATCAGAAAAACTTTCATATATTTTAAACTCATCAACACCATCTCAAGTAAATAAACTGGGTTCATTTAAAAAAAAAAGTCATTAGAACTGAGGACAGGGGACTCCTAACATATTTACTTGAAAATGTCGATTTTATGTTCTCTTTGTTACATGTTTACTTGTATAATTTGTATAATTGTCACAAACTGTATTGTTTAATGACAATAACATTTTGAATTTGAATTTGAATATAATATTGTGACATATGTCACATAGAATAAATTATATAATGTAGGAGTTAGGGTTATGGTGTTTAACGCCACTTTCAACCATATTTCAGCTATATCACGGCGGTTAGTTTCATTGGTGGAGGAAACCAGAGAACCCGGAGAAAACCACTGACCTGCCGCAAGTCACTGACAAACTCTATCACGTAATATTGTATCGAGTACACCTCGCAATGAACGGGGTTCGAATTCACAACTTTAGTGATGATACGCACTGATTGCACAGGTAGTTGTAAATCCAACGACCACGACGCCCCCAATTTTGCTATATGTTTGATGGTGTTTAACGGCACTTTCAACAATATTTCAGTCATATCGTGGCTGTTATATTTATTTTTTTGAGGAAACCGGAGTACCTGGAGAAAACTACCGACCTACCGCATGTCACCGACAAACTGTATCACCTAATGTTTTATCGAGTACGCCTCGCCTGAGCGGGATTCGAACTCACAACGTTAATGGTGATAGTTGTTCTTGGTTATTTACATTATCTTCACAAGAATCTTGAACTTGAACCTACGAATTGCTTTTTTTTTTTTTTTTAAATAAAACCTTTTTTGGGAGGGGGGGTATGTTATTCCAGTTTGTTGACAAGATAAAATTGAACTATAACCCCTTGCCCTGGTTTTATCGAAATGTGTTTCTTGTGTTGTCTACTTTATTATTGTGTTATTGACATGTACACGATCCATCATGCGAATATGCCAAGTCCGAAAGTTATTTTCCCTTTATTTTCGTCTTACAACATCGCACATGTCCTATAGTCTCATTAATTGATATGATAGGTCAATAAAAGTTCAAATTGGCTAAATACACATAAGTAACTGTATAATCTGCCTATGTACACTTTGTTTCATAGTTTGTTTACATATCCCTGCAAAGGTTATGTACACCAATGGTTAGGGTTAGGGTTATGGTGTTTAACGCCACTTTCAACAATATTTAAGTTATATCGTGGCGGTCAGTTTTATTGGTGGAGGAAACCGAAGTACCCAGAGAAAACCACCGACCTGCTGCAGGTCACTGACAAACTTTATCACATAATGTTGTATCGAGTACACCTCGCCTGACTGGGATTCGAACTCGCAACGATAGTGGTGATAGGCATTGATTGCATTGGTAGTTGTAAATCCAACTACCATACGATGACGACCACGACGGCCCCTATATGTATACAACAAATCTAATATAGATGGTGATAAAATGAAACACAACAAATAACACATTGTCAGTAAATTTCTAAAATCCAAAAGAAAAATCGTAGAAAGAGGCAAAATCGATACCCTAACGCACAAATACATGACGTCTAACGCACAAATACATGACGTCTAACGCACAAATACATGACGTCTAACGCACAAATACATGACCGCTCACTTTCCTGGCTTGGTATGGGCACTTCAATAAAATATGGCGGGATTAAACTAGTTTTATGGTCCCAAACCTTCAGTCCTCTTAGTGAAATGATTCGGTCATGCAAGTAGGGGCATAGCCAGAATAACGGAGAAGAATAGGCACAAGCTGTTTCTTCACTGGCCGAACAAAAACACGTCTGCTGCCATTATCACATTTATTCAACACTCCCAAATAATACGTCACAATCACAAAACGCGGGAAAAAGGGAAACAACTTACATTTACAAAAACATATATGACCATATAAATACTGATATATAACATCCCGCCCCACAAAAATAAAATTTCCTAAATTTTATACAATGGTCTATTGGTTTTTGAAAATACAAAGGATTATTAGTTATCATAAATCTCAAAATATAGATTGATTGATATGCTGAACTTTCACAAAAATCAGGAAAATCTTACATCCATCGGGAAACAACACACCAGTTACAATATGCAGAAACCAGGAGTCTGGCATCGAAAAGTCTTTTCGCAGAAAGACCCCATGCACGCACTACTCCCATACAAAAGGTTTGAAGTCTGGCACCAGGTATCCAACTCGGATTTGCAATGCACGCATTACTTCCACACAAACAAACATATAAAAAGACGTTACGAAAAAACTATGCATATGTACTTTTACTCAAACATCCTCAGGAAAATTGCCATTAAAATATAGCTGTATAAAACATTGATATAGTCATCAGAGACCTTAAAACTCTTAAACATGGTATGATACAACTTCTGTGAAAATATCCATAAATTTCATAATAGTTTAAAAAAAAAATACGACTAATTCCCTCTCTCTATCGCATCAGGACTCGTACAACTTTCTCACAATGTGACCAAAAAAAAATGAAACATATAAAATCTCCAGAGAAGAAAATATCAACCAAGGTTTTATTTATGACATTATATCACACCGCTACTGACAATTCACAATCAAATCAGCATCAACTTTCAAAAATACGTAAAATTTGACAATGTTATAAATATATTTTAACCCCAAATAAACTTGTATTAAATTTACAAGTAATAATACAACTGTCACATGGCGATGCTATCATCACCAATGAAATGTTACTGTACTGTGTCAGAGGTCAAACCAGGCTCCACAAATGTCAACATATGTGTAGAAACATCATGAAAATGATTTAACCAACATGATGATGCAATCATCACCAACACAATTAAAAGCAGTCGCGGACAATCTTCTTATTTAAAACTCTTCTTATCATCAACAGTATATATTTTCTTCAGACAATGGCGATACAATTATCACCAATTGAGAAATTAAATTTATCTAATCTGAGCTGGCGATACACAAAAGTTGAAATCAGTGCATCTAAATGATTGGAGGCGGGACTTCAATACACGGTAACAATGGGGTTCACCTATCCCATTCCCGACAGGTGGCGCATGTGTACTATCAGTTATTCGATTCCAAGATGGCGGACGACGATCAGCTGGGGGGTCAGTGCCGAAGCTCGAATATGATATACGCCGGAATGCATCGACAAACGTTCGAAAAACTTACTTGATTGAAAGGTACATATTACACTGAAAACCCAAGCATACGATTTATGTTCGTTACTTTTCAATATTATTATTGTATTTGTTGAATGTCCAAGTTGCCCCGACTGAAAATAAAACATCATTAAAATTATGATGACGGATCAGTTTGAATGTGCTTTTGTGACAGGATTCAGAGACAAGACCAGGAGAATTTGTCATATTTATGCTATCCATTACAATTGAAAAAGAAGATTTTGAAGTTAACTGCCTTTATAAAACCAGATGGGATTCATATCCAGGCATAGGTAAGGGAAAACAAATCCTTTTTATTAAAAAAAACTTGCCCAACTTTTTACACACCTTTTCTTTTTATTAAATATTCAAAAACAACACACTGAAGCATCATATACATGTCATCATTCAGAATGTGAAAAAACGGGACATATTTTCAATAGAAAGAAATTATGGGGCTGTCAATAGGGATACCCTCGTATGTTTTTTAAGAAACATTTTACATTTAAAA
Source organism: Bathymodiolus brooksi (assembly GCA_963680875.1). Classification (NCBI taxonomy): domain Eukaryota; kingdom Metazoa; phylum Mollusca; class Bivalvia; order Mytilida; family Modiolidae; genus Bathymodiolus; species Bathymodiolus brooksi. Next base: position 59,549,400 of record OY804583.1, read on the forward strand.
AAAAAAATTCACAATTTTTTTTATCTTTGAAATATAAATACACAATCATGTGTAATTACCTCAATAAATATACTAATTTAAATGATGCTCATTACATTCGGTATACATCTTTATGAAATTTGTTCAAAAAATGTATTCCTTATTTTTCTGGTTATATTTTCAACTGTGCAGCAATAAAAAAAAAGTCACTATGGTTCCAAAGCATACCCTTGTCCAAATATCCTTATACCCGTGGCTAAATGGACAATATATGCTTCCATACTAAAGTAAAAAAGTTTTTTTTCTTAAATTTAATGCCAAAAAGGGGGCAAAACTATCCCTCCCTCAATTTTTAAAAGTAGGGATGGGTGAAAGACCCATGAAGTGGTATTAGTGAAGTTCGAACTGCAGATTCATATGGAGCATCTGAGTTCATGTCAGTCCGGATTTTTAGTTGTTTGTGCGTCTCAGTCTTCGGTTTTCTGGGTATTCCTAATTTTTTGTCAGCCATTAAATATTTGTTTTTTTGTCATGTTATATTTGTATACTTATATCATATAGTGTTATTAAAGTAATATATTGACCCTTTAAGTTTAAGACTATTTAAGCGAAGGGGCTAGTCGCTACTAACAGTAGCTAGAGAGAGAAAAAAGGTTTCATGAATCACGAAAACATTAACAACTTTTTAATGAATATTATTACCTGATGTAATCAGTGTCAATACATACACAATTTAAACATTTAACTATCCTATGCTATGGTGAAGATTAAAATACATGTACATCTGTAGTTAATAATATGTCTTAAATACAGTTCTTTGTACAAGATGCTTTTGAAGTACTTGTTTGAGTGGTTTATTTATCTGTATGTGTACTTTGTGTAATATTACAATCATTATGGCTTCTATAGTACAAGGTGGTACATTTCAATAAAGTTGAAAAGATGTCAGTTCAAATCTGACTGGAAGCTAATCTATGATCTTTTTAATGTGTGTTTGATGATATTGACTGTATTAACTAACTTCAACTAAGCAACTTGGGCACAAGTCCCTTGCTTAATGAAAGCTTTGAAGGACTGCTCCTTTTTCAGTGTGATTTTTATACGACCACAGAAATTTTGTTGTGGTGGTATTATGTTATTGGTCTCAATGGTCTGTAGACAAAATGGTTTCCTATCTCATCAGTGGTGTAATGGTTAGCATTCTCGCCTTGAGTGTGTTAGATCCATGAGATAGAGCCCCAGTCTGGTCAAACCAAAGACTATAAAATTGGTATTTGTTGCTTCTCTACTATTAAAGCATGCAAGTAAGAACAAAGACTGGCCGGCTAGGAATCGGAATATTAATAATGTGCCAGAGTGGAGTGATATGTCTTCCCACTCACTTGTTTTCTTTATTAGACACCAACAATTTTATTAGTGAAGGAGGGAGGGGAGCATGGGATTTTTTTTTATGTCTGTCAGTAGAGAATCCATTTTTTTTTCAAGCATCAGGTAGATCAAAAATATTTTTTATACATACATGAGGTAAAAGATACATGCATACAAGGCCTAAAAAAAATAATTGTGTGTTTAGTGTTACAGGTAACCCTGTGAAAAAGGTTAGGTAAAGGTGACCAGGATTTTTTTTTTTTTTTTGCATTGGATATATTGGGCATGCAGATGTTCCAAGACTGTGCTTGTTGAGAAAAACTAATAAAATAGCTAGGATTATAGGCACTAAATTTTAGGTAGGGTCGAGTTAACCTAAACAAGCGGGGTCCGACGGTCCGATAGTCCGACAGTCCGATAGTCCGACAAATGCTATATTTCTTTGAAAGTTAACACTATAACATGTGTAATATGGGGCCAGAAACCGAACCGTTTACTCACCAAAGAAAGGTCCAGAACATCGGAAACACGATATCATAGACGGACAAACAATTGGCAGGGCCACACAAGAGCTAAAAAAACCCACATAAATGAACAACGCGGACTCCATAAAGACCTGGATCCAATCGTGATGAACCGGTAGTGTAAGTATCCCGTATATTTTTTAGTAGCGACTACTTCAGGCTTTATTTAAGTAGCGTGTAGCCGAGTCCAGCCAAGAAAAGTCACTATTAAAAAGAAAGATGAAATAAATGAATACACAAAAAAAAGAAATACAAAAAAAAAAAGGAAAAGCCAAAAGGAGAGCGTACCAGTGTCCCCCGCCCCTTATGGAATATTTATGTTAAAAAGCAATGTCGACACACCAATAGAGCTGGATACAATAATGTGTGCGAATTGATTGATTGATTGATTGATTGCTTAAGGTCCAGCAAGCAATATTTCAGTCATATTCAGGATGAGAAAAGTTTGTAAACAAAAAATCAGAAAGAGGGGACTCTGGGATGGGTCAACATGGGCAACGGCTTAACACGGGAACTTGTTTTTCTGTCTCTTCCGACGACAAGTTGGTTCTATTTTTATTCCCCGGGATTCCGACGGGTGACCCTGCTATACTCGCCTTCTACGACAAACGCTTATATAAAAAGTTACGATTGAAGGAATTGTCCCTAAGTGACCATTTATATCACGGAAAGAAACAGCATCGGAATATGACAAAATAAACAATTGTGCCATGATACGCCCCTCTCTCCCCCCCCCCCCTCTTTTATGACAATTGAAGGTCGGTTGCTCAGCGTGAGAACAGTAATTATTAATATTCTGCACTTTTTTAAACCAACTAATTGTATATACATGTACCATATGAAAACTGGCGTTTTCCAAACTGACTAAAATCACACCTCTCACTTGCTCCCCCTTTTATCAATACAATGTATGTCACGACGTGACCTATCAGTAAAAGGGGGAACAAGTGAGAGATGTTATCGTACGAGGCGTGGACGGACGGACGAACAGCGGTATGCCATAATAAGCCCGTATTTTGACGGGCGTATACAAATGAATGGCCCATATCCTGAAATTACGAATATATCATTTTTGGCCAAATTATTTTTCAAAACTTTCATCAGTTTAAAGCATTTGTCGGACTATCGGACTGTCGGACTATCGGACCGTCGGACTATCGGACTGTCGGATTATAGCTACGGCCCCAAACAAGCAATATTTTTTTTTAGGGCTGAGGTGTATTCAGGTCTACTTTAAAATTTGGACATAGTAGAAAATAAACGATTTTTATTCTAAAAAAAAAATCCCCCCCTCCCCCTCAGTAGTAAAATGGTTAGTGTTTTATGTCTTATTAAATATACTGAACACTATGCTTAGAGGAACCATTCCTTAAGTAAAAGTAATATAAACTTTTTATTCAATCAACACTGGAAGACATCTAACATAATAATCCCGACACTCTGAGAAGCCGATGTCCTTGATTGGGCTTGAAATGTCATTATGTGCCGAGCAAACCACGTCGTATTTCCCTGGCGTCCACGGACCTCTCGTCGCATGGTCAGTCTTCTTGATAGCTACCCTCATCTTGTTAAACACACCATTTGTGGAATTTTACACGAATACATATACATTTTTTGTAAATCAATATCGTAGTTTACATTAGTTACGTTATTGATGCTAGCCGAGGAGTTCCGAAAGTAATAACTGATGGAACACATGCGCCACCTATTAGCGTAAAAATCGTAGGTGAACCCCATTACATTCATGGACGATACACATCAAAATGGCAATACACACATAATATATACAGCAGGGGTTTCAAAGTGGGCCGGTACCCGGTACTTTTACCCGCCTGAGATCGTGTATAGTACCGGCAGAAATTACTGAACCCCCCAAAATTAGCGGTGGTCAAAATCAAAAGTACGATGGTCGATATGCTTGTGGAATATTTTTCATAAAAAATTAATGATCACGTCAATTGCTGAATTCTCGCATTCAAATCGAACAACTGCGTCACGAACAAGTTGATGTGATATTCCCTGTTTTAAAAATAACTTTACCTTAGAATTGTAAATAGCAGTTTGCGCATGCGGTAAATAGATATGTTTTCGCCCCAATATCTTTTCATTCTGGTGTAAAACTCGGACCGGAACAAAGCTGACATCATTTCAAAATAAAAAAAATGACCGATTACAAATTATGTTCAAACACAATTTAGTGTAATCTCCAGTAATATAAGTATGATCATTATGTATTATGAATATATGACTACACAATATTTTGTGCGATTTTTTTATCCATTTAAAACCCAGGGTCGAATCATTCTGGGGCGTACTGTCTTGTTGCTTAACTCCGTCCATATTGTTTAACTTCCGGTATAAAAAAATAAAAACCTATGGCTAATTTATTTACATATTTTGACGGGGCCCTACCGCGGTTGTTCACAGAAATGGAAGTGTGCTGAAAAACATTTTTAAAAGGGGGTACGAGGAGATAAGGGATAGAAAATTACTAGAAATCTTGAAACATGGCTCAAATACGAATTTCATTGTTTTCCCCCCTTTTTTTCCAAAATAGTTTAACTTTTGTGATTCAAATGTTAATAAATGTCTTCCCGCGAATCGTTTTTGTTCGAACATTTTTTTGTACATAAGTCGTGAAAGTAACAATATATATTGTTTTTGTTTAATTATATTTGTATTGATCTATTAAAATTATAAATTTTATTGCAAATTAAATTTATATGTTTCATCAAGGACGTATTCTATATATATACGTCCTTGGTTTCATTATTTATGACAATTATATGTCTTGATCCGTGCCAATGGTCTTTGATGAGTTTAATTACTGGTAATAAAGTAAAAAAAAACACACAAGCCAAAGTATTGTGAAAAAGAAAAGGACAAAGTCAACAAAAGAATTTTGAGAATTTTAACCTTTGATAACAATGGCTTGGTCAAGCCTAGCTGCGGAACCGTAGCTCTTTATGGTCGTTTTGTTTTTTTTTTAAGATATGGCAGACTATCTATGAATAAACTTGGCTGAAGTCTGTAAACTGAAATATTCAATAAAGAAATTTGGGGGGGCGGGGGGGGGGGGGGGGGGGGAATCCAGGCATTATGCATGGTCTTCACTCTTGGTGAAATCTGAACTCTAAAAATAATGGGAATTTTCTTTCAAAAACACTTAATGTTTTGCAGTCTCTGCAGTACATTTTTTGGTCCACAAAATGCTAGATTTCAGGAGCTTCCGCCCCCTGGAACCCTTACGGCCCTCAGCCTAATTTTTTAGGTACCTTCTAAAATTTAAGAGGTACCTCCTATTATAAAAAGTTTGAAACCCCTGATACAGCCGGTTGGTAAGATATCAGGAAAATGAAGGCATTGTATTAAAATTAGTTCCAAATGTTTCTTCAAAGTTGTCAAAAGAATTTTCGGAATCAAAGGCTACATCACAGGGCCTTGTCACTATCCAGGTAAATATACTATCAATGTATAAACATATACAAGGGCGGACATCTTTTTTTACCCCCGCTCGCTTCAAGTCGTGTTTGTTTTTTAAATTCCTTCTAATATATTCAAAACCCTGTTTGGTTCAACTCCCAAGACCTTATTCTTTTAAAAAAATATCATGACCCCCCCTCGACTACCTCTTGTGAAGGCGCAGCGGTCGTTTTTGTCAGGAATTCGCCCGAGTAGAGAACAACATGGACCCAAAGTGAAAGTAGCAGCGCCACCTATAAAAAAAGAATGAATCTTACGAGAGTGTCAACAGTCATGGGCTTTGGGCATGCGCCAACATTTTAACACCCAAAACCGGCACGGACCAAACCCGGAATACAATTGCGTTATTCTGGTATTCGTGACTCCTCGGATGAGTACCAGACTAGTAAAAAGTATGAAATAGCGGCAAAAATAAATTTCTGAATTAAAAAAAGATACTGAAAATAAAATCTGATGTTTAAAATGAGCGGCAAAAATAAATTTGTGCGGATCCAAAAGTTCTTACTTAAAAGGGGGATTTCCAGAAGGTTAAAAAGGGGGATTCCGGAACAGGGTTGATTGGTTTAATAATTTTATGTCTTCATGCAGTAAAAAATGTGTGTTACAATACATATACCCGTTTTAATTGCTTTTTACATGTACATTTCTGACAAATTGTTTATATTTGTAAAATTTAGTTGGATTAAATTGGCAAAATTTATGATCAAACAATATCATAAATGTAATTGTTCAAAGCTGATCGTAAATTCACTAACCAACTTGTGTGAATCACCTTGACGGTACTTATGCTGGGATATGGCTACCTTGACTGTCTCCCCTGCTTGAGTCTAGGTTTCCTTGTGAGAGTAACTCTAATGTTATTATTCTTGTCATTATTATTGAGTATTCATTATTATTCATGTCAATTATTAATGATTTCTGTTAAATAATAATTTCAATCATTGCAATTGATTATGCAGCTCGAAAGAGCATCTTGATTGGCAATACAGTTATTTGTATTTGCATTGTATTTGTATTTGGCTAGAATAATTATTATATTTAATTCTTAAGATGACTAATAAGAAGACAATTTTGAAGTTTCACACATGTCAATGCATCGCATTTTATGGAAAACGTTTCTCCAAATAGACCAGTATTATAAGTATTAAAATGGCGAAAAACGGCCATGCCCTTATTTTTGTTGCACTAAAAGGTGCAAACTTTACCGAAGTTGAGACTATTTTCGATGGTATGTTGAACTTCACAAGTTAAAATGCCACCGTCCGGTGTATGGCAGAAATGTTTATGGAAAAAATGCATGCATTTGGGAATTTGCTTCAAGATGAGTGGCAGGTTTTTACAACACCAGAAACACACTTACCCAAAATACCCTTAGAAAGGATAACGTTATTCCTATTTTTTGGGGTGCTTTCCGCGTGGACAAAATTTATGATCAAACAATATTATAAATCAATCGGAGTAAAAAAAACGTAAACAAGACGTCATTGCATTTGTAAACACGGTGACGCAGTTTATTCATCGTGGCAGTTATGCACATATCGTCACGGTCGTAAGGAAGTTTTCGTGAATTTGTTGGTTAGGAAAATAATTAATGACTGCATGTATCCCGTAGATCTTGAAAATAATGAGAGATCGTGTGAATATTCATCTATAGTAGTTCCAACTTCCAAGGATATTGTGACACAACCTCGCAAATAAAATAGTACTGTTTACAAAACATCCTAGACCTGCAAGAATAAATAAAATATATCATCCTAGCGAGTATTTATCGATTAACTTGAAGAAAATTAATCTAAATCTCGTATATTTTGTTGTCTGACTATCCTTATAAGAAAGGGAAATCAAAATAAGTATTTTTCCCCTAAGCGACTGGCAGGTATTGTACAAAAACCAGCTTTGTAATGTTAATGCTTTAAAGTTGGCATTATGTTAGACTTCAGCATGGTTTTATAGTTTATCATATTTATATCACATTAAACATGCAATTTGTAAATTATCATATTATGGAGCATCAAATAAAACTTTTTAAAAGGCCCAACTTAAAACTGGTATGCCCCTTTTGTTAGAGAATGTATAAAGTCTGTGTGTGTAAGACACTTTTGATGTTCTAACTTAAAAATGACTTAGTTCAACTAAATATCATTTTGTGATTTTTTAGAAGTCAAAATCCTGTAGGAATGCACACCTTTAGTATTTGTACATTAAACACACTACAAAATATTACAAAAAGGGAGGGACAGACAGGGGTTAAATAGTATGCCCTGATACAGGGCTATACATTAACAGTCATGTTCCATTCTTACATGTATGTCAAGCACATTATTATGGTGTGGTTTCTGTTCATGAGGCACTCCATCCTTTCTTGTTTATGCCAATGTCAGGAGACCAATAATAACATATAAGGATTAGTATGGAAAAAGTGCTAAATTCAGGAACAAGTCAGTCTTGGTTGGGCAAGATATGTACATGCACATGTACTTTGTAAATGATTCAGCTGATAACTTTTGTAAATTATAGAGCACAAAAATTAAACAAAAAGGTGACCGCATGGGCAGATTTGACTTAAGAGAACTACATGTATTCATTAACAAGAAAATAGTTATTGCAAAAACAAAACATTATTAAAAGGTCACCTATACATGTATAATAACAATGTTGTAAAATAACAAAATGAACTGGAACATTGAAGAATGGGTAATAAAACACATTCCCATCATCCTGGTGAAATCTTAAGTTAATGATCGAATAAAAATTATATTGCTTTTAACATCAAAAAGTTAATATTAGGGGACACTATACAATTTGTTTAGTTATTGAATTGAGAAGTTAAAAATCTGACACAAGTTCCACCCCCCCCCCCCCCCCCCCCCAAAAAAAAACATACTACATGTAATAAGGTTAAAAAAAACTCCTTTAATTTCAAAATATTTGTCTAAGACTTTTCAGGTAAATGAACATAGCCCAAAATATTCAATAATTTTACATCAAAAACAACACTCATATGGGGATAAAAACATTCTATTCATAGAATTTTTAAACAATAAACAACAAGAAATATGTGATGTGTAAACTATTCAAGCATGAGCAACAGGAAACACATTTAGATACAAAAAATGAAAAGATCAACACCCTTAGTTGGATTTTTAGAGTGCTAGTTCATTGAAACAACAGTCTGTGGGTAGATATGTCGTTCCACTCTGAAACATTATTCTGATTCTGACCCGACCATTCTTTGTTCTTACTCCTTAATGCTGCATTCTTACCAATTTTATAATCTTTGGTTTGACTAGACAGGGGCTAGAACCCATGGATCTACCACATTCAAGGTGAGCATGCTAACCATTACACAACATTTTTGTGGTTGTGTAAAAATCACACTGAAAAAGGAGTAGTTCTTCAAAACTTTCATTAAGCTAGGGACTTGTGTCCAAGTTAGTTAATGCAGTCAACATGATCAAGCATATATTAAAATAAACCCATAGATTAGCTTCCAGTCAGATTTGAACTGACATCTTTTCAACATTATTGAAATGTACTACCTTGTACTATAGAAGCTATATGTATTGTAATTGTTAGTAGTTGACAAACCTAATATGTACTCAGATCATTAGTTTCCAGAGAGATTTGAACTGACATCTCTCAAACATTATTGAAATGTACTGATTCATTGACGCCATAGTAACTACAACGTTTTGTCATGAATTTGTTAGGAACATTTCAGCCATCAATCATGTTCATCAAGCCTATCAGAATACATTTGAATGGGGTCTGAAATTCCAGTCACTCAAAATTTTGTCGTAGCACCTCTTGTTATCTTGTAAAACATAATCTTGTGATGGCACCATTTCTTTGTTTTTAATCTTTGCTATGTTTGTGTTTTAAATTATGTCCTTGTTTTTAAATTGTTTTTTTTTAATCAAACTGGAAGTTAATCATTTTATTAAATATTAATATAGATAGCATGATTTCAATACTAATCACTCTTGCAATAGGGGCATAACAATACATCTCTTTTCCTGATCACACGTTTTTCAGTTGAGTAGATCAAATGAATCCAGTGTTTGTATTGGTCACATTGTAGCCATTTCGTGAATATTAAACATGGGCTCTCTCCGATTTCTTTTGGGGTGAATAATTTGCATACACAGCACTTTTCATCATCTCTTATTCGATTTTCATCCTCAGAATCAGATTCAGAAGTGCTATTGGTATTTGTAAGTGGTTTGACAGATGGACAGTCATGTCAAGCAATAGATTCTTTCTCGAGAGGGGTATATATAAATGTAGGAGAAATACTTAATTCTGATTGGTTAAAAAGTTACATTTATTTTCCATACACGCCTACCCAGCCTATCAGTAAAAATGTAAAAAAGCAGGAAATTTTGTGATACGAACTGATACACAACTACATTCCCTTTCTTCTCAAAACATCAAAAGGTACCAGAAACTTCATTAGGTCAATGACTTTATATGTCTCAATGTTATTCTACCCCCTTTATGAGGTTGCAAAAAGGTGTGATTGCAAGATAAAATTCTTTCATGATCCAACAGTCTTACTTCTTTGACATCCAATACAGCCTCCTCCAAAACAACATTTTCAAGCTGGAAATAAAATTATATTTATTAAGTACTGGTACTATAGATCATGATGAGTTATTTTTAAGAAATTTACTTAGCGAGCAAGTGTATGTTTTTTTCCTTCTCATTAAATTTTCAAGCTTTACAAATCCGTATTTGTGGTCAAGTCATATAAATCTTCAATGATTTACTTACTAACAGCACCATTGAACTGCAAAATTACTTGGCAATTTCTGAATACAAGAGACTGGTTGTCTTTTTAGTGTGTTATTCCCTCGTTTCAAATTACAGAGTTATCTCCTTTTTTTTTTACAAGAGTTGTCTTTCTTGTTAGCAAGTAATTATATAAAATCATTCTGCTCAGTAGAAGCTGTGAAATTTTTGACAAAATTTTTTGGATGGACATTGGTAAAACTTAATGACCCCGACTGCCTTTTACTTAAGTTTTCGTTCAACAATATTTTCATAGACCCAAAGTCTTTAAATTGAGAATGGAATTTTCGGTTTTTCACACTGCATTAACAGACGATCCTTTCATATTAATATGATCCCTCTTACATTTTTTGTATTGAGGGGATATTGTTATAAAATGTGTAAATTCAATCTTTTTTTAACATACCTGTACAGGTAACTGTTGTGTGTCTTTCATCAATTCATTGGTCATGTTGTTAGGAGTAGGTTGGGATTCATCAACCAAATGGGCTATAGGCTGGTCAATTTCCATAGGGTGTATATCCTAATAGAATAATATACTTTAGGCATGTAAATAATTGATGATCTATACTTCATCAGTGAATGCCCTTGAAATTTTAATAACCATTATTTCGGGCCGAAAATAAAATTCTGTGTTCCCCCATGTCTTAATTTTGATGTTTTGATATAATTTTGACTGCGCCCTTGAATATTCAAGAAAAAATTGGTTCCAAAAGTTTTGTGCCAGAAAAAATAATCCATTGTAAAGGAATCAAATTAATTATAATATTTTCATCACAACTAAGGTATTTATTTAGATCATGTCTGTACACTCAAATTTTCAAAACAAACATTAATCTTTGGTCATCCACTTTTCAGGCATTTTTTCCCAGAAGATATTTATCAATAATATTATTGTATTTGTACAATATAATGCCAAATATAACATATATTTCCTGTTCTGTTTGGTTGTTTTGTAATACTATTGCAATACACTTGCTGAAAAAGAAAAATAGCTGTGATCATATATCCTTGAATACATACAAGAGCCTGTTAAGAACAGGTTCAATGAGTAGACCTAAAAATAAAAAATAAATATATATACATGTATAAACAAAAAATATTTTGCAACTAATTATGTAAGTTGTTCAATCAATTGATGCATTTTAGTTCACATAAATTCAATAAAACAATAGCCCAGGTTCCTATTAATAATTTTACACTATTCAGCACAGGCACTTGTTTCAATATCAAAAATTTAAAGGAGACTTAATAGTGAATAAAATGTTTGATATTGAAACAAGTGCCTGTGCTATTCAGTGATGGAAATTCACAGGAGCCCAGTCAGTAACCCCTAAAACTTAGCAGGGTTACTATTTTTTTCAACATTCTTGCTTGATCATACATGTATAACACTGGGCCACCAAAATATTAAATTTCCATCCCTGAGCAACACAAATGTGTGTATGGTATTCACAACAATCATGACCACATAGATGAGGGGAAAAGGGTGAAGGGAGAGTGGGAGAATGGAGAGAGGTGGGAGAAAATGAGGGAGACAGGAGATAAAGGAAAAAAGGGGGAGAAGGGAGAAAGAAAGGAGAAGAGTGGGAGAAGACTACCCCATGTCCTCCCCCTCATAGATTCAGGGACAGTTTTTGTATTTTTGGAATCACAAATGCACATCACACCCCTGTCATTTGAAAATTAACAAAGTACAGTCCCCCCCCCCCCCTCTCCCTCCTTTACGATGTTGCCAATAAAGCAAAAGACCAAGACTTCTTTTGCAAAAAATGACCCATCACAAGACCTTTCTAAGAGTAAATATGTATTGGTAAAGACAAACGATTACATGATTTTTTTGCGAATAAAGCATAGCCAGAAATGATAGGTGATTTGCTTATTTGCATATTCAAAATGGCGGCTCAAAGATAATTTGGATTTTAACATATAGTTGAACGGGAAACTTTCTGTTAGCTTGGGCCGGACAAATTTCCGGGATAGAAAATCAAACTATGCACCGGTTTGAACAATATCTCAAAATATTACAGCTGTACCATGAAAACTCAAGTTTCCCACCCAGTTTCAAATTTTGAAGCGTAAGCACCATTCAAAAGCATTGAGAAGAAGTGAAAAAATGCATCCTGCACGGCTTTCAAGACCTTAAAGCACTTTTCTTGCAATCCCCATTCTAGTTGCCGGGACAAATTCGGTCAGTTCCGGTAACATTGTTGAGGAATCTTTCTTCGATAAATATTTTGCTGAAAAATTAAAGGTTCCCACGATAATTTAAAAGAGGGCTTCACAAGTTTTTTTTACCTTTCTAGTAGAGATTCAATAGGGGTTCATGCAAAAATATCTACTATTTCGTAAAACTGCTTCTGCTAGACATAGCATTATTTGAGTAAGCACCGCATTCCATTGTAAATGTAAATAAACAATTAAAAAAGGGTATTTTTTTTATTTCGACAAAACAAGAGAAGAAGTAACTATAATACAATTGGTAACGATACTGCCGATATATAAAGTTCAAAAAATTTAACAATATATATACTAAACGATTTCAATGACATACTAATACTTATGTGGGGCAGAAATTGAAAAAAAATGCACATTATATTTTTTATTTACATATTTTTATTTCGTGGAAAAAAAAGGGGGGGGGGGGGGGGGGGGGGGGCGGGCGGCAGTGCATTAAATATATTTTCGATCTTTTACACACATCATCGGATTCCTAATAAACATATGATGACAATTAATTTTGATATGATCACAAATAATTATGAAGTTATTTATGTGATCAAAACTGTGATGAAATATCATTTAAAAAAAATAGATACGAGTTTTCATCAGCCTCTTCCAAATATGGTTTAACGTTTATTTGCTGACGTCATAAATGACGCGATTTGGTTTATGAATATTCATGAGCAAAATCACCCATGATTTCTGGCTATGGTGTTGTACCCTGTTGAATGGCGTATTTTTTGTGTTTTTCAACATATTATTTAGATTTCAGTTTCGTGATTGTGAAGGAAATACATTGCAACTATATTGTGTACCAAACTCAGAGAAGTTACACTCACATATGTCTATAGAACGAGTCTTACGAGGATAATTTAAAGCATTGGAACATTCATTCTGGCCATTGGCATTGCTGGTAGAGTGTATGAGTGACCCGACACGTCATCAAAGGTCATTTTAGAGCATTTTAAAATAAATAAGACAGTAATATGATTGTTTATTTTTACTGGAATGGGCTCATTTTAAACATCAGATTTTATTTTCAGTATCTTTTTTTAATTCAGAAATTTATTTTTGCCGCTATTTCATACTTTTTACTAGTCTGGTACTCATCCGAGGAGTCACGAATACCAGAATAACGCAATTGTATTCCGGGTTTGGTCCGTGCCGGTTTTGGGTGTTAAAATGTTGGCGCATGCCCAAAGCCCATGACTGTTGACACTCCCGTAAGATTCATTCATAAAAAAACGGAAGTTCAGAACTCTCGGGGTTTTACCATTCGATATTTGGTTTTCTCGCTAGTTATCGTGTTTCTAAGTATAAGATACCGCGGGAAATAACAGACGAAATAATAAATTAAAGAAAATGGACAGCAATCAAGAAAAAGCCTTGAAAATGGCATTTATCATTCATTGTATGTACAAGTAAAAAATGTTCAGTTTTCACTTCAAATCGTCCCGCTCGTTTAATGATGTTTGAATCTTAACGGTATTTTCCTTACCTCAAAGCTAAAACCCCGAGAGTTCCGAACTTCCGGGTTTTTTTTTAGGTGGTGCTGTTACTTTCACTTTGGGTCCATGTTGTTCTCTACTCGGGCGAATTCCTGACAAAAACGACCGCTGCGCCTTCACAAGAGGTAGTCGAGGGGAGGTCATGAAATTTTTTTAAAAGAATAAGGTCTTGGGAGTTGAACCAAACAGGGCTTTGAATATATTAGAAGGAATTTAAAAAACAAACACGACTTGAAGCGAGCGGGGGTAAAAAAAGATGTCCGCCCTTGTATATGTTTATACATTGATAGTATATTTACCTGGATAGTGACAAGGCCCTGTGGCTACATATACCGCTTGTGACAGGTTTTCGGAATAAAGCAGTCCAATATCAAATGTACAATTCCAGTTAAAAATATCAAAAGTATGCTCCTGTGTTACAAGTTTGAATAGGTTGGTTGAAAGTTCCCTCAGTAATATAGAAAAGTCCAATCTATTCTACGGCCACGTGGTCAACAAAAATTTCCAAAATTCAATAAAATATTGACGGGGAATTAAGTCCAGCAACATGTAGCACAAAACATAGAGAACACGCAGCCAGGATCCTTTTTTTTAGGTTCTCCACCATGTAATAGGCTAGGGGGACACATCCCTAATCTACCATCTTTATCTTCACTGGCCGAACAAAAACACGTCTGCTGCCATTATCACATTTATTCAACACTCCCAAATAATACGTCACAATCACAAAACGCGGGAAAAAGGGAAACAACTTACATTTACAAAAACATATATGACCATATAAATACTGATATATAACATTTCGGCGAGGGGTCTGAGAAGGCATCCAGCGGTTCCAGGGCAGAGCCTTGATAGGGGAACCAAGGGAAGAAGCCCCCGGAAGCTCACTTCCCCCCACTTGTATAAGTTTATGAAAAGTGAAGGCGCCGATTCCTTCTGCTAGGAAAGTCATCAATATTGATATCAAAGTCGACTTGCACATGTCTGTGTATACATGCATAAGTGATAAGTTGGACAGTCATTCATCGCCAATAGTCGACCTTAAGTAGGATTTCACGCGTCTAATTCCACTGAAATATCTCTCGTTTATTGCCGATGACACCGGCATTGTCACTAAGATACTGATGATGCTGTATATAGCCGGGTATAAGTCACGGTTTGTTGCATGTAGAGTGTGGAGTAATCTCTCTGGTTTATCATCTACAAGAGCCCACCTGATTTTCCAACGCTCAGCCTCATCCACAAAACCATGGAACATATCTTCATGCGTATTTCAGTAGGAAAGTGGAGCAATGATTTATCCAAAAAAAACAATTGTCAAATTTATACGGTATATAGGCACGTGTCCACTTGAGCCTAACGTAGCTACGCGCCTGGCAAGTGCTTTCTACCTGCAAGTAAAATGCCAACCCTCACACAAACCGCAAGGAGAATCACTAACCCCTACTCTTGTGATATTGTTTTGAAAGTAAAACTCATACATATGGGCAACTTTCACGTTGTTGAACACGCCCTTTTTGGTCAAATACAAGCGTTTGCTTTCCTACTGTATAATTCATACCATTTAAAGCCAAACTAACCGTAGATGCAGGGCCGTCTTAGCAGCATTATAGGCCCCCGGGCAAAGCAGTGCACTGGAGTCCCTACCTACACAACCACTCACAGGAATAAAAATGTAAATGGTCGATAAAATTAAACATAAATTTATTGTATTGGTACTCGTGAGGCTCCCGGGCAACTGCTTAGCATGCCCATGCATTAGATGAATGCCAAATTCGCTATAATAAGCGCCCTCGCCTTCAATAAGCGCCGCATACCATACTTTTCATTGATATTTTATAGATATGGGCCCTTAAATAGATATTTCCACACAATTGATGGTTCCCGAGAACAGTTCGTTGTCTGTTGCTACAAATGAAAAACAGTATTTCTAGGTCAGCAGTCACTTCCGAATAGTATTAGTTTTCGGAAGTTACAATAATTGTCGCACGCCCACTGTGTTTTTATTAAGAATGACACAATTTTTCTCATTTCTCGTGCAATCTTTTCTGTTTTTTGATAGCGACTGCAAATTTACCTGAACAATTGTTTTGTACATTGTTCGCCAATAAATGGTATCTAAATATCTTTATTATACTCGGGGGGGGGCACACCCCCCCTAAAATTGGAAAAAATATGATTTTTTTGGCGTAAAATCGTGATTTTTCACATGAAATACCCCAAAAATTTCCCACACCCCCCCTAAAATTGGAAAAATATGTTTTTTGGCGTAAAATCGTGATTTTTCACAATAAAATAAAATGTACATCATCATACAAATGTACTTTATTTACCTTTTTAGACATATCACTGGGACTTTACCTAATGAACCAAGGAGCATGGCAGACATGCGGAAAGATGAACAAAAATGGGTGAAACGAAGAGAATCCCTCACTGATGCTCATGGAGATATAGATTTACAATCTGACTATATAGCTGATATATGTGAGGCCACAGGGTACAATAAAGATGTCAGTAAGGGTGGTGAATTGTTTCACAAGTGGGAGAATGACAAAATGAAGAACATTGCCACGTACCGAGATCAGCCATTCAAGTCAATTTTCACTGGGACAGAAGGCACGAAGCACAAACCATGGTATGAAGATTACGATGACAGACTAGTCGCGTTTGTGAATTAAAAGTAATGTGAATATATTGATTTGAAACCTGTCTAAACCGAACCTCATTGGGATCAACTATTGTGTTCGGAATTGACGGACAGGTTAAATTAACAAAGATTTCCTACCTTTGGGTTTCTATTTAATAATAATTTATACATGTTAGATTAACAAAAATTAACCAAAATTTCCTACATTGGGACTTTAAGTTCGGTTTATACAGGTTAAACTAACAAAGATTTTCTACACTGGGACTTTATTTAAAGTTCGGTTTATACAGGTTAAACTAACAAAGATTTTCTATATTTGAACTTTTTTATTCGACGAAGTCGTATGCGATCGCTTTTGACCTACTTTTGTTATGGACGCTGTTGCCTAGCAATTTTAAAGATGGAAATATTTTCTATCTTTTTGATTGGAGAATAATACAAATTTGGTAGGAGTTCGGAGAACGGAGTTAAAATGCTTGCAGTGATTTTCCGACTGTGTTTTTTTGGACCGAATATCGGCCCCAGTCCCAATGTGAAAAAAGGTTTTTCCCCAATTTTATGGGGGAAAATTCAACAACAACAACAATAGCATGGTGATAAAATTATTCGTAAAAACTGGTTAAAAAGCTTTTTCAAATGACATTTTCACGCTTATGACCTGGTTTCTATTTGTTTTGATTAACCAAGCGAAATACTACGCACAAGATACCGGGAACCAGTACAGTATATTGGGTCGCTTGATTTGTTTACCGGACTGCGATAAAACTTCAGAAAACGAAAGCGGAAATCTGTAGTATTTGGAATAAATGTTTATTTAAATAAATTTAATATAAAATTTTAATAAAAAACAGTATATATGTCATGTGATTTGCTAAAAATAAAAATGTCACGATGTTGCATAATTTGTTAAGAAATTGACCAGTAATGATGGAAGCAAGTAGCCTACATGTAACTTGAATTAAAAAAAGTTTTTACTTCCCCCAGGAGAAAAATGAGGTTGATGACGTTAATAAAGCTAGTGAAACTGTTTGTGCTTTGAAGTGAGTCCAACCCACTACTGTACCGGTGATGTTGTCTATCTAATCCCATTAAAAAAAAACTATTCCAGGTATTCCAATACTCAATAGATGTTGTTGCAGTTAATTATGCTGTTTTTGCAATTAGTATCTAATTTATTAGTACCTGTGATGTACCTGTATTTTATGTCAAATATTGCAGAAAAAGGGAAAATATTTGAGTGAAGTAAGTGTTGTTAATAAAAATTAGAAATTGGAATGAAACATGTATTCATATGGAGTGAAATCAAGTATGACATAAATTGTAAAATAAACATTTTTTCATATGGAGTGAAATCAAGTATGACATAAATTGTAAAATATCTTTTAAAAAATATTTGTACCTTTGAGAAAAAACATGAATCATAAGAATTTCATTACAAAATGAACACACATGCTTGTTTATTATTTCATGTAGTTTAAAAATAAATAATAAGTTCTATGGATGTTGAAATATAAATGTATTGATAGAGATATCACTTATT
This sequence comes from Bathymodiolus brooksi, assembly GCA_963680875.1. Classification (NCBI taxonomy): domain Eukaryota; kingdom Metazoa; phylum Mollusca; class Bivalvia; order Mytilida; family Modiolidae; genus Bathymodiolus; species Bathymodiolus brooksi. Next base: position 59,567,463 of record OY804583.1, read on the forward strand.
CATGTATGCATCTGTATGGTTTTTTTTTATTAGAATAAAAATGATAATTTAATATATATTAGTTCTCCATTCTCTAATCAAGGTTTATCTGCAGTTACTAGTAATGAGTTTTTGTTTATACACCCTAAGCCCCAATGTTTGCACATTGTTTATACAATAATTACAGCTATTCCCACTTGAAATTTGAGATTTCTTTAATGAATTTAAAAAAAAAAGTGGGATTAGGTGGAGTCAACCCCACCGGTCACCGACACTAAATACTGATACAGTATGCCCAGAAGCTGAACGCCTTGTTACCACTGCGAATGTCACTCCAAAAACAACCAATTCAAATTCTTTATTACCTAACACAGCTTCAAATGACATCCAACAACATGTAAATAGTGGGGATGTTGATATTCGCAATCTGACTATCACTCTGATTCGGACAGTTGTGCTCCAAAGGTCATGGTACCAGATGTCAGGGTGCTAAGTTCAATGAAAAATGAACAAAAATACCCATGGCTATATGACAGTGTGGTACACCAAGGGTATTTAAGTAAGTTTTGTGAACTGTTTTGTGGTCATTCTTCCTCATCACAAGAATTTGTTACTGTTGGCATAACCTTGGTACAGTATGATTGCTATTCTATTACTGGACCTCCAAACTAATAAAGTATTGCTCTCCCCATCTTTTCCCAATTCACATCATTTACGCGCTAATTTTCCCAATTATAAGGGATCAGATACAAATGAGTAGAAAAATCACTGACTTGTAATAAGCATGTCGGATTTAAAGCACTTTGTACTAAGCAAGTCGGATTTAAGGCACTTGTAATAAGCAAGTCATTTAGTAGTTTGCTGATTGGTTGCGTCCGTCGTCCTACGCCCCGCACAGACAAAGGGAGTTCGAGTATAACTGATAATATGATTACTTTTAATGGTATATCTGTATACAATATATTAAACTTTAAATTTATATGTCGTAAAGTTTTATTTTCAATGTATTATGTAATCTTCATGTGAGCGACTGGGGGTATTAAATTCTGAGAAAGTGCCATTTCATCTATTACATATTAAGAAGTTATTGTTGAAGCCATGATTTTTTTTTAGATTTTACCACGGATAGGAAATAATATGCACCCCCCTTTTTTTTAAGCTCATCTGACTCAAAGGGTCATGTGAGCCTTTGTCATCAATTTGCGTCGGTCGTCCGTCCGTACACAATTACTAGAAATATTCTCCTCTGAAACCACTTGGCCACTTGAGACCAAACTTTGGTGGAATGGTCCGTGGGTGATCCCCTTCCAAAATTGTGTCCGACAGTTCCGACCTCCAACCAACACGTCGCTGTTAGTAAAAATAAAAAAGGGGGATGAAATTCAAAAGATGTTCACCTCTGAAACTACTGGGCTAATTGGAACTAAACTTTGCTTAGTCCTTTGATGACCCCTCTTCAAAATTGTGTCCGGCAATCCAGAAATCCAACCAACATGGCCACTGTTGCTGAAAACAGAAAAGGTGGATGAAATTTTAATTGTTTTCCTCTTAAACTACTGGGCCAATCATGGATTCAAGCTTTGCTAAAATAATCCTTTGGTGATCCCCTTTCAAAATTTTGTTTGGCAGTCCCGTCCTCGGGCCAAGATCAGTGGACGCTGTTACTATTTATTAACGATTCCTTGCACATTAAGTAGGATGAAAGGTTTTACATGTCTTATCAAATCCTATAAAACCAATATGTTTAGGTTATTTCAGTGAAATAATGTTCGTAGAAGAATATCATATTTGTGCTTCGTCGTACATCTTTTTTTTTAAAGATAGTTCTTGTTAAAGTTCGGTTAATACAGGTTAAATTAACAAGGATATTATACATTGGTACTTTAAATTAAAGTTCGATTTATACATACAGGATTCTGTTTTAATTCAGGATTTCGATTAGACAGCTTTCACTGTATATTGATTTTTAATGCAGCAAAAGACATATTAGGGTTGAATGACATTTATATGTATTATGGTATTTAACCTGAAACTAGAACATAACTTCACACACACCATCATTCTCTATCCAGAGTTGTCGTTCCTGTTACGCTACACTTCGTAGCAGGAACGACAACTCTGGATAGAGAATGACATACCATATCAGACATTAGCACAATTATAATAATAACATTCTCTATTAACACTGTCGTGTACCCGATAAGGAATGGTCATTTCAAGATGGCGGATTGTACATCATCAAAAAGGTAGGTGTGAAGATTTTGACTATTATCGTTCTTTATAGGTCATCTTAGTGTCTATGAGTTACACGTTTAGATAGGGCAGTCTTTTTTCTACTTCACCATTAAGTCAGTAAAGCCTGATCCTTTTGTTTTTATCGTAAACTGCCTTCGGTAGTTGATCAATGCAGCGACAAAGATATCGAGGCGTAGAATCCAATTTATTTCACCAATTCCTACCGCCTAGTGACTTTTTATATTAATATGTTGATGCCAAAATTATTCAAACATGTGAATTGTCCAGCAAATTTCTTTTCAGCCTTTGACAAGCCTTGTATCCCTCTTAAAACGTCTATGAAAAGTTTGTTTATGTCACGGAACAGTCACGACAAAAGCATGACAAAAATGTATGGGAATGGTCTCATGTTTTGGGTGAAGGAATGGACTTTCAAGCCAAGGAATGGTCTTTTTTGCTTAGGAATGGTCTGATTGAACATATCGGATGTAAAGCGGGAGCAATGGCTTTGTCGTTCATCCAGTGTTCACACTCGCATAAAATCTTTTATTTTTCTTGTCTTACTACATTCACTGTTATGTATTTCAATTGGTTTGTCAATATGACGACATACCACTCGCTTCTCTGATATACTGTAAACGTACTTTCTTTCCGATGTGTAGAATGTCCGGGAACGTAAATACCCTAGTGTATTTCTACCTTGCAGTATGCACTAGTGTGTTTATTCCGTAGTGTATTTCTGTCGTGGAATTCCTACCCTAGTGCGTCTCAAGTGATATTTTCTTCGTATGGTAATCTAGCGAAACTCCTCAACTACAGGCAGTTATGTATTGATTTTTTTTTAAATTTTTGGTGCTTAACGCCACTTTCAACAATATTTCAGCTATATCATGGTGACCAGTTTTAGTGGTGGAGGAAGTCGGAGTACCCGGAGAGAACCATCGACCATGGGCAAGCAACTAGTCAACTTTTATCACTTGCAGCTGCGAGTCGAGTGCACCCCTTTTTTGTAATTTACAAAGCCGGGCGCGTATTGGTGATAGGCTTGTATGCATTGTTATATCCAACGACCTAACTCATTGAGCCACCCGTACCCCGCCAGTTATGTATAATACATCACCATTTCAGTACACACCACGATTTTATTTGGACCGATGTTCTCAACTTTTATTATTATTTTTTCTTCTTTTCTTTTACTTTTTGGATCTTCGGTTTTCTTACCACTAAGTCTAGACCACTGTTAGGTTTATGTATTAGTTGTTTCGTACATAGGTGCTTCAGTTCACATATATTATTTTAATTTTCCTGTGTTTAAAATCAGTACATGTATTTACTTCATGAAAACAAAAATATACGAGGTTACTTAAATCTTCAATAGATATATCGTGTATTTCTCATTTTTACAGGTTTACTGTGATGGATACATCTTTCCACGCCTCAGAGAATGATTTTATATGAGAGGACTGTGGAAATTGTCTGAAAAGTAGAAGTGGTCTCAGACGACAGCATTTAAAACAAGAGATAAAATTTAAATGTACCACTGATTCTTGCACAGCAGCATTTTGTGAAAAGGGGGAGCTATTGGCTCATCAGACCAACCATGGTGAACAAAAACGTATCACATGTAATTACTGTAACCACAAACTGTCTGGGAATATCACAGAGCTCACGAGGCAGAGATTCTTCCACATGTTCGGAGATGATTATATCTTCAGGACTACTCACATTTTTCTCTGGATCAAATGACTATAATTGTAATTGTTTGCAAATTGATAATAAAGATATAAAGAGTTGATTTCATAAAATTTATTTAAATAACAATGAATATTTCTTTTAACAAAAATATTTTTATGTAAAAAATGACTCCCTGTCAATATCACAAAGTATAAACCATTACAATATGTGTACAATTGCTGAAAGAGTTCTTAACCAAATTTACCCACATTAGTGTTAAATTCAAAAGATCTAAATTTTAATGTTTCATCCCGATAATTCTGGCAGCAGTGGTCCACTATGGCTTGGTGATTGGAAGTATCAAATTGACAGTAGTCGGGGGCGGATCCAGGATTTGTGGTTAGGGGGGGCGTGAGTAGGCGAGGGGTCTGGGGACCGCATACTGTCCCCCCAGCGGGTCGTAGGCAGAGCCCTGGTAGGGGGCCCAGGGGGGGCGAAGCCCCCCCCTCCTAAGCTCTGGGGGTTTGAGGAATTGCAGACATTTAATTGAACGACAACTTTGAACTAACCACACCATTTTTATCAAACCAAAAAAACTTGAGTCTTAATTTTGTCGGATAATTGTTAACAGTATGTTTTTGTCAGATTATAAGAACCTAAAGCATGTAAGTAAAACTTTTTTTGAACAACCGTGACGCAAATTGTTCAACTCATGACTGATCGATTACTATATGTTAACCCTTCAAAGAACTATTGGTTTAGTTTTAACGCATTCCTCATTTCACTAATTGGTCTGTACTTTCGGTGCTTGTCCTTTCGGGTGGTTCTAGTTAATACTGCCCGTCCGGATGGAGCTTTTCTTTTCGTCGTTTGATTCATTCATTGAAAACGTATGATTCGACCGTTCTTGTTTATAGACAAACAAAAGGGGAAATTGTCAATACATCATGTGTAGGAATATTTTACTACAGGTCACGAATTAACCATTCATGAAAAAGTTGCTTGCTGAACTATTTGATTAACGTTGTACAACATATGCTTTGCGAATTTTAGGGGGGGGGGGGCGCACGCCCCGCACGCTCCCCTCTAAATCCGCCTCTGGTAGTAACACTTGTACCTATAGATAAAAGAAACATTGCATAATGAAATGGAAAAGATTATAACAATTTAATAGCAAATAAGGTATTTCGGGTATTTTAAGGCAAGATTGATCATATGAAATAAGAAGATTTACATTAAAGACCACAAACGGAAATGAACTTCAATAATATTATTAATAAGCATATCTTATATGATGGAGACCATTCCTAAACAAAAAAGACCATTCCTTGGCTTGAAAGTTCATTCCTTCACCCAAAACATGAGACCATTCCCATACATTTTTGTCATGCTTTTGTCGTGACCGTTCCGTGACATAAACAAACTTTTCATAGACGTTTTAAGAGGGATACAAGGCTTGTCAAAGGCTGAAAAGAAATTTGCTGGACAATTCACATGTTTGAATAATTTTGGCATCAACAAATTAATATAAAAAGTCACTAGGCGGTAGGAATTGGTGAAATAAATTGGATTCTACGCCTCGATATCTTTGTCGCTGCATTGATCAACTACCGAAGGCGGTTTACGATAAAAACAAAAGGATCAAGCTTTACTGACTTAATGGTGAAGTAGAAAAAAGACTGTCCTATCTAAACGTGTAACTCATAGACACTAAGATAACCTATAAAGAACGATAATAGTCAAAATCTTCACACCTACCTTTTTGATGATGTACAATCCGCCATCTTGAAATGACCATTCCTTATCGGGTACACGACAGTGATTAAACAGCCGTTAATAAAATTATCATAATACATGTTGTTATTTTATTTCATCAAGGTTTTTGTACTTGGCTATACTATCATAACACATTCTAGTGCGCGAATGGACTTGTGCGCCCCCCACTTTTAAAAGAGTGGGAGGATAAAACTATGTTTTTGCCTCATCACATTTGTTTGGCAAAACATTATAAAGAGCTGAAAGTTGAGCAGGGAAGCATAAAATGTGCTGTAAACACGTGATTTACGGCTATAAATGTATGCTTAGAAGCCAAATAGCTTATGAGTAGTAGGGAGTGTGGTTTTTTATGCACCCCAAAAACCTGTGGAGGGATGGAGGGAACCATATACGGCCATAGACACACCCATTTCCCATATAGGGGCATAACCCCACCGCAGAACTGACGTCACAAAAAAAAATTGAATGTTTAAAAATCCATATATGGTCATGATGACGCTCTCGTTGCAGTATGACTCATGGTAAAAAAAATATTCCCCGCACCCCGACGACAGAACGACCAAATATGGTCCCCCTCGATGCAATATGATTCATCACATTGCGCCGTCCCGAGCGCATGATGACTCAAAACGGAAGGGTGACATCCATATTGATATGTTTTCACCAATCAAAAAACGACCAACAGGCGTAATAGAGAAAAATGGTTCAAGAATTGCCTAGATGAATTAGGAATGTTAGAAGTACAGAAGATAGCCATGCCTTTTAAGATCGGATGTGGTATGGACAAAGGCCACTGGCCGAATTATCTGAAGATGATTATATACTATGAGTAATAATTACTTTTTAGAATAATAACGCGTAAAAACAGAGCTTGACTTTAGAAAACCCTCTGACTTCTGATAAGGCTATACGTTTCATCATCGTCTGCATTGAGGATTAAATTTCAATTGATCTGACCTCGAGGAACCCCTTGATCGTTACGTGTTACTGATAAACCACTCGAATTAATTGATTCCATGAATGTGTCTATTGCAAAACAAACAAAAAAAAATGCTAAACACGACCTTTCTTTAATTGTTATCGAATTAATGCACAATACCTCTATTCAGAACAATGACATGATATCTATCTAATTATTACCAGATGTTATAAGATTATGCTTATCAGCTCGATCAAGGAAGGCTATATATATAGCGATGATTAACTCGACTGATCCCAGCAGGCACACAACGTTGAAACAACGTTGTATTCCTAGTTGAATCGACGTTGATTTTGAGTTGGATATGGAAGTTGAAACAACGTTGAACCAACGTTACTTTTCAACGTTGATTAAACGTTGAAAAATGGTTGTTTTCATGTTGAATAAATATGACTCACTATTATGTACTCTTCTTGCATCTTGTCTCTTTTTCTAAGCCATATTAGAACATAGTGATTTTATTGTTGCCTTTATGTTCCTTAATATTCAGTTTGTATTGGTAGTCTTTATTTGGAATAAGAAGAGGTTCTTCTTCTCATCATTATTCAATTACTGGTACTGTTATTGTATACATTGTAGTAGTATATAATGTGGAGCTAGATGAAATATTTGTAATTTCCAATGTTACTGTTACTATAGTTCCAATCATACCGTATGACAATATAGTGTAAAAAGGGGGACAGATAAAATGCCCCCCCCCTCCAAAAAAAACCTCAAACAAACTTAGAATTCTGGGAGTTAGAATAAATGTTGCATAAACTATATTTTGCAATTAACATGACAAATAGAATAGAATAAAATTGGTCATTAAAGATTACTGTTTAGGATAAGAGGTCCATTTATTGGGTGATCTCCTATATTCATGAAATTTTGCATGCAACTAGATTGTAAGGACCTGCATCCAAATTTTGAAAAATTAATACATGTTATAGGTTTTGAGATATGATTCATCAACGATTTATACCCCGAAAATGAATCCGATTACATCATATTTTTTTTTACCTATAAATTAGAACAATAAATTTGTTGTTATATTTTTTTTTTACAGAAAATCTGTAGGACACGTACCTTTGGCATATAATGAAATTTTAAAATTTGTGAATTTTCTTGAGTTTCAACCAAATATATAAAATATAATTTTTCCAATATTTGGATGCTAGTACTTACAATTTAGTTGCATGCAAAATTCACAAAATTCCAACAGATCCCTCATTTATGGACACAGGGGCCCGGGTGGCTCAATGAGTTAGGTCGTTGGATCTAGCAACTCGTACAAACCTATCACCAATACGGCGTGGGTTCGCGCCCGGCTTTGTAAATTACAAAAAAGGGTGCACTCGACTCGCAGCCGCAAGTGATACAGTTTACCAGTTGCTTGCCCATGTCGGTGGTTCTCTCCGGCTTCCTCCACCACTAAAACTGGTCGCCATGATATAGCTGAAATATTGTTGAAAGTGGCGTCAAAACCCATTTATGGACATCTTACATTGCGACATTTCAAACTTTACAAAGTTCACTCATATTTGTTGACTGTTTTAAATATAGGTTTCCTACAAAGTAACCAGGTTCAACGGTATATATACAAAATTAATTGGCTCAACATAAAGTATTGAAGACTGCTACATCATCAAAATCAATAAATCTGTATTTGTAATTGTATACATGTATCATAAAATGTTCTCAGTTATTTAATGTATCATAATGATTAAATCAATAAATGATGTCTGATAGAATTTTAAGATCTGTTTCGTATAAAAGTCAATTATCTCCTCTGCCACCACCGCCTATTCTTTCTGGCGCAAACTTCAAGAAATTGGCAGCACATTCGGTAATTTTTGCCTCATCTGTGTTATGACACGTCAGAAGAACTTCCGAAAGTAAAAATAAAGTTGTCTATTACTATTTCTGATACCGGTATATACCTGAACACACAAGTTAATGAGTTTATTGAAGTTTAATACACATTTGGTTTAAGTGAATGGTTTCTGTTGCACTCAAATAATCACAAGTTGAAATGTTAGTCTTTATATCTGAAACATATCCGAGTTTACATAATATCCAACTTGTTCTCATTTCTTTAATGTGCATGCCAACAAAATAGAAATGACTAGGTACACAAGACTGCTGCTACTGTAGTTACTTTAGTCCTTAAACTGTATATTGATTATTTGGATTTCGTCGCATGTATATTTACAGTTTACGTTTTAGAACAAAATAAAGCACCATGTAAATTTCACTGCTACCGTTTAAAATTCACTACAAATAGTATTAATACCCCCTCCCCTCCTAAAAAATGTTTTAATAATTTTGATGTTTGCATAGTGTCCAATAACACAATCAATTATTAGATTATCAAATTAAATGCTAACTTTTTATATGATATACATGTACTTATTAAAGATTTTACTTGAAGAACATCACAATCAAAATGAAAAGAATAAAACTTAGTAAATACTATTACTTAAGTAAACTCTTGAAAATCATTAAAAAAAAATTACAATCTTAATAATAATCACTAACCTTTGATTTGTTTAAATAAGCATGCCTTTGCAAAAGGGAATTTATCCTTCTTGCCCTTCATGTTCATCCCGGCCATCAGTCCATTACTCATACATCTGAAGAAAGAAAATCAAATACACAATGTATTATCTAAACCATTCCATGGAATTATACTGCGTTAAAATTGGATTGGTATAGTACTGACTGCAAACACAAAATGGACAGGAATTAACTAATAGCTATAATGGTTACTGTAACTTCCATTCCCTTGGAATGATATTACAAATATGTATTATTCTGCACCTTTGGCAAACTTGACTAGGGGGAAAAAACCAAACACAATTGCATTTGTGCAGACTAATGCTTGTCACACTTTCTTTTCTTAGATACTGAAATTTGTCAATATTGATTTGTGACCTAGTATATGGCAACTTCTGTGTCACGAAAAATAAATATAATATGTATGAAATTCCAAATTAGTATTTACAACAATGTTGCTTACCCATTCAGTTACATGGAATGTCCGTATCATTTCACTACGAAGTTTGAGACCATAACACTAGTTTAAGGTGGTACCATACATTTCAGGTAAAATTTGATCTGCTAGTTTAATTTTCTTATTTTTTTTTGCAGTGTGTTTGAATATATCCACTATAATAAATATCAAAATTTTAACAAATTCCAACCAACAGACTCAGAGCTATAAATTCACTAGCCACATAGCAGCTTTTCTCTCTGTGGTTTTGATCACCGAGATGCTTGAAATCTGCATACAAACATCATATGATCAAAACGGGGTCAGGTCATTATTCCGACAGCCCATTATTCCGACAGCCCATTGCTCCGACGGCCCATTATTCCGACAGCCCATTGCTCCGACGGCCCATTATTCCGACAGCCCACTGCCCCGACATTTCATTTCTCCGACAACCCATTATTCCGTCAAAAATGGTCAAAAGTAGTATAATTATCTTAAAACCTGTTGTTTTCTTCTATACCTAACGGAAGACTGACTTTAATCTTTATACTCATTGGGCGGATTGTTTCTGTATTAAACAAAAGGGTAAATATGGGGTTAAAGTCAAATGTTATGGTACTAGCAGATTCCTTACATCATGACGACATGAGAAATATCAGTACCAATTTCGGATGGTCTAACACTTCTACATTTTGGATTTAATCATGAAAAGTTCACACCGCCACCGTTACGCGAGACGACACAAACATTATTGGAGGGGGGGGGGGGAGATTTTTTTTTTTTAATTTCTTGCCCTGATTTTTACCGAAAAAAAATCTGTCCGGACGAAAATTCCAGCCCCCGCCCCGTCCGTCCATAAACCTTGTAACCCTTCAAAACCGTCCAAAGTATTTTTTTTTTATTAAACTTTACACAAAGGAGTACACCATATGTAGATGTGCATGGAATAAATATAAAGGTTTGTTCTGACATTAACGGTTGCATTTAGGATACAGAGCCATTGTGAGTGAACTAGTCTAGTTTGATCCTGGATCTGGAGAAAAAAATGCCATTACCGTACATTATGATTAATACAATAAAAAAATTCCATAAACTCCAGGAGGGGGGCTAAAATTAAATAATAAAGATTTAATTTTAAGCAAAATTCGGTTGTTGTCGGGAGTATCACGTCTAAACTCCCACAATTTGTGACCGGAGAGACACTACCTTATGCTGTTCAACCGTATTGCGTTTTCTAATACGTTTTAGATACATTGTAAACCGATGAATACCTCCTTCACATGTACATTTAATGCCCATTAAATGTGCATCGCATGCTCTAAGAGCTTCACACCTATGACAAGGAGTTTTCAGTTGGCATAAGTTACGACTGTAATAATACTATTTTTTGCATGTAGAGAAAATGTAAATATTTTCACGTAAATAATGGAAATCGCAAACGTTTTGACGTACGTGTGAAGGCATTAACCATGTTGGATGCGCATTCAATTCGCAACATGAAACGTACGTCGGAATGCAGAATAAATGAACGTGTGTGGAAGCAGCATAATGCATATGGAAGGCGTTCTATTAGCCGCATATGTTGGTTGCCAATCGTGCTTCAACAGAAGTGATCGATGTATTTATTGACCTGAACAAGGGAACTGTCTACCTATCTTCGGAGCTTTTTCCATTCTTCTGCATGTACATTGTGCTCTCTTTCTCTCCTTTTCTACTATCTACGCCCTTCTTCAATTCTTAACTCTCCTCGCTTCCATGCGTATTGCTATCTTCCGTCATTTTGTCTTTCTCATGCTTCTTCCGGTTTACACTTTTTTCCTTCACTCCTCTTTTCTGGTTCCTTTGTGCAGTGTGCACAACTTTTTCTTCAATTTTTAACTTTCCCCATACCAGGTCGGTCGATCATAATTGCCTTGAACGGGGATGTACAGCCTAGGATAAAAGCTCCTTTTCCTTTCCAGAACATTCTGTCTAGGCCATGGCCCGTCAAGATTAGCCTGACCGACGGAACATCCTGTTGGATACACCTGGTTAAACCATGGATTTGTGGATTGAGTTCTATTTTGCATTGTCGGAAAAATGGGCCGTCGGAGTAATGGGCTGTCGGAGTAATGGGTTGTCGGAGTAATGGGCTGTCGGAGTTATGGGCTGTCGGAATAATGCTACGCACCCATCAAAACGTTCAACTAATTTTAAAGAGTTATCTCCCTGTAGTGTATGGTACCCCCTTAACCTCACTACTTTTAATTGTTCAAGTGCATGTATCAAGCCAGGGAAGTTAGCGGTTATATATTATATTGTAAGAGGTATCGATTTTACCTCTCGTTCTACGGTTTTTTTTTTATAAGATTTTGGAACAGTTCTGACAGTGTTGATATTTTCTGTTTATTCACTTTATGAGTAATAATCGACATAAAACAGTCGGAAACCAGATTTGAATACACGAATGTGCATTATATAACCCTATTTACGGTAACATATGATATTTTGTTTTTGGTAAACAAAATCGATATAAACCATGCATGACTTACCAATCACAATCTGTTCTCAAGTAAAATTCTTATTTTGACTATTTAAAAGTTTTCTATGTACAATGTATTAAGTGAGTGCTGTTAAATACAGCAAGTTATAATTTTTGTTAAGCAATCAACATACTTGACATGGCCTTTTCAAGAAGAATTTTAATATCTAGCTTTAATCAAATGAAATAGATAAATGTTTTTTTAATTTTAGAATTCAATAAATAACAAATTACGGGTAAAAGTATTGACACGTAGAAATAAAAAACCGCATTCAGTTGTTTACACAAACCATGTTTCACATAATCAGTGTGAACACGGCCTGTGTTGATGTGGATTAATTCATTCCTTTGTCATTGATGGAGAGGTGACAAGTAAATCTATGATTATCAATAAAATCAGGAAAAACACAGGAAAAAGAAACAAATTTAAATATTTTGTAATCATCACACAAAGTTATGTGAATGTGGATAGTGTACTAGATTCTAAGCCTTTACATGGTGTTAATCTTAGTATACACACTTTACGATCAATTGAGTCATGAAGCAAAGAAGTTTGACATTAAATAACAACAACAATTTTGTTAATTTCTTAGAAGTCTGTATTATTTCCAGTTTGTACTTTTCACATATGAAATTTTGTTGTATGACCTATATTATGGTCAACTTTTTGGAATTGTATCTTATAAAGCCATCTTTTTTCTCCAACTTCGGTATTTGTTGTACATTTTGTAACTTATTCTAACGTTCTATAACTGTTGAAAAAGTGGCTCAACAATCAGGCAACACCTTAATTAAACAATTTTTGCATGGCAGTTGTTGACCTGAAGTGAGTCAGTCGATCAGTAAATTTATACATGTATCTTAATTCTGTATTTTACCAGCAAAAAATATAATAAAATGAAAAAAAGAGGGTGAACATGGGACATAGATGCCCCAACTCTTGTAAAAATCAAAGTTGACAGACCTTTTGTGATTCTTAACACAGCCAAATTTCAAAACATTTGACCAAGTCCAAGGCAAACTCAAGTTATTGAAGGAAATTAAACCAAAACATGACGGAAGGAAAGACAGACGGACAAGGGTAAAACATAATGCAAAATTGGTCAAAAGTAAATGCACACAAACCAATGTGTCCACAGATGAACGACAACGAATAACTACCCCAAAATAGCTATAGGGTGTCCCTATCGATAGTATACTTGCAGAAATTATTATTATACCCTACGCAAACAAAGTTTGGGGGGGGGGGGTATATAGGAATCACCCTGTCCGTCCGTCCATCCATCCGTCCGTCCATGTACCTTGTAAGCGCAACTCCTCCTAAACGACTTATTGGATTTTTATGAAACTTTACACATTTGTAGTACACTACCTGCAAATGTGCATGAAGGAATATGGTTGCTGTCCAAAATTTAAAAGGGGAGATAATTCAACATATACTTTCACGAAAAGGGGGTTTGTGTACCTTGTAAGCGCAACTCCTCCTAAACGGCTTATTGGAGTTTTGTGAAACTTTGCACAGTTGTAGTGCACTACCTGCAGATGTGCATGAAGGAATATGGTTGCTGTCCAAAATTTAAAAGGGGAGATAATTCAACTTATACTTTCACGAAAAGGGGGTTTGTGTACCTTGTAAGCGCAACTCCTCCTAAACGGCTTATTGGAGTTTTGTGAAACTTTGCACAGTTGTAGTGCACTACCTGCAGATGTGCATGAAGGAATATGGTTGCTGTCCAAAATTTAAAAGGGGAGAAAATTCAACTTATACTTTCACGAAAAGGGGGGGCATGTACCTTGTAAGCGCAACTCCTACTAAACTGCTTATTGAATTTTTACGCAACTTTACACAGTTGTAGTACACAACCTGCAGATGTGCATGAAGGAATACCGTTGCTGTCTAAAATATAGAAGGGGAGATAATTAACTTGCTAATATACCTGTATTCCAAAGTTTGAACATCATAGTATTGCAAGCGGGGGGTATCACTCAGTGAGGTCACTCACAGTTCTAGTTCAAATAGTGTTTTAACATGTATGATCTCCTGTTTTTGTTTTTTTCATTTTCATGAGTCACCTTAACAGACAGTAAGTAGGAAGGTACAAACCTATATATACACTTCAAAGTGTTTTTTTTTGTGCAGCCTCTTTTGCCCACATCCCCTTTTTTTTAATTCCACAAAAGTCACAGCCCGTGCTTAAAATGTACATTCCTTTATGAATATGTTTGAATAAAGATGTTTCCATTTTCTAAGTAATATTATTCGCTGTAACAAAAACTGAGGAATGCAAAGTCAAACAACAAACCATGCTACATGTAAGCGTACTTTTATTCCGGTGTGTATAATTTCCGGTTAGGGTTAGCATGGAAAAAATAACCTAGTGCTATAATTCCTCTGGAAATTATACACTAGTGTAACTTGTTCTCTGGAAAGAATACACTGTTACACAACGGGTTACACTAATGTCCTGAAATGTCCTGAAAAGAGCATTAAGGCTTATATGATATCTTTTTTGTTATCCAATGGATTAAGTTCAAATTTGGAAATTTTATAGATATTAGCATATATTATTAATTGATAATTTTACGGTCATTTGATTTGTTCAATGCCCATCACGTGGTGTTCTGTATTTTGGCAGATTGACTTTTGCGGATTGCACGGTTACTAAAAATAGATTAAAAAATTCCAATATTTTCATGACGTTTAACGATTGAACATGATTCTGGTACTGCATTTGGCAACTCATTTGAACTTCAAGCACTGTCAAGTTCGCAGACAGAGAGCGTATTTAATGATCTGTTACCTGACAATGATGGTGTAGATGACTTTCTTAAATCTCTTGATATTCCTGCACAAGAAACATGTAGTAATGTACCCATTTCTAAGTCGATGTGTCAATTCCCAGTACCGATGATTACTAATTGTCAAAATATCACCATAAACTATAACATTTTCCCTAGGAAATAATTATCATTCATGTCACTACATACATTTTTGTTTTATTGTTATTCCTGTTGAATAGATTGTTTGTTGTTAAAGTTTGGGTCTTATATTATTTTTATACGACCGCAAAAATTTTGGGGTCGTATTATGGTATGGCGCAGTCGTCGTCGTCTGTGCACATTGTGTTTCCGTTGTCTTACTTTAGTTCTAGTTTCCAGTAGCAAGTACACCTAGTCCCGGATGAATATCCATTTGTAGATCTTCTGTTTCATGTTTTGCGTGGCAATTAATAATATAAAAAATATGTGATGGGCATTGAACAAATCAAATGACAGTAAAATTATCAATTAATAATATAAAAAATACAGCCTTTCTATTCAGTCGATACAAGTTGTATATCGACCTAGAGATGTATATCGACCTCGGACTACGTCCTCGGTCGATATACATCTCTTAGGGCGATATAAACTTGTATCGACTTCATAGAAAGGCTGTATTTGTATAATATTAAAAGAATATTTACAAAAATACATCAAAAAATGTTTTTTAGGTGGAAATAATTACATATAATTTGACCTGAAAAGTACATCAAGGCTTTTATCTTTTTTTATTATCAAATGGATTGAGTTCAAATTTGGAAATGTTATAGATATTAGCATATATTTAAAGAATGTTTAATTTTTTTTTTATCAAAAACCTTTTTTATAAGTGGAAATAAATTGACCTGAAAAGTACATTAAATTATTTCTATTTAAAAAAAATATATACCTTTTTTTTAAATATTCTTTAAATATATATATATAACATTTCCAAATTTGAACTCAATCTATCACATAATAAGAAAGATAAAAGCCTTGATGTACTTTTCAGGTCAAATTATATGTAATTATTTCCACCTAAAAAACATTTTTTGATGTTTTTTATTTTAAATATTCTTTAAATATATAACATTTACAAATTTGAACTCAATCCATTGGATAATAAAAAAAGATATAAGCCTTAATGTACTTTTCATGATATTACAGGTCAATTTTCAGGACACAACCATTGGGGGGCCTTACGCAACAACGTAGATCAAACACGACACGAGCACTGCTCTTTAACCAGAGTTTAAAACGAAAATCTTGGTGGTGGTGCTTTGTGATATGCAAATTACCTCTCCAAAACAGTTTTCACCAAACACAACACCTTCAGGATACTAAAAATCAATTACTTTCTGCGTCTTCGTGTCTCTGTGCACAGGGCCTTGTCACTATCCACGTAAATATACTATCAATGTATAAACATGTACAAGGGCGGACACCTTTTTTACCCCCGCTCGCTTCAAGTCGTGTTTGTTTTTTAAATTCCTTCTAATATATTCAAAACCCTGTTTGGTTCAACTCCCAAGACCTTATTCTTTTCAAAAAATATCACGACATCCGCTAGAGTACCTCTTGTGAAGGCGCAGCGGTAGTTTTTGTCAGGAATTCGCCGGAGTAGAGAACATCATGGACCCAAAGTGAAAGTAATAGCGCCACCTATGAAAAAACGGGTGCGCCCATTGGGGCATCACTTCAGAAACTTATTAACATTGATCGTCGAAAACTGGTCGAAATTTTGGTATTAATCTTAAAGAAGTAATAGATAGATTCATTTGGACAATAGAACTTTGTCATATTTGAAATTTGTTTAAACACATTTTTAACCGTACTTTATTCTTAACGACAACCAATGCGATGATATATTCCAGTACATTTTTACGGACAACCATCACAAATCTATAAAAAAAATGTCCAATATTTAAAGACCGCTTTTTTTATAATATGGAAATATTTTGGGAAATGGTGTGAAGCAAAATGTTTAATGTATAACGATTTTAGCAAGGACCCTGTGAGAATTATTTTTGTTTTTTTGATAAACTGATAACAAGCCTTGGAATCAGATATCCCATAGAAAGTGGTTGTCGATAGATAATTGTTTTACAATCAAGTATTTCATATATACTAGTGGAAAAAAGAAACTGTGCATTACTAAAAAATCAATTAAAGATCAATATCAAAATAAAATTTATTAATTGTGTACAGTATATTGTCAAATAATGCATTTTTCACCAAACCATCAGACCAATAACATTTAACGTCACTTGAATTCATTTGGTAAACGTTTTAAACAACACAAGGCTCTTTAGACATTAACAAAGTCAGTAGCGTGTGTGTCCACCATTTGCATTAATGCATGCTTGGCAACGGCGACGCATTGATCTAACCAAGTTGTTGAAAAATGCTTGTGGGATATTGTTCCAAATGCGGATCAATGCCGGACCCTTTTCCGCTAACGTCAGTGGCTGATTTGGCAGATGGCGTAACCGTCGTTCCATTTCATCCTAAACATGCTCAATGGGTGAAAGATCGGGTGAAACTGCTGGCCATGGTAACAAATCAACATTTTGCTGTGTCAAATAGTCACGCACTACTCGCGCAACATGTGGTCGAGCGTTGTCCTGCTGAAATGTGACGTTGTTGGCCTGAGCTTGGATGAATGGAATGACATAAGGCTGAACAATTTCATCCCGATAGTGTATACCGGTCAGATTTCCGGCGATAACAACTAATGGTGTTCTGCCATGTGCTGTTATGCTTCCCCACACCATAACACTGCCCCCACCAAACGATTGACGTTGAATGACGCAGGCGTCTGCATATCGTTCTCCTATACGGGGGTAAACACGAGAACGGCCATCACTGCTGTCTAGGTGAAATCGGGATTCATCTGCAAACAAGATGTTGGCCCAATCTTGTATTCTGAATCTTAAATAACGTCTACACCACGTCAGCCTAGCTGCACGGTGTCTAGGCAGCAAAATTGGACGGATTGCGGGACGTCTTGGTCTGATGTTATGTTCACGAAGTCTATTGCGGACTGTTCTAGAGCTGATCGGTCGTAATCCGAGGATGCTTCTTGCAGTGAGACTTGACGTCTGGAATTGATTTCGCAGATGCACCAGCCTTATGTGGTTATCTTGACAACGTGACGTTACACGTGGACGACCTGAACGTCTGTGGTTTCTAGTGTTGCCAGATTTTCTAAATCGTCTTCATAATGACAGTATCGTATTGCGATGACAGTCAAAATGTCTAGCGACAACGTTCTGTGCTAGTCCAGCTTGGAGCATACCAATAGCACGAAGACGCTGATTTTCGTCGAGACGTGGCATAACACTGGAATTAATGTCATTCAAACAAAACTGTTTTTCTGATGTGTAGGGGCAAAAACAAACCTTAGTAAACCTCAAACAGTCACAAATCGCTAAACGAGAATGATAAACAAAAGAAGGCCAAATACACGAGGTGTACTCATAGAGCGTGTCAAAGCCCGTGCAAGTTTCCCGCGACTGGTCGATAGTGTAAAAATCAATATTTCAACTAGTCATGACTAATAAAAAATTAAGTACCCGGTCATAAAAATATATATATAAATTTTTAGAATGCACAGTTTCTTTTTTCCATTAGTATATATTTATGATGAGAACAAGTTTACAACCATATGATTAATCGTGTAGGTAAAATGTGTGTCGCTGCCATGAGTCTATGTATGATTGTTTTGATTGTAACTAGAAAAAGAGGAGATGGTAGATATTATTTTGCTTTGTGACAAAACAACAACAACACTCTTAATAAACTGTTGCAATCAGAATCTGCTGAAAGTTTTCTTTTACGTGTAAGGAGTGTGTCCTTTACATCCCGCGCTAAGGGATGTATTAAATTCGTTCCTCATAGCTGTCTGGTGTCCCTTTCACATAAAGTCGGCGTTTTCCTAGTGAAAGCCATTTGTTATTTTATCTATGTCAAATTCGCAGTCATGTTAGGATTCTAATAATAATAGGATATTATACATTATTATACAGCTATAATTTTAATCCAATCAAAAACAATATGGTTGTGATCGTCTTCCGTAATTAGAATCGTCAAAATGAAATACAACCGAATTAATATCAAATGGTGACTTGTTTCAACCTCATTTAAAATATACCTTGACATTCTTTAATACTTGTATAGTCTGTTTGGTGACTCTGAAAATAGGGAAAACAATTCCTAAAAAATCAACGGGTTATCAGATTTATTTTTTAATTATATTTATATTAAGGACTGATTAATACATATTATAGGTGAATTTTTCAAAAAAATTCATTAAAGAATAAAAAAGTTTGCCATAGGACTTAATTGTAAAATTCTGTCATTTTGTCATGTAACAAACATGGGAGTAAGTACTACTGAAATGAACAGCAACATGTGGTCAGTATTGACAAACAGCAAGTCAGCTGATTTCATCATTAGCATGTTATATCAGATGTTGACATACTAACCATACCAAATATGGACAATATTCAAATTAGATTCACACCTGTTCAGGTAAAAATCAATAATGATGATACATTATTACATAACTGATTGTGGAGCATTTAAAATACATGCAAACTACCCATCCCTTTATGTGTATAGAGGTTAATAAAAGATAACAAAATTACCTGAAAATGTTGTATATTCTGACCAGTACATATCAGTAGTTTCAACCCACACTGTCATGATTTGATTTTGATATTTGATTTTTGGTGTTTTAACGCCACTTTCAACAATATTTCAGCTATATCATGGCGACCAGTTTTAGTGGTGGAGGAAGCCGGAGTACCCAGAGAGAACCACCGACCATGGGCAAGCAACTGGTAAACTTTATCACTTGTGGTTGCGAGTCGAGTGCACCATTTTTGTAATTTACAAATTTAAAAAACCATTGAGCCACCCGGGCTCCCCACTGTCATGAAATTTTTTTTTATCTAATTTGCCTATAAGAAATTAACGTTGTATATGAATTGTTTAATTTTTGGAAGAAAACAAGTATCAAATAAGAATATTATTTAATTTATATATTTATATAAATTATACTTTCACGAAATTAGCATTTATTTTATTTTGGTATCATTTTTTAAGTGTTAATTTAAAAATTTTTATACATCAGCATGAGTGAATAGCAAGGGACATCTCCATATAAGGGTCTCATGTGACCAGCAGTTATTAATTGTTTACAAACAAATATCATATGATCAAATTGTTTATCAATTATTCAAAACATCTTGAATCTTTAACCTAATATGACATTCCCATGTGACTGAAATTAGCATAACAACAGACAGGAAAGAACAGGTAATGCTGTTCATTATAATGGTAGCCTCCTTTACTTACAATCTGATAAAATTAGTATTGGGCCCTATGGAGATTTTTTTTATTATTTGAATTATTTCTTTGACAATTTTTTCTCAGATATGTATTACATAATGTGTGCCTAAAATGTTAAAAAGAGCAATAGAAAGCAAATCCCTGATTTTTAAA
This sequence comes from Bathymodiolus brooksi, assembly GCA_963680875.1. NCBI lineage: Eukaryota > Metazoa > Mollusca > Bivalvia > Mytilida > Modiolidae > Bathymodiolus > Bathymodiolus brooksi. Next base: position 59,587,911 of record OY804583.1, read on the forward strand.
TAATTGTTTTCCCTATTTTCAGAGTCACCAAACAGACTATACATCACGTTCACGATCTTTTATTACAATACTATTTCACTCAAATGAACATTTTGTTCCTGTTCTAGTTAAAGGACTTTATCAAACAGAATCATACAGTTTACATGTAATGCAGTTAATACGCATTTAAACCACAGAAGAATATTTCTATTTTCCACACCTTGTGATGTGGGGTCGCTATTGTGCATGCGAAATATTAATTGCAAACCCCATTGACTGGCTATTTGCTGCCTGTCTAGAATATATATATTTTTTTCTCGATCGACAGTTCAGAAGCTAGAAAACAATATGATAAATATTGTCTGTCAATCATGCAAACAATAACTTATGCACATGACAGAACGCATTTTCAATGCACTACATACACCAACTTATGATCCATCATTTGTCCATTGGAGGTTGATTTAAGAGAATGGAACTGATAGAAGTTAAAAGTTTAATTTGGGCGCAAAAGGGGAAACTTTATATAATTTATTAAAATGTTATGTGAATTCAGTGGCCAACCATCCCAGTCTGATGGCAAAAGAAAAGGTATTGTTCTGATATGCCTAACGTTGTGTCTGCAATCGACGGAACTTCACATGAGATACAAATTCCATCCAATGAACCCCAACAAAAAACATACTTTCAGCAAACCAATTCTTTTCATTGATTGATATGAAAAGAAAGTTTATAAACAGTGATAATCATAAATTCCATCAATATCAATAAAACAATTACCTTTCATCTTAACTGAACTTGAGCCGTCGTGGTCGTATGGTAGTTGAATTTACAACTACCTGTGCAATCATTGCTTATCACCACTTAAGTTGAGAGTTTGAACCCCATTCATGGCGAGGTGTACTCGATAAAACATTATGTGATAAAGTTTGTCAGTGACTTGCGACAGGTTTGTGGATTTCTCTGGGTACTCCAATTTCCGCCACAAAAGTAGTAAATGAAATATTTTTGAAAGTGGTGTTAAACACCTAACCTCCAATGGAAAAATGATGGATCAAACGTTTGTTTATGTAGTGCATAACATAAAACACCTTTGGGTCATAATGTAAGAGCTATCTGTTGGATTGTGCCCATATCTACTCCTTTTGGATCAAACTATTTTACTTCATTTTAGAAGTAGCATCGATAGACCATTAAACGGCTACCTCCGTATCCCTGTAGTAATAACTATTTCAGTATCCTGGAAGAAAATATATAATCAATCATTGGGGGCTTATGAAAAAAAGTATTTTGGATGAAGTGGTGTTTATTTTATTTTTTATCTTACATTTGCATATAACTGTTACGTGCCGACATACCATCGTTTTTTACGGCAAGGATTGCTTCTCAAATATCAAAACGTCATCTAAGCGCTTGGAATATTTGAACATTTTCCCGTCGTTTTTCAAGAAATTTAACACCTCGTGAAACCAAAAAAATCCTTTTTAACAGTATTTGTGTTTTATTTATTTTAATAATCTGGTAAAATATTTTTCTGGTGCACGACTGGTGCTTAATTTCTTCGAAAACCGTCCAAATATCGCGGGCAAAATTCCACGAAATACAGAAAACAAATAACGCTCATGACGTCACAATGACGTCAAATACGTATCGATTTTGTTGGAAACAAGTTTTAACATCAAAAGTATGATCTCGTCTATAATACATCAAATTTTGATCAAGTATTTTCTAAGATAATGATTCATTAAATATGGGGCCATATATGGCACTTATAGTCCCCAGTTCTTTTTATGGCATTGACGCCGAATTGCATGCACTGAGTTTTTCTCTTGGTTTCAATGTACACGAACTGTATTTAAGATAAATACAATTATTTACAGAAACATAAGTTATTTACTGATGAATTTCATTACTTGAAATGAATCATGAAATGTACAGATTGTGTATATAATGGTCTCATATATACAATCAGAAGAGTGAAAATATTGATTTTAAGGGTCTGGCTGCGGTTATAAATGAATTAGTATTTAACAACCTCCACAATCCTCCACCAACAAAATATTTTGATATAATCATTAACCCTCTATACTCAAAACAACTGCTCAATTTGGTGTTGGTGGAAGACTGTGGAGGTATATAAAATAGCTAAAATGTACATTAAATATGTCGTTTGTAGTCCATTTTTAGCATTATCCGTCTAATTATGATGTCATAACGCACCCAATTTCACGGAAAGTTATATTTTTTGAAAATTTGTTTATCTAACAATTAAATTAGTAAATTGTTTTTATTCTATGTCGAGCATTATTTTTTAATATAATGTGGGACCAATTTTGCACCTTAACGCCTCTCCCTCTTTCAAAATTAAAAAAAAATCAAAAAAATTTCAAAATTTAAATTAAAAAAAAAAATCAATATTTTCATAAAATTTCAAAACTCAAAAATTTCATATAAGATTTAAAAATTTTCATCATATTTCAAAATTTTAATGAATATACAAATAAGGGTAATAACAAAATTACCGAACTCTGAACAATCTTACAAAGGGAAAGTCAAAACTCATAATTATATAAACAGACAAAATCCGTCAACAACCGGAAAACTGTGAAAACCGTAATGACCCTGACTTGGTACAGGCATTTCTAAAGAAATGGTGGGTTGAATCAGATTTTAAAGCACCAAACCTCCCGCTCTCATTACGGTTCAAAGGTTCCGGCTGTCACTATAACAGTATTTAAATACAGGAACAAAATAGGTAAAACAGTCGTCAAAGCAGTACCATATTCAGTGAAGTAAATGTCAAAGACACTTTTACGTCACACATTGATAAAAAAATATTTTTGACATTTTTCTTGGCTTCCTTATCTTTATACATTTTCACTATATGAAAATGCATCGTTTATAATCGTTTCTGCAGTTATTGACTTTATTTCAGTCTACTCATGACTATACGAACCTGGTCAATGATTGATTAACCTCGACCGTTGGCCTCGTTTGGCCGAGGTTAATCAATCACTGACCAGGTCCGTATTAGTCATGAGTAGACCTCATTAAAAGTCAATGATTGTATAGAGTAGCTTTTAGCGATATATACAGCATGATATACAGGGGTCGTCGTGGTCATGATCGTATGAACAACTACATATATGCAATCGGTGTCTATTATCACTAGAACTTTGTAGTGATGACGTAGAAACATGGCATGGGAAACCAACCAAGTAAATAAGTAAGCAAGGAAGTATAACATGCGTTAACATCTTCTTGATAAATATCAATGTTTTTGTTTTTTTTAATGTTTGACGGTATTAATTGTTATTGTAATGATACCGACTGCACCTACATAACCTTGATAACTGTAACATTATATTTTGTTTACATAACAAGTGTGGACACAGAAATGTGCTGTCCAAAAGGCAAGTGTGGATGTCAATATTTCATATTATTAACTTTAAAAGAAAAAAATTCATGGACACAGGGGTCCTTGATTTTTTTTTAATAAAAAACTAATCCTAGATTATTATTTTTGCTTAATGTCCGGTCCTGTGTTTTTATTTCAAATTTTCATCATAGCCCCCTCCCCCTCCCAAAGGATATACAATTGTATCATGAATACTAAATTAATAAATAATAAATTCAGATTTTCTATTTAAAATAAATCTCATTTACAAAACCACTGATATTTGTTCAATTTTTAAAGGGAAACTTCGCGATTTTTTTTTACATGTTAGCTAAATATGTTCCTGATGATATAAAATACATATTCACAAAGTGTTATCGACATATTTCCACAAATAACGAAGCAAATCGCAAATTTGTAATTTTAATTTCTATTTTTTTCATGGGTTGTGACGTTTTAGCCCGATAATTGCATTGTGGGATTGAAATTTAAAGTCTGGGTCGCTGATGTTAAATTCGCTTCATTTAAAGCGCTCAGAGGACTGTGATTTAAATCTAATAACCGTTGGAAAATAAATACTAAAGTGAACAGCTACGTACCTTTTTGACAAACAACTATTTTAAATGAACAAAATGTTTCATTTCCTTTATATTTACAATATTCACTATATGTAGGATCCCTTTTACAATTATGTTCATTTTGCTTTACTGCTAATGTGCAGAAAAATATAATGGATAATTTTGACAACGCGTAACTTGTGTATTGATCGGATTAATAAAATGGGAATTTGAATACACACTATTTGCTTTACAAGACGAGTTGGTAGATCGTTTATTATTTATTAAGGATACAATATTTTTAAAACATTAGAATAAATAAAATGTTGAAATAACAGGAACAATTGTAATTGTAATTATGTTTTAGATGATAAAAAAGTATACACCATCCTTGAAATTATAAGTTTTCATTATTAGAGGCGCCAAATTTGCCTAACTATATATAGCTGTCTCATCATAATTAATATGTATTCACAATTTTAACGATCGATGTTCATAAAAGATGTTTTAATTTTGATTAAAGAACTAAAAATTAAAGGTTAGGAGATCGGGTGGCCACTGAGTTTACAAAGTTAGTGCTTAAAGAAAAAAACTCTTTGCTCAGTGACCACAGAAGGCACAAAACCTAAATATATGATTTTTTTCAGCTTGGAACCCCGTAAGCAAACTTGACCTATAATTTTGATATCCACTGATATTCATTCAGACAAAATTCGGAAGAGATCATGATCATGAGCGGTATAAACAGATGAAGAGCAGTCAAAATATACAGATTAGGCCACACCAAATTTACTTCTTGTTCTTCGGATTTTGTGCTAAAAACGTTCGAGCGAGTGAGTGATTTAAAAATGTTAATTTCTTTTCCTTTTTTTGTTTGTTTGTCATTTTTGATGAGCGAAGCGTAAAATATTATGCGGAAAATATATTTCTTTTATTTTTCATGTATTTTGAGAAGCGAGAGACCATATTTTAATTTTAAATATTTTATTCTTCAATAAATTAAGACAAATAATTCCTGAAATAAGAAGTGAAAGGCGGGATTTACTTATTTTTATTTTCATTCTGAAAACGACAGGTACATTCACAACGGTTCACTCAGCAGGGTACCTAATATTGCGTAATGAGTTTAGGTCCACACAGGAAATCGCCAGGCAGAATATACAAGTGTCATTTTACATCCGGTCGACGGGACTCTGACCGAATACTTGAATACATGTATCACAATCTTTGGCAATAACAGAAACGCAATACACATTTTGTGACCCGTTAACGCTACCCGTGACTAGAATAGGAGATGCAATACACATTTTAAAGGTTCTAATAGATGATCAAAATACACGACCCTGATCAAGTATACATTAGGAATGGGTGACTATTAATGCACACTGGCGGATCAAGAGGGTGTTCGACAATTTAGTAAAATTCGTGTATAAATTGGGTAAAAATTGGCAAACAAGAGCCTGGGACCCCGTTTTCAAAACTGCTGGATCCGCGCCTGATGCAGCAATGATTCTGGGGCTATTTTCACAAAAAAATCTTAAGATTAACATTGATCGTAAGTTATATTGAATTGTTCATTTTTATCTTGATTTGTTTTGTGCCTCATCAGAATGATATAGCAACAACCAAAATTATGAAGTAAAGCAGGGTGAACAAGGCAGGGTAGACAATTCTTCTTGCAATCCCCAAAAAGCCAAATAGACAAAAACCATTCGTATGCAATTTTTCCTTATAAAAACAACAACCATATTTTTTAAGACTATTCTGAGATAAATCAGAAGGGTCGACCAGTTTGAAAGACGTGATTAAAATAAACAAAAAAATGTTTTCTTTACGCAGAGGCATATTATATGTTACGCTTTGTTCAAATCAGAAATAACTGTTATGAAGACAGATTAATCTTTTTACTGTTGGCGAATAAGAATATTGTATTTCCATAAACAAATTATTATATTACGTAAGAGATGTACCCTGAAGTTTTGCATAATAAACTTTAAAAGTATTTATAGTACTCATCGTCTGTAATTGTCAAATGAAAACTATTACAAATTATATGTTTACATAATCCTCTCAATTTTATGGCTTCCTACCCTGTAACTTTCTGTGCCTTTAGCTAATAAGTAGAGCTTATGTGTAGTTTTATTGTAAGTTAATGTAGTGCATGAACGATTTATTACAAAGTGCGATCTTATAAATAATATCATTAAAACAATTTTGCCCCGTAGTATAGGCCTATTTTTATTTTTTTTACGAATTCATGGCATTGTTCCGATGTCCGTTCTTTTTTTTTCACATAATTTCGTAGTTCTTCAATTTTCGAAAAAAATCTTTTGTAAATGTGTCTCATTAAAGGCGGACCGTTTTCTCCGATTCGTTTGTTTTGCCATAAGTATATAGAAACAAAGCGTAAATCTGCAAAAAGTGATTGTGTAATAAATTCATATATTTAGAATAATAAGTAAAATAAAAAGAATTACGCCTGACAAACCATATCGACACTGAATGAGGACTCCGGTTTGTCACGCTTGTTATGGGGCGTGGTGGTATTTAGACATCGCGTGATAATTGGTATCGAGATGCTATCAAAATGGCGACATCCATCTATCGTTGACCGAATTTTAAAATCGATTTCATTCCCTTATCCAACATAATAAAACGCTAATATACATATAAACATCCATATTTATACATCAGGAAGTTTCCCTTTGACGCTGATTTAAGCTTTAGTCATCCAATCAGGACGCTCATTATTCTTGTCCAAGATAAAAATACATCGCTAAAATTACCTGTGGATGTTTCCCCACTTCAACTCGTAAATTTACATAGAAATCGGAGATATTTCGTCATAAAACTTCACACATGGTTTTGTCTATAATATTTCTTGAAGACAAACATAAAATTTTATTGCATTTATCAATATTTTATAAGTATCAACAGTTTTTTCAACACCGTATCTGTTTCTCGATACAGCCGCCCGATTACAGTGACCCGTGACTCATTTTAACACGTTCCACCAGTTTTTTTCTTAATAATGTTGTTTAAATACTTTAGCTAAGATCAGGAAATTCCCAGTCTGATACTCTCTCTGTTAAATGTCATCTTGTTTGTAATTTAGATAAGGTTAAACTGCTGGAGTCAGTCGTCTTTAGAATGTATACCTTTACAGTTGTATGTTTATAATATAGAATAGAACCTACGAGAATTGAGTCTTTATTATACAGTGATATAAGATCCAAGTATCATCATAGGTGTTATCGTGTGGTGTTTTTCATCCTTGATATTAATAGTGAATAAGGGTAATAACAAAATTACCGAACTCCGAACAATCTTACAAAGTGAACGACATATGGTTTTTGTACCCAGTCATGATAAATAAAATGACAGGAAATGAATATTTAATGTTGCGTGTATAAAACTGTTATGCACGACATATTTTCCAATAGAAGCTGCATACCTACTTATGTGAAGTTATAGTATCACACTGGCTAGAAGGTAAGACGGTTTATCTATTTGACGTAATGTTAATTTGAAAACATTTATTTGTATTGCTTAAATTACGACATTGTAGTATAATTAGAAATTAAAACAAAATCTTTTCAGAATTTTTATGTTCATTTGATGTAACTGACATGGTAATATTAGAATATTAAATGTTACGAAGAGGATTTTTATATTCATTTAACTGACATGGTAATATTAGAATATTAAATGTTACGAAGAGGATTTTTATATTCATTTAACTGACATGGTAATATTAGAATATTAAATGTTACGAAGAGGATTTTTATATTCATTTAACTGACATGGTAATATTAGAATATTAAATGTTACGAAGAGGATTTTTATATTCATTTAACTGACATGGTAATATTAGAATATTAAATGTTACGAAGAGGATTTTTATATTCATTTAACTGACATGGTAATATTAGAATATTAAATGTTACGAAGAGGATTTTTATATTCATTTAACTGACATGGTAATATTAGAATATTAAATGTTACGAAGATGATTTTTATATTCATTTAACTGACATGGTAATATTAGAATATTAAATGTTACGAAGAGGATTTTTATATTCATTTAGCTGACATGGTAATATTAGAATATTAAATGTTACGAAGAGGATTTTTATATTCACTTAACTGGTATGGTAATATTAGAATATTAAATGTTACGAAGAGGATTTTTATATTCATTTAACTGACATGGTAATATTAGAATATTAAATGTTACGAAGATGATTTTTATATTCATTTAGCTGACATGGTAATATTAGAATATTAAATGTTACGAAGAGGATTTTTATATTCATTTAGCTGACATGGTAATATTAGAATATTAAATGTTACGAAGAGGATTTTTATATTCACTTAACTGGTATGGTAATATTAGAATATTAAATGTTACGAAGAGGATTTTTATATTCATTTAACTGACATGGTAATATTAGAATATTAAATGTTACGAAGAGGATTTTTATATTCATTTAACTGACATGGTAATATTAGAATATTAAATGTTACGAAGAGGATTTTTATATTCATTTAACTGACATGGTAGTATCAATGTTAATACGTTTCCTTACCTGCAATGTTGTGAAAATTATCAATTTGAATGAACACATTTTTGCATCAGACTTTAAATAGTATAGCTTTTACGTAAGAAGTAGATTGATTCCGAAATATATTAGGACATATTAGTCGATATCCAATTTCATTAAATGCTTAAAAAACATCTGATTTTAATTAGAACAATCAATGCATATATCGATTCGTGACTATGCTTTCGAATTACAAATTTCATACGTTAACGGATCTTAATGTAGGGGAACGTTTTCCTGGTAAAAAGTAAATAAAAAAAATAGCAACCTTTATTTGCTGTTCTTCCCCTCGCAGTAATTCCAAAGTCATCTACTAGGAACATATATGCCGCAACAATGACGCCCAATATTCCCTATTGGGTGTCTTCAACCTATGCCAACATTTAGAAATATCATATTCAAGGTTATGCCAACAAACAATATATTACAGGTGTTTATATAGCAATTAATGACATTTACAGGTAAGTAAATTTGGAAATGCAGGTCTCAAAAGTGAAGTATGATAAAAAAAAAATATCTGTGCCTATAATATCTTTAATTTATTTTCATGAAGTATGATAAAAAAAATATCTGTGCTTGTAATATCCTAATTTATTCTCATGATGTATGATATAAAAATATAAATGTTTATAATATCCTATTTGATTTTCATAATGATTGATGTTAAAATATATGTGCTTATAATAATATCGTAATTATTTTTTATAAAGTTTGATATTAAATATATGTGCTGATATACTGATTTTTTGTTTGTTATTTCCATAAAATATGATTTTAAATACTTACTTATTCATTAAAAATTAAGTGTGGACTTAGAGTACATTGACATCTCCCCCGACGTTACACTAATTAAACATGACTAGTCATGTTTATATAACAATTAACCTATTCAACCTATGCCAACAATCTTTCTTATCTTTTTGTATATATTTTTAAAAATGTTGGCATAGGTTGAATGAACCCCCTATTGTGTATCGGATGGCTGTCGAAAGAAACGTTGCACATTGTACAACATGAACAATTGGAGTGAGTGATTGTTGCTTAACGCCAACTCAGCAATTTTTCAGCTATATTATGGCGAGAACAAGTTTATTTTCAATGAAATAATGATAATGTCCGCTTTGTACTAGTTGGATTTTTATAGTGCTAGCTCACTGAAACAACAGTCTGCGGATAGACATATCGCCCCACTCGGACACATTACCTTGATTCCGAGCCAACCAATCTTTGTCCTTTTTCTTTAATGCTGCGTGCTAAGCGGAGATGCAACATATATCAATTGTATAAGCATTGATTTGACCCGACCGAGGCCCGAATCCACGATCTTCCACACTCGAGGCGAGCACGCTAATGATCACACCACCGATGCGGTTCATGAACAATTCGAAAGAAGAGAACAAAATAAAGTGCCCCTTTTAGAAATATATAAATGGCGTCCTGTTGTCCCCACTAGAAATATATATTACCAAGAATGGCTTCCGAACAAAATGTAGCTAAAGGGGAAATCAGAAGCCATAAATCGAAGATGGATAGACAATACAATGGCCACAAGAAAATGGAAAAATGGACAAACAACCACATCTAAAACATTACACAGAAAACTAAAGATCATGCAACACGAACCCCCTAAATTCGGAGGTGAATTCAGGTGTTCCGGAAGGGTTGGTAGTTTCTGTTCCAGTAGTGACACCCGCCGTGGTCATGTTACTGTTCAACGACACGAATGTCATCTGGTATGGAAATCGTGTTAGAAACCAGTATACGTAAATAAACACCAACAACATGTAATAAAACTTGAACCTCCCACAAAACAAATGGGAGCTAAAACGAACCTAATATCGGTTTTGCGCGGAAACCGCAGCGCATATCACAATACAGAACTAAAAAACGTGAAGACATGTAATTTGACAAGGAAAAATACTTTCAGTGCTCTACCGCCATCTTCATACCCCCCCCCCCCCCCCATACACACATTATGGGGGTCCATGTGACAAATTGCCTGTCATAAATCATTGACTGATTTCCTTGTTAGCAACAGAACTTTATCTAGGAAATTCTGATAGTAATGAAAAGCTCTGGAATATCGTTTCTACTGAAAGCCATAGTCTCCATATACAGGTGCTGTTGGAATGTTGGTACATTTAAATGGAAAATTTCCCATGGGAAAATTGAAATCATCTACTTTGTCGTACACTGTCGTTCTCAACCGGCTCTGTGTCAGTTTTTAGGTGAAGGTCAAGATAAAAAGCAGACCTTATTGTATATGTGGTATTCTTTATTGGTTCACTGGGGGTAATCTCAAAACACTGCATTATTCATTGAAATGGCATCATCTGTATAGCGGTACGCTAATTTAAAAACCGTTGTTTTCATTTTCTTGAGAAGCCCCTGCAGGAATCCTGTTTCTTATGAATAAAAGAGGGCATCGAAGAGAAAAGAAGCACAGTTGGTACTCATAGGAATACCGACTGCATAGCATAACACATACATTGTCAATCATAAACGCAAGCATTTTGATTATGTCACTTTCAGATTCATAGAGAATCATAACTCCGAAATGATGTCTGAGAAACCAAAAGTATGCATAATTGGAGCAGGACCATGTGGAGTGTCGGCTCTGTTCCATTTTGATCAAATGGGCAACCAAGCGCCAGAAATTGTCTGTTACGAGAAAGGAAATACCTGGCTCGGACTTTGGAATTTTACTTGGAGGACAGGTATGTGTATATGAATAGAACATGAATCAATATTCAGCTGTCCTTGGAGTGAGTGGGTGAGTGAGTGATTTTTATTTAACGTCAAATGTGCATTTTTAACTATATCATGGCGAGAAGAAATTACATTCGACGAGATAATATGTCATTTGGTTATGCAGGATGTACACGGGTGGCTCATGTCTTAAGATCGAGATGATGATGTCCACCCTGTACCGCGGGTATGCAAGTCCCTTCATTCGGACACATTATCCAGATTCCGAGCCAACCAGTCTTTGCTATTTTTCCTTAATGCCAATTTTATAGTCGTTGATTTGACATGACCGGGACTCACTCACTCATGATTAGCTGATATTTGTGTATTGATTGCCTGTTTTCGGTGAAATAGAACAATTGTTGCTTTTGTCTACATATTTTGTTTGCAAACCGATTGTGTACATATGAACGAAGTTGTATATAGACAATGAGAGATTTACCATTCTCATATCGTCTAATTCATGGCTAGGTGTACTCGATACAAAATTCTGTGATAAATTTTGTCAGTGACTTGCGACAGGTCTGTGGTGTTCTCCGCGTACTCTTGTTTCGTCCACCAATAAAACTGACCGTCATGATATAACTGAAATATTGTTGAAAGTGGCGTTAAACACCATAAATCAAAATCCAATCCATAGCGTCTGATCTACCCTTTTATATACCTCCCTTCTAGTTGATTTAATGTTTCTCGATTGCTATGTTATCTACTCGAAATTTCTCTTTATGTATTGTCCCTTGTATTCTAAATAAACGTTAGAGAATAACGAAGGGGAAATCGAAATGAACAATCCAGAGAAACTGGCAACATAGGGTACACAAAACGAAGACAAACAAAGAGAAAACACACAACACAATTCCACTTTAAACAAATCACAGTTACAATATATTTAATAAAAAACGATAAATATATATTTACTGCATATTTAACGAAGCCTTGACATTGTACTCGGAGGAAGCTATCTAATTTAATGATTTAATGCACACTATGCATTTCTGAAATAACCTTCATCGTAATCTTCCAAAGTTAAAAGATTGGGGAAGTAAAATAATTTGATTGTCCTTGAGATCCGTTAACCAATAGGCTACCAGACCTAAATTTCCATCTGCAAGTGAAAAGGGGAATTTGACCTCTAAAACTAAATATGAAACTGAGGAATAAATAATAATATATACATTTTTTTGAATTTTATGAAATAATAAAGCAGTGGTTATTAACTACATACATGTTTAAATCTATTGTCGTTTTCTTAATTTTTGTTTCTTGAAGCATAGAGTGAGTGAGTGAGTGAATGTTGTTTAAGGCCAACTCAGTAATTTTCAGCTATATCATGGCGAGAACAAGTTAATTTTCAATGAGATGACGATGAGGTCCGCTTTGTACTAGACCAACACGCTTAGTTGAATTGTTATAGTGCTAGCTCACTGAAACAACGGATAGACATGTCGCTCCAATCGGACACATTATCACGATCTACCACGCTCGAGGCTAACTATTACACCACCAACGCGGTTCTTCCTTGAAGCATAGCAATACTTTAATTTGAAAATATTATCAATAATAAATCATCTATTTCCTTTTGAAATATGTGGTAAATAAATCTTTGTTAAAAATAAACCATGCAATTAAAAAATATTTGCAGACGATTTTGCCAGCGGTTTCCGCTACATGCATTAAATTCTAAGATAGGACGAAAAATATACATTAAATTCTAAGATAGGACGAAAAATATACATTAAATTCTAAGATAGGACGAAAAATATACATTAAATTCTAAGATAGGACGAAAAATATACATTAAATTCTAAGATAGGACGAAAAATATACATTAAATTCTAAGATAGGACGAAAAATATACATTAGATTCTAAGATAGGACGAAAAATATACATTAAATTCTAAGATAGGACGAAAAATATACATTAAATTCTAAGATAGGACGAAAAATATACATTAAATTCTAAGATAGGACGAAAAATATACATTAAATTCTAAGATAGGACGAAAAATATACATTAAATTCTAAGATAGGACGAAAAATATACATTAAATTCTAAGATAGGACGAAAAATATACATTAAATTCTAAGATAGGACGAAAAATATACATTAAATTCTAAGATACAGTAGGACGAAAAATATACATTAAAATTTGTCATTGGAGCGTGGTGCATTTAAATATTTGTTTATTTTTACAAGTAAGGTTCCTAATGCAACATTTTTACAGGTACAAATTTATACATAAAAATATTCAAGCTTACGTTGCACTTTCCATAAATCTAATCACTGTTACACACAAGAGCCATTTTTCACTAAAACTGAGAAAATGTTATCTTCACACGTTATCAGACTTCATGTCAATTATCTATTACATAGCACACTTTTACTGAAACATGGACATATCATATTGCACATTAGAAGTTAAATATTAATAACTTGATAAGACTTTAGGTATTTGATTCTGTTTCTGTCTGTGTTGAACATTTTCTGAAAAGAAAGAAATGACATTTATCACTTTTTTTTACATGTTGTACATGTAAATAAATATATAACTTTGAGATCAAATGAATGCAATACTAATGTAATTAGATGTAAAGTAAATTCTGATGATAGCTAAAAACATTAATCTGAAAAATTATATACCTGTTATAAATAAAGAGGGAGAGGCGTTACTTTTTTAAGGTGTAAAATTGGCCCCACATTTTATCAAAAAATAATGCTTGACATAGAATAAAAACAATTTACTAATTTAATTGTTATATTTACAAATTTTCCAAAAATATATCTTTCCGTGAGATTAGGTGCGCTATGACGTCATAATGATATCATGATTAGACGGATAATGCTAAAAATGGACTATAAACGACATATTCAATGTATGTACATTTTAGCTATTTTATATACCTCCACAGTCTTCCACCAACACCAAATTGAGCAATTGTTTTGAGTATAGAGGGTTAATGATTGTATCAAAATATTTTGTTGGTGGAGGATTGTGAAGGTTGTTAAATATTAATTTACTTATAACCTCGGCCAGACCCTTAAAATCAATATTTTCACTCTTCTGATTGTATATATGATACCATTATGTATATATACACAATCTCTGTACATTTTATGATTCATTTCAAGTAATGAAATTCATCAGTAAATAACTTTTTCTGTAAATAATTGTATGTATTTTAAATACAGTTTGCATACATTGAAACCAGGAGAAAAACTCAGTGCATGCAGTCCGGCGTCAACGCGATAAAAAGAACTGGGGACTATAAGTTCCATATATGGTCCCATATTTAATGAATCATTATCTTAGAAAATACTTGATTAAAATTGTATGTGTTTTATTTTATAGACTTTTAACGTTAAAACTTGTTTCCAACAAAATCTTTACGTATTTGACGTCATTGTGACGTCATCCGGAGCGTTTTTTGTTTTCTGTATTTCGTGGAATTTTGCCCGCGATATTTCGACGGTTTTCGAAGAAATTAATCACCTCTGTAGTCGTGCACCAGACAATATTTTATCAGATTATTAAAATAAATAAAACACAACTACTGTTTAAAGTATTTGTTTGGTGCACGAGGTGTTAAATTTCTTGAAAAACGACGGGAAAATGTTCAAATATTACAAGCGTTTAGATTACGTTTTGATGTTGAGAAGCAATATTTGCCGTAAAAAACGATGGTATGTCGGCACGTAACAGTTATATAACATAAAAATAAAATAAACACCACTTCATCCAAAATATATTTTTTTCATAAGCCCCCAATTATTGATTATATATTTTCTTCCGGGATACTGAAATAGTTATTACTACCGGGATACTGAGGTAGGTTTAATGGTCTATCGATGCTACTTCTATGTATGTACTATTGTTATAACTCACGCAATTTATTCAATAAATATTGTTTACACTAAAATGAAGTAAAATAGTTTGATCCAAAAGGAGTAGATATTTTTTGGGCACAATCCAACATATCCTTAAGAAGAGTTTGAAGATACCACAGGGGCAATCAGAATCCGTATATGCGTTCTGTCATGTGCATAAGTTATTGTTTGCATGATTGACAGACAATATTCATCATATTGTTTTCTAGCTTCTGAACTGTCGATCGAGAAAAAATAAAATATTCTAGACAGGCAGCATATAGCCAGTCAATTGGGTTTGCAATTAATATTTCGCATGCACAATAGCGACCCACCACCACAAGGTGTGGAAAATAGAAATATTATTCTGTGGTTTAAATGCGTATTAACTGCATTACATGTAAACTGTATTATTCTGTTTGATAAAGTCCTTTAACTAGAACAGAATTTTTTTTACCCTTGAGTGAGATAGTGTTGTAATAAAATATCGTGAACGTGATGTATGAAAGCATTTCAAGGTATATTTTAGATAAAGGTAATAACAAAATTACCGAACTCCGAACAATCTTACAAAGGGAAAGTCAAAACTCATAATTATATAAACAGACAAAATCAGTCAACAACCGTGAAAATCGTAATGACCCTGACTTGGTACAGGCATTTCTAAAGAAATGGTGGGTTGAATCAGATTTTAAGGCGCCAAACCTCCCGCTCTCATTACGGTTCAAAGGTTCCGGCTGTCACTGTAACAGTATTTAAATACATGAACAAAATAGGTTAAATAGTTGTCAAAGCAGTACCATATTCGGTGACGTAAATGTCAAAAATATTTTTACGTCACACATTGACATTATAATTTTTTTCTGCAGAGACGGAATATATTTCGACAAGATCTTGGTATCGGAATATAAACTTTTAAAGAGATCGTATAAGGCGAATCTTTTTATAGCCCTGGTCCAGTAGCCTGTTTCTCAGATGAAGATGACGTTTCAGGAAATCAGAATAATTGCTACTGGCCCTTGCATAGCGAATCAATTGCGAGATGTAAACACCATATGCAGGAGAAGCTGGTATATTGCTGAGGTTGAAACATGTCGCCATTTGATATCAATTCGGTTGTATTTCATTTTGACGATTTTAATTACGGAAGACGATCACAACCATATTTTTTTTAACAATTGCAACTCAGCTGGGTTTTTTTCCATAACATATAATAAAATGAAAAAATATATATCACACTGTCGGAACAGTTCCAACATTCAATAGAAAAATCGTAGAAATAATATCATATAGTGTCCGTCGTCTGTTATCCATAACTTTTCATATTAATATTTAATCTTTTTCTTAGAAACTGCAAAACCAAATGCTTTATTTTACGTTATCAAGTTCTCTCAACCCGCACCTTGGCATTTTTTTTTTTTTTTATAGATTTATGATGGTTGTCCGTAAAAATGTACTGGAATATATCATAACATTGTTTGTCGTTAAGAATAAAGTACGGTTAAAAAAGTGTTTAAAAAAATTTCAAATATGACAAAGTTCTATTCCTCAAATAAATCTATCTATTACTTCTTTAAGGTTAATACCAAAATTTCGACCAGTTTTCGACAAGCAATGTTAATAAGTTTCTGAATTGATATGATTTCAATATGTACATTATCAATGTCATAGCAGACGATGAAACCAAAATTGGTCTGTATGAGATATATTTTTTAAATGATTAAAGCTTTGTTAAGGTGACGAAAAAATGAATTACGAAAAAATACAATTTGAACGTGAAATAATAGATGTGGTACGTAGTTCTTACATTTAAAGATGACATTTTTAGATCAGATTTCTTGAGATCATTCATGCAATTGCAGCATCATAATATAACCTCTCACAAATGAAGCGATCAAAATAATGAGAGATTTTATCACGTGAAACAAACCGTCGAAAACAGGAGACCGTCGAAAATGGGTGACGTTGCGACATTACTATTCGTTCACTTTAATTTCATAATACAGTTTCAGAACATGTTTTTATTCCTGAAATCAATCCACATTGCATATTAAGTCAAATTTATGCTTTGTTTATTGAGTTTTATTATGCTTTGTTTTTGTTTTTGTTTTTGTTTTTTAAAGATATGCATTATAATACAATGATACGTACATTCTGTATTCTGAAAAAAATGACGTTCAGTCCTTTTCATTACCTGACTTTGTCGGTCCGCTGTGAGGAATTAGATGCACATATTAACTAACTGTATTTATTTATGAAAAGCACATATTGTGAATACATTTTGGAGAAAATTTTATCGACATCTGAGGTGGGGTCGATTTTGGCCCTTATAGCTCTCAGTCCTTTAAAAAAAAAATCATGATATCAAAAAACTGCCAAAAATAAATTGTAAGGATTAAAAAAAAACCTGAACTGAACTACAAAATGTAATTTGAATCAAATGAATTAAAGTTCCAATTTGAATGAAGAAATAAACAGTTTAATTTAATTCTTCATTACAAACCATTTTCTTATTAGAATAGTTTTTGTTCCTTCACATTGATGCAAATTATATATTTTTGGGATTATAATATAGGGTGGAAATAAGGTAAAATTAGTTAAGAAAAAAATACTGATAGCACATTTAAATTAATGCAGTTGTTTTTCATTGTACCAAATTCCTATTATAAAATATCTTTTTAAAAATTTTAGACTTACTTTTACTATTTGTTTAATTTCACTGGATTTGTATGAACATGTATGTGATATTATCTTTACGGAAAAAGGCCAATGTTCAATACTGAAAAGACAACACTTATATATAGAAACATTTAAATTTATAACCATAATAGTGTGCTTACTTTGGTGTAGAAGCTTGTGGTTTATCGTTCCTTCGTCTTCCTTTTTCGGGGTGTTGTTAAGTTTCATTTTAACTGTTTTCTTGCTGAGATTGTTAGTAAAGATTGAAGGTCAACCTCTCGTGAGATTGTTAGTAAAGATTGAAGGTCAACCTCTCGTGAGATTGTTAGTAAAGATTGAAGGTCAACCTCTCGTGGGATTGTTAGTAAAGATTGAAGGTCAACCTCTCGTGGGATTGTAAGTAAAGATTGAAGGTCAACCTCTCGTGGGATTGTTAGTAAAGATTGAAGGTCAACCTCTCGTGAGATTGTTAGTAAAGATTGAAGGTCAACCTCTCGTGGGATTGTTAGTAAAGATTGAAGGTCAACCTCTCGTGAGATTGTTAGTAAAGATTGAAGGTCAACCTCTCGTGAGATTGTTAGTAAAAATTGAAGGTCAACCTCTCGTGGGATTGTTAGTAAAGATTGAAGGTCAACCTCTCGTGGGATTATTAGTAAAGATTGAAGGTCAACCTCTCGTGGGATTGTTAGTAAAGATTGAAGGTCAACCTCTCGTGGGATTGTTAGTAAAGATTGAAGGTCAACCTCTCGTGGGATTGTTAGTAAAGATTGAAGGTCACTGATATAAGCATGCTCTCCAGAGTCATATTCAATTTCACCAGTTTTTGTTTTTGTTAAGCAACCATTAGTTTAAAAATCTGGAAGTTGTGCGGAATGATTTCCAGCAGAGAGGTAGTATTGTATCAAACATGACACATTTTTTGAAAGTTGTTCTACTACCAATTCTGGGAGCATCCATAGCTGTGGATTCCGTATCACTTCATTTTTCTTTGGGTTTGGAATCTGAATTGACATCTGACGGACTTCTTGATATGTTAATCTAGATGGATTAAAAAAAATTGGACAATAGACATGTTTCATGAAATCTTTGTAAGCATTTGAGCTAAAGTCTATAGAAAGAATCTTATTGTTTTCAGTAATAATGTGTATAAGGTTGTTGTAAATTTGTTCATGTTTTAAGAATATATATAATTTTGTTGCATGTGAGATTCCATAGAATTTAGGTAGAAAATCATTACCACCTAAACTGAGACATACTGCCACTTTAATTCAAATATACTTGTCAGAGGTTTTGTGCTCCAAAAGTTCCAAAATTGTTGTGATATTATAAGTGTCATATAAATGATTAATTACATGAACTGGATTTTTGAAAAACCCTCCTTCATTCCTAGGCCATAGATGAGAGATTGCGAATAAATGAAGAAGGACAGCATCAATATCACCTGATGACACAATACTGACACAGACATTCCCTGGGGACAGCGAAGCTGCACATTGAATCAACCAATCAACTTATGACATTTCTGCCTCACCCTTGCGCTAAATTCTTTCATCCAATAATATGTCAAAACTGGTAGTATTTCATATTTAAAATAAATAAGATCAAGTTCGCCAAAACATTGTACTGAAGTATTAAATCATTCTTGCCTAAAGGTTTACTTTTCTTAATTAAAATCCATCAGTACCAGAAAAACTTATATTTTTATATATTGTTTTGACACTTTTTAGTTGTATTATCTTATATGTTACTTGATAGGCCATTACCATTTAACATTTAATAAAATATTTTGGTAGAACTATTTATATTTGTATTATTTCACTTTTGTAGAGCCAGAATGAATTATCTCACAGTAAATGGTTGATGCATTCCAGTCGCAAGTTAATAAATGATCATAAATAGATAAAGTTATCAGCAGAAAATGATAACACGTGTTACTGTAATTTTGCAGAAACATCTGGGATTAATAAATACAGATGTAATCTGTCATAAAGCAGTATAACCTTTATCTTTAAAAATCATAAAGCAATATAACCTTTATCTTTAAAAATCATAAAGCAGTATAACCTTTATCTTTAAAAATCATAAAGCAGTATAACCTTTTCCTTTAAAAATCATAAAGCAGTATAACCTTTATCTTTAAAAATCATAAAGCAGTATAACCTTTTCCTTTAAAAATCATAAAGCAGTATAACCTTTTTCTTTAAAAATCATAAAGCAGTATAACCTTTATCTTTAAAAATCATAAAGCAGTATAACCTTTATCTTTAAAAACCATAAAGCAGTATAACCTTTATCTTTAAAAATCTAATTAGTGTGTTTATCTACATAACTGAAATTTTAATATCAATTACACAGATACTTAGTTTATCTATTTCATAAATTTTTTGACATTTACAGATTAAAATAAATTTTTGATACGCATCCAAAATTACAACCTTAATTTCCCAATACAAGGAAATCTTCAGATAGGTCTTTTTGACATAAACCCATCGCTATGTTAGCCATGTTTTTGTTCCTGTTGTTCTGTTTACCTTTTTTGTATCTGATGATGTTTTTCTTCCAGAAACGAGTCGTGTACACTATGCTATTTATATACTCTACGCTTTTATTTTTATTGGTTGTGTTAGGGTTATGGTGTTTAACGCCACATTCAACAAATATTTCAGTTATATCGTGGCGGTCAGTTTTATTGGTGGAGGAAACCGGAGTATCCGGACAAAACCATTGTCCTGCCACAAGTTGGAATTAAATACTTATACCGAAAGCGTTAGATCTCTAGGCTTTTGTACAAATCAATTGATAGAAGGCAATTGTACTCCCCTTTTCCATATTTTAATCATATACTTAGTAATTAGAGATAAAACAACTTACAGACAGCAGCGCCTAATAAGTAATAAGGATTGGCCGTTGATGGTCTGTTGCAAGGCAAACTTTTCCTATGACAATATAAACTTTCGCCCATTGTCCCATCCCACTGCCACCATTTTATTTAAGGCGCATTTGTTTCCAACTTTACTTTTTATCAGCGGTGACTCTTTTAGTAAGGTTCATGGCCAGAAATAAATACATCGTGTAATGACCTTGTATCAGACAACAATAACCTCGAGTAACTCATATGTAAACAAACAGGTTAATTTCGGAACTATGGATGATGGACAAGCAATTTTTTTTCATAGTTTGATATAGTATATAATATAAAATCTCAAATTAAACTAGAAAGAATATTGTACCATCATTATTTTTTTCGATTGTCGCTTGCCAATTTTGGATATTCATTGGTTGACATTATCCTAAAGACTTTTTTACTATGCGCGTACAGGAAGAAGGTTATTCCAAAACGCTATATCTAAGTTTGGTGATTGGTGGTTTTTTGTCGGGTAATGCGCTTTCGTACACCAAATCCGCCGTCAAATACTGATAAAAGTCACGTTTAAAACACATTGGCCCCCAACACGTGAACCCTAACCCTATCACATGAACCATAGCCCAAACATATGAACCATAACACTAACACTTGAACCATAACCCTAACACTAACACATGAACCACAATCATACCCATTGAACCATAACCATGCCACGTCAATAATAACCCCATCACTTCGATGAATATTGTGGTCTACCTTAAAATGTCAAGTTCGTATATACTGTAGTTATCACTCCACAGTCTTTTAAAAGTCAAAATGTATTGTATTAAAAGAAACGTTTGAAGATACCAAAGAGGTAATCAGAAGCCGTAGGTCGAAGAAGGACAGACAACACAATGGCCAAAAGAAAAAGCACAAACAATCATCTACAAAGCACTACACAGAAAACTAAAGATCGAGTAACACGAACCTCTCGTGGGATTGTTAGTAAAGATTGAAGGTCAACCTCTCGTGGGATTGTTAGTAAAGATTGAAGGTCAACCTCTCGTGGGATTGTTAGTAAAGATTGAAGGTCAACCTCTCGTGGGATTGTTAGTAAAGATTGAAGGTCACTGATATAAGCATGCTCTTCAGAGTCATATTCAATTTCACCAGTTTTTGTTTTTGTTAAGCAACCATTAGTTTAAAAATCTGGAAGTTGTGCGGAATGATTTCCAGCAGAGAGGTAGTATTGTATCAAACATGACACATTTTTTGAAAGTTGTTCTACTACCAATTCCGGGGGCATCCATAGTTGTGGATTCCGTATCACTTCTTTTTTCTTTGGGTTTGGAATCTGAATTGACATCTGACGGACTTCTTGATATGTTAAACTAGATGGATTAAACAAATTGGACAATAGACATGTTTCATGAAATCTTTGTAAGCATTTGAGCTAAAGTCTATAGAAAGAATCTTATCGTTTTCAGTAATAATGTGTATAAGGTTGTTGTAAATTTGTTCATGTTTTAAGAATATATATAATTTTGTTGCATGAGAGACTCCATAGAATTTAGGTAGAAAATCATTACCACCTAAATTGAGACCTACTGCTACTTTAATTCCAATGTACTTGTCAGAGGTTTTGTGCTCCAAAAGTTCCAAAATTGTTGTGATATTATAAATGTCATATAAATGATTAGGTTTCTTCAAAATTACATGAACTGGATTTTTGAAAAACCCTCCTTCATTCCTAGGCCATAGATGAGAGATTGCGAATAAATGAAGAAGGACAGCATCAATATCACCTGATGACACAATACTGGCACAGACATCCCCTGGGGACAGCGAAGCTGCACATTGAATCAACCAATCAACTTATGACATTTCTGCCTCACCCTTGCGCTAAATTCTTTCATCCAATAATATGTCAAAACTGGTAGTATTTCATATTTAAAATAAATAAGATCAAGTTCGCCAAAACATTGTACTGAAGTATTAAATCATTCTTGCCTAAAGGGTTACTTTTCTTAATTGAAATCCATCAGTACCAGAAAAACTTATATTTTTATATATTGTTTTGACACTTTTTAGTTGTATTATCTTATATGTTACTTGATATGCCATTACCATTTAACATTTAATAAAATATTTTGGTAGAACTATTTATATTTGTATTATTTCACTTTTGTAGAGCCAGAATGAATTATCTCACAGTAAATGGTTTATGCATTCCAGTCGCAAGTTAATAAATGATCATAAATAGATAAAGTTATCAGCAGAAAATGATAACACGTGTTACTGTAATTTTGCAGAAACATCTGGGATTAATAAAAACAGATGTAATCTGTCATAAAGCAGTATAACCTTTATCTTTAAAAATCTAATTAGTGTGTTTATCTATATAACTGAAATTTTAATATCAATTACACAGATACTTAGTTTATCTATTTCATTAATTTTTTGACATTTACAGACTAAAATAGATTTTTAATACGCATCCAAAATTACAACCTTAATTTCCCAATACAAGGAAATCTTCAGATACATCTTTTTGACATAAACCCATCGTTATGTTAGCCATGTTTTTGTTCCTGTTGTTCTGTTCACGTTTTTTGTATCTGATGATGTTTTTCTTCCAGAAACGAGTCGTGTGCACTATGCTATTTATATACTCTACGCTTTTATTTTTATTGGTTGTGTTAGGGTTATGGTGTTTAACGCCACATTCAACAAATATTTCAGTTATATCATGGCGGTCAGTTTTATTGGTGGAGGAAACCGGAGTATCTGGACAAAACCATTGTCAGATCTCAATGCTTTTGTACAAATCAATTGATAGAAGGCAATTGTACTCCACTTTTCCACATTTTAATCATATACTTAGTAATTCGAGATAAAACAACTTACAGACAGTGGCGCCTAATAAGTAATAAGGATTGGCCGTTGATGGTCTGTTGCAAGGCAAACTTTTCCTATGACAATATAAACTTTCGCTCATTGCCCCATCCCACTGCCACCATTTTATTTAAGGCGCATTTGTTTCCAACTTTACTTTTTGTCAGCGGTGACTCTTTTAGTAAGGTTCATGGCCAGAAATAAATACATCGTGTAATGACCTTGTATCAGACAACAATAACCTCGAGTAACTCATATGTAAACAAACAGGTTAATTGCGGAACTATGGATGATAGACAAGCAATTTTTTTTCATAGTTTGATATAGTATATAATATAAAATCTCAAATTAAACTAGAAAGAATATTGTACCATCATTATTTTTTTCGATTATCGCTTGCCAATTTTGGATATTCATTGGTTGACATTATCCTAAAGACTTTTTTACTATGCGCGTACAGGAAGAATGTTATTCCAAAACGTTATATCTAAGTTTGGTGATTGGTGGTTTTTTGTCGGGTAATGCGCTTTCGTACACCAAATCCGCCGTCAAATACTGATAAAAGTCACGTTTAAAACACATTGGCCCCCAACACGTGAACCCTAACCCTAACACATGAACCATAGCCCAAACATATGAACCATAACACTAACACTTGAACCATAACCCTAACACTAACACATGAACCACAACCATACCCATTGCACCATAACCATGCCACGTCAATAATAACCCCATCACTTCGATGAATATTGTGGTCTACCTTAAAATGTCAAATTCGTATATACTGTAGTTATCACTCCACAGTCTTTTAAAAGTCAAAATGTATTGTATTAAAAGAAAAGTTTGAAGATACCAAAGAGGTAATCAGAAGCCGTAAGTCGAAGAAGGACAGACAACACAATGGCCAAAAGAAAAAGCACAAACAATCATCTACAAAGCACTACACAGAAAACTAAAGATCGAGCAACACGAACTGCACTAATAACCGGGGATGAACTAATGTACTCCGGAAAGGTAAGCAGTTGCTGCTTCACGTGTGACACCCGTCGTGTTACTCTTGTTTCTTGTTACTAACCGAGTGATAAGTCATGAATGGGATAATGATATTGACTTATTTATCCAATGTTCAGGAATCAACGTTATCAAACAAAGGTTTGAAGATACCAAATGGGTAATCAGAGTCCGTAAATCGAAGAACAGACTATAAATATCAAAATCTATTTACAGGGACAGACGAATATGGAGAGCCTTGTCATGGCGGTATGTACAAACACTTGTGGTCAAATGGTCCAAAGGAATGCTTAGAATATCCAGATTATACATTTGATGACCATTATGGAAAAGTAATCCCATCATTCCCACCCAGGCTTGTTTTGAGGGATTATATGGAAGGTATTTCTTAAAAGTATTCTTGATCAAATGATTAAAACACAGCTAAAAATAAAGTGAAACCTGTCTAAACCGAATCGCCATGAGACAAACGTTTGTGTTCGGAATAGACACATGTTCGTTTTATAGAGGTTAAAATAACAAAGATTTAATACTTTGGGACTTTTATTTTAAGTTCGGTTTGTACAGGATTCTAGTTTATTCATGGCTTGGTTTAAACTGTAAAATAAAACATATTTGTCTTTATATTTAGATCGATGCTTTGTGCTCAAGTTTATTTTCTTAATATTATATTGAATAGATCTTTCCAATTAAGTAACTAGGGACTGTCGTGGTCGTGATCGTATGATAGTCAGTCAGTCAGTCACTATTACCACTAAAGTTGGGAGTTCGAATCCCGCTCATGGCGAGGATTACTCGATAAAGTTTGTCAGTGACTTGCGGCAGGTCGGTGATGTTCTCCGGGAACTCCGTTTTCTTCTACCATTAAATAACCTGAATTATGTACTAAAATATGTATTTGAACATTATATAATATATATACAGATAGATTTAACAAGAAAAGCAAGAAAGACCTAAAGAGATTCATTAAATGGAACAATGTTGTCCGCCAAGTCAGATACAACAAGGAAACAGACAAATTCACTGTGACAGTTGAGGACCTAAAAGCCCGCCATACAGTTGACGACATCTTCACACACGTAATTGTGTCTACTGGAATATTTAACGTACCAAACAAACCAGCTTTTCCCGGAATGGAAACCTTCACTGGACGAATTATCCACTCGCATGACTTCCGTGATGCATATGAATTCAAAGGCCAACGATTATTGATTGTAGGGGCAAGTTATTCTGCTGAAGATATAGCCTTGCAGTGTCTGAAATTTGGGGCGAAGAGTGTTTTGACATCATACAGGACTAAACCAATGAATCTCAAATGGCCGTCTGGCATAGAAGAGCGCCCACTCATCGTCAAGATTGACAAAAACAACGTTCATTTCAAAGATGGAACCATGGCAACAGTTGACTCCATCATTCTCTCTACTGGTTACCAATACCACTTTCAGTTTCTGGGTGATGATTTGCGACTGTATTCTACCCTTTCATTATACCCTGCTGACCTATATAAAGGCGCACTTTGGTTAAAGGGAGGTAACAACAAACTATTTTACATGGGAACACAAGACCAGTATTACACATTTACCATGTTTGATGTTCAGGCATTGTGGATTTGCAAGTATGTTTTATTTTAAAGACCCGTTATTGTAATATAGAAGTTGTGACTTCGGTGCTTACACCACTGAACAAAATTTATGTGGTTTCACATAATAGCTGAATCTTACTTAACAGTTGGCATTAAGTTGAGACATAAAATGTAAAGCAAAATATGTCACACTGTAATAACAGCTCCAACATACAATAGGAAAATAGTAGAAACACAGGATAATAGATACACCTGACACACATCACACATATACATGACCACCCACCCTCTTTTCTTGGTACAGGCACTCCTATAAAAATGTGGTTAAGCTAGTTTTATGGGCCCAAACCCATATGAACCATGAGACGATATTTGACAAATACCCATTGCCGACTTAATTTTGAAATTGTAAGCAGTTGTTGATATTAGTCCTTTTCTAGAATAAATTATATGGGTTAGGGTTATGGTGTTTAACCCAACTTTCAACTATATTTCAGTTATATCATGGCGGTGAGTTTTATTAGTGGAGGAAACCGGATTATTCTGACAAAATCGCCGACCTGCCACAAGTCACTAACAAACTTTATTACATAATGTTGTATCGAGGACACCTCGCCATGAGCGGGATCACAACTTTAGAGGTGATAGACACTGATTGCATAGGTAGTTGTAAATCCAACTATCATACGATCATGACCACGACAGTCCCTATATATGTCGTTATGACAAGTCAAATAATCGTATAATATGCATTTTGTGAACCTCAAGTTTTTGCACTCTATAGAGTATGTAACCAGTAGCTGCATAAGCTGGTAATAAGCGTAAATTAATTTTTTTGAGACTTTCATACTTTTGTCGCTCAATATTTGAACACATTTTCTTGTAAAGGAACTAAAATCGTGCACCTGCTATTTTATTTTTTATCATTGATTTCTGGGGTCTCCCACGGTCAGATTGCGAATTGCAACGTGGTATTTTATTGGACAGATATCTAAATATCAAGTTCTCATAGAATACTCAACAGAAGCCCAACAAATCTTTCTTAGATATACTGAAGTTGTCCACCTGTTGTTGTTTTCATCACATCGTTTTCTGAGGTTTTTCAACGCAAAACAGTGAGTTTTCAATATGGTATACAGGGGGCACTTCCCATAAACCATCCAACAGAAGCCAACCAAATTTAAATATTGTCCTTTACAGGAACTAAGTCCTGTCTTGTTTTCTAATATTTTGATCGCATTGACTTCGTGCAGCACATGACCTCCCTAATCTGCAAGTTTGAAGATACCAAATGGGTAATCCGAAGCCGTAAATCAAAGGACAGACCATACAATGACATAAATACAAAAAGGATAAACAATGATCTACAAAAAAAAATACACGGACAACTGAAGATTGAGCAACAATTGCCCCACCACAAACAGGGATGAACGCAAGTGCTACGGAAGGTTGGGCAGTTCCTTCTCTACTAGTGGCATCCGTTGTGTTACTCTTGTTACAAAACCCGTTCATTAATGAGGACAGGACCGGATTGTGATTACAACGCTTATATATTTTTTTGTATATGTGGATCCCTTATTGCAACACCGTATTTGCATATTAAATCATTATACACATTTCATTTTGTAAGTGTAGCTACCGACCAAATAATTTTTGGCGTGGGGCCAATTTTTTTTATACTCGAGGCAGAAAGGTTTTAACTCACTAAACTAAATTCTGATTTGATGGTGGTGGAGAGGGGTGTAGTATAAATCGGTAATTTTTCTCCAAACTTTACCAAAATTTCTTCTTGAATACTGCAGTGTTAGATTATGTAACGAGTCACCTTTCAGGTGAAGATATTCTATTCGATAACATTTGGCGACATAATTGTATACCAAAAATACAGCACTACCTTATAATTTAAAAAGGTAAATTATAAAAAGGTAAATTGGCGTTCCCGTATAATTTATAAAGGGTAATTGGGCGTTCCCGTATAACTTATAAATTGTAATTGGGCGTTCCCGTATAACTTATTTCGTGTGGGTGAAACTTTTAATAAAAATTTAATTTCTTCTGTTTTTCAAGGTATATTACTGGAATGTTACCAAACGAACCGAAAAGTATGAATGAAATGCGACAAGATGAACAAAAATGGGTAAAAAGGTGCGAAGGATTGGTCGATTGCTATGGAGGAATAGATTTACAATCTGATTTTGTGAAGGATTTGAGTGAGAGTACTGGATACCATCCAGATGCTCAGAAAGGTAGAGAATTATTTTATGCCTGGGAACACAATAGAGATGACAACATTGTTACGTACAGGGATAAACAATTTAAGTCCTTGTTTACTGGCAAAGAATCTGCAAAGCATAAAGCGTGGTGGGAAGATTTTGACGATACCATAGCATCCTTTGTAAAGTAGTTTTGTAAGGTAGTGTATCTTTATTTTGGCAACACAATTCTAAGTTGAAGTTGTCGAAACCTTAAGTGATGTGTCCCTTATCTATGTTTTGCTCTATCTTATTACATTATTTAACATATTTTATAATTACGTACATATATTGCCATATATGTCTACAGTGAGTGCCCAAGTATGCGACGTATACTAGGACTGAAGAGCACTCATGTAGCTAAGTTGGTTTATTTTTGTGTTTTTGTACGAGATATGTATGTTTAGCTTATCGGTGGGCACATCATTCTAGGTATTTTAGTCCATGTCAAATATAACAAGATGCAGTAACTACACATGTTTCATCATAGTGTCACTAATTATAATCATATTTTAAGATTAGTTATATATCGCATAAAAAGTACGACCAGTGTTCATGTTTTAGAGAGGCGTATGTAATGGCGGACCATGTAGATAAAATAAAAAATATATATATATATGTCAGAAGTGCCATTTTGCTTATTTAAGATTCATTTCAATACCTGCTTTATCTTTCTTATTTGTATTAGGGAGACGGAGTTATATAAGTCTTCTTGTTTCCGAATCCCTACGTTTTGTATTGTATTTTGTATATGTCAATCATTTCTAATAAAATATTGCTTAAACTAAGTTGAAGTTGAACGCTGGTTGCAAACATATAGGAATCAGGAAGCGCACGAAGCGTTAAAAGATTGAGAAGCCACATAGTTTAAACGTCTTTCGGAGCAAGAAAACCAAATGGTCTAAACACAGTCTAAACTAAAGAAGAGTTTGAAGATATCAAATGGGTAATCAGAATCCGTAAATTGAAGAAGGACAGACAATATAATGGCCAAAATAAAAAGGACAAAGGGACAAACAACGATCTAC
Source organism: Bathymodiolus brooksi (assembly GCA_963680875.1). Lineage (NCBI taxonomy): Eukaryota > Metazoa > Mollusca > Bivalvia > Mytilida > Modiolidae > Bathymodiolus > Bathymodiolus brooksi. The sequence goes on from OY804583.1 coordinate 59,617,359, forward strand.
AAAACACTAAACAGAAAACTAAAGATCGAGTAACACGAGCCCCGAAACACTGATTACTGTGCGATTGATAACCTCAGAGACTAATAGTCCTCCCAAAGGTATCGTAGACGTATATATCGAATCATAGTCCTCCCAAAGGTATCGTAGACGTATATATCGAATTATAGTCCTCCCAAAGGTATCGTAGACGTATATATCGAATTATAGTCCTCCCAAAGGTATCGTAGACGTATATATCGAATTATAGTCCTCCCAAAGGTATCGTAGACGTATAGAATAATAGTCCTCCCAAAGGTATCGTAGACGTATATATCGAATCATAGTCCTCCCAAAATTATCGTATACGTATATATCGAATCATAGTCCTCTCAAAAGTATCGTAAATGTATATATCGAATTATAGTCCTCCCAAAGGTATCGTAGACGTATATATCGAATTATAGTCCTCCTAAAGGTATCGTAGACGTATATATCGAATTATAGTCCTCCCAAAGGTATCGTAGACGTATATATCGAATTATAGTCCTCCCAAAGGTATCGTAGACGTATATATCGAATCATAGTCCTCCCAAAGGTATCGTAGACGTATATATCGAATTATAGTTCTCCCAAAGGTATCGCAGACGTATATATCGAATTATTGTCCTCCCAAAGGTATCGTAGACGTATATATCAAATTATAGTCCTCCCAAAGGTATCGTAGACGTATAAATCGAATTATAGTCCTCCCAAAGGTATCATAGACGTATATATCGCAGTATTGTCCTCCCAAAGGTATCGTAGACGTATATATCGAATTATAGTCCTCCCAAAGGTATCGTAGACGTATATATCGAATTATAGTCCTCCCAAAGGTATCGTAGACGTATATATCGAATTATAGTCCTCCCAAAGATATCGTAGACGTATATATCGAATTATAGTCCTCCTAAAGGTATCGTAGACGTATATATCGAATTATAGTCCTCCCAAAGGTATCGTAGACGTATATATCGAATCATAGTCCTCCCAAAGGTATCGTAGACGTATATATCGAATTATAGTTCTCCCAAAGGTATCGCAGACGTATATATCGAATTATTGTCCTCCCAAAGGTATCGTAGACGTATATATCAAATTATAGTCCTCCCAAAGGTATCGTAGACGTATAAATCGAATTATAGTCCTCCCAAAGGTATCATAGACGTATATATCGCAGTATTGTCCTCCCAAAGGTATCGTAGACGTATATATCGAATTATAGTCCTCCCAAAGGTATCGTAGACGTATATATCGAATTATAGTCCTCCCAAAGGTATCGTAGACGTATATATCGCATTTAGTATGCACGATGCGCTTCTGGAATCACCTTCATCATGTACGCTTATAGTCAAAGATTGGAAAATCAAATAATTTAAAAATCTTTGAAATCAAGGAAACCAAAAAAGCCTCATCAGAATAGCCAAAATTATCTAAGGTTACCAATAGCTGAGGGATCGAGATTGACATGCATTTTAATCAATTACATTTGTTTATGTGCTTGGTCAACATTACATGAAAGTATTAAGCTGAAGATGGGTCCGTTTCGATTGCCACAAGTAAAAAAGGGGGATATGTGGTTGGAAATTCTGTCTTGCAACGAGTCACCAATAATCTCTACGAAACCTATATCTTAATATGATCTGCGGTAAAAAAAAAAAAGAAAAAAAGGACCACAAGTGCTACGATTCTGCAGATAACCTGACACACTGCTTACTTGATGTAAAACAATTAATTCATCAAGTAATCGTACGATTTCAATAAGGAAGACCGGGAGAGGTTTTTATTTCGCAGTGGAGAATGTATACGGTCCTATTTCTATACTATGGGGTTCTATCTTGGGATGGTCTCTGGGGGTATTCATTCAAACATCGATAATAAAAGAAATTTTGTTCGCTATCACTGACTCTCTTGCTATTTTTGCATACCAATGGCAGTTTTTTTTAGGAAAAAAAATGTGCTATACAAAGTTGTAAGCCAGAATAATTACTACAAAAGAAAATGTTTTTGTTTATCCTAAATTAACCAATTTGACTATTGTTACACTATTTATTATGTCCTTGTATACTATCTATTATTTAGAATCGGATCTCTTTAATATAACTAATATTATACATATGACAATTTCTGTGTCTCGAATAATAAATATGCTACATGTAGTATTACGTATAATGTTCAAGATTATAGCGTTCTTTACAATATCGCTGTTCACCCAGTTGTATGTGAGGGTTGTCATTTTATTTACATGTGGAAAACACTTTTATGACTGCATCATTTAACTACGAGGGAGGTTTGGGCCTATAAAACTAGGTTAACCTCGCCACTTTTTAATGAAGTGCTTGTACCAAGCCAGGAGTGTGAGCTGTCATGTATTTGTTTGTCATGAGTATCGATTTTGCCTCTTTCTATGATTTCGATATTTGATTTAGGAATTGTTCCAACAGTGTGGTATTCTTCGTTTTTCATTTTGTTTATTACTCCTTGAATAGACTTTTCATATACATGCATTATGCTAAAACCTTCTAGATTTCATTGAACCAAGGTGTCGTCTGCTCATTCCAAACAAGACACATACACACTCGGCCGATTCCGTTCCTCAGCCACGGATTCATCCGAGGTTTTCCGATTGGATATGTACGCATTAACTTTCAACATGGATTTTTGATTGACGGTATAATAATTTTGTTTCGCTTCATTGAGTTTTGATCATGATATTTAATAGTATATATCTTTTTTAACAATCAAACAAGATATAATAGTTTAATTTAATCTTTTATATCTGGTTGATGTTGGACAATAATTATATGCACTTGTAAATTATGTTGGTCACAAATAACAGATGGTAAGTCAATTAATTAGTATAAGATATGTTGTTACTTATTTATTCAGATTGATTTTACAATTAATTAATAAAATGACCGAAAATTACGACATTATTAACAAACATTTCTGTCCGGAGGAATACAAACATTTTTGTCCTGAGGAATACAAACATTTATGTCCGAAGGAATACAAACATTTTTGTCCTGAGAATACAAACAGTTATGTCCGGAGGAATACAAACATTTCTGTCCAGAGGAATACATAGAGACAGACTAGTAATATCAGAGAATACTACGAATAAAAATCGGGCTCAGATCCAGGGAGATGAACTCCGCGAAAGCCGATAGAATACTTTTAATGCTATTTAATTATTGTACATAAGAGGGCAAGTGTTGTAGTATCTATTGCGGTTTCTGCATAGAAACGATGTTCGGTTCGTCTCTACCTCCAGTTGTTGTGCGTGTGTGGTGGTGTCCAACGCATGTTGTGTTGTGTTTTTTGTGTGTTGGTCTTCTTCCTGTGTTTCATGTACTCTATGTTGCCAGTTTCTCTGGATTGTCCATTTTCGATTGCCACTTTGGTATTCTCTAACGTGTATTAAGCAAAAGAGACAAGCCAGTGCTCAGTGATTTTGTGTAGGAACCGAAGGATAAATACCACCTCCACCATCTATTCATGTATTAATATGATCGTTCCTTCGCTGTGGGATATAACCCCTCCTCAACTTGGGGGTGTCTGCTAGTTGTGCAAGACGAATCAAATATACTAAATATCACCATGAGAATTTGCCTATGAGTGATTGTTGGTGACCGCTGCAATCTGCTGCTGCCTATGAGTGATAGTTGGTGACCGCTGCAATCTGCTGCTGCCTATGAGTGATTGTTAGTGACCGCTGCAATCTGCTGCTGCCTATGAGTGATTGATAGTGACCGCTGCAATCTGCTGCTGCCTATGAGTGATTGTTAGTGACCGCTGCAATCTGTTGCTGCCTATGAGTGATTGTTAGTGACCGCTGCAATCTGCTGCTGCCTATGAGTGATTGTTAGTGACCGCTGCAATCTGCTGCTGCCTATGAGTGATTGTTAGTGACCGCTGCAATCTGCTGCTGCCTATGAGTGATTGTTGGTGACCGTTGCAATCTGCTGCTGCCTATGAATGATTGTTGGTGACCGCTGCAATCTGCTGCTACCTATGAGTGATTGTTGGTGACCGCTGCAATCTGCTGCTGCCTATGAGTGATTGTTGGTGACCGCTGCAATCTGCTGCTGCCTATGAGTGATTGTTGGTGACCGCTGCAATCTGCTGCTGCCTATGAGTGATTGTTGGTGACCGCTGCAATCTGCTGCTGCCTATTAGTGATTGTTGGTGACCGCTGCAATCTGCTGCTGCCTATGCGTGATTGTTAGTGACCGCTGCAATCTGCTGCTGCCTATGAGTGATTGTTAGTGACCGCTGCAATCTGCTGCTGCCTATGAGTGATTGTTAGTGACCGCTGTAAGTGAATAAATGTATGTAAGAGAAAACCGAATAATGGACAATCCAGAGACATTTGTCAACATTGGGGACACAAGACACAGTACGTAGACAAACAAAAACCAGGGTGAACCCATGTGTTCGCGAAGAGCTGCTATACTGTCTGCATGACGTTAAACGACAACCAACCAATCAATCATGTTGATTAAAGGTTGACTGGCATTGGACAATGAAAGCAATTTCATTTTTTGGTACACATTATACACATTAGTTTCAGGTTCACATCACATTTCACTCATCTGTATAAATTAGAGCTTACTAGACTTACACAACGCAACAACTTGGTCTCTTTTTTTTTTTACCTAATGTGATGAACATCAGTTGAAATATGAGGTATTGTGATTGAATTATATTTGTCTTGGACCAAAAATCAGAGATTTATTTTATAATCCAACAAATGTATACTTAGGTGTAATGTAAGTATGTCGTTATAGGCTTAAAGTGATCTTCAAATATTTAAGCTTATATAGTGTGAAAAGGAAATTCAAAATGAAGTATGGTCAACTTTCATTGAGTTTTTTTTTTTTTTTTTTTTTTTTTTTTTTTTTTTATTGTTTTACGAATACTTGAAAATTATGTGGCTTTCCAATTTTTTGGCATTGAGCCTACCTGAATGAAGGTTATTCCAGAAACACGTCGTGCACACTAAGTTTAATGTATATTTTTTGTTTATTTTTGTAATAGACAAGTGAGTATGTGATTGTTATTTAATGCCAAAAGAGCAATGTTTAAGGTGGTACCATACTCTACAGGGAGATAACTCTCTGAAATCAGTTGAACGTTTTGATCATATGATGTTTGTATGCAGATTTCAAGCATCTCGGTGATCAAAACCACAGAGAGAAAAGCTGCTATGCGGCTAGTGAATTTATTGCTCTGAGTCTGTTGTTTGGAATTTGTTAAAATTTTGATATTTATTACAGTGGATATATTCAAACACACTGCTAAAAAAATAAGAAAATTAAACGAGCAGATCAAATTTTACCTGAAGTGTATGGAACCACCTTAAGTTACTTAGTATATCATATGACAAGATTGAACGTGATTCCAGAAACGCGTCGCGCGCACTAATTTTGATATCTACGTTTGTTAATTTTTTTTATTACATTTCGATGAATAGTGATGATGTTCGCTTTGTACTATATATAGCGCACACATTTTATGGGAAATTAATAGTGCTAACTAATTGGAACAACTGTCCTCGCGCGGGTTCATATGTCGCTCCACTCAGACACATGATCCTGATTCCGAGTCTACACGTCTTTGTTCTTACTCCTTACAATGATGTGTGATTAGCGGTGAATCAACAAATACACAATTTTGTAGTCTTTGGTTATAACCGACCGCCGGTCGACCCCATGAGCTTCCACTATCTAGACGAGAACACTTTTCACTGCAGAATATTTATACTATAACTAATTGACGAGTTTCATTATCAAAAATATGCGCAGCGCATGGGTGAGTTACAACGTTATTTGGTCATGAGTTATAGTATTTATTATAGAGATAAAAAAATATTTCGAATCGAATTTAATATAAAATTAGTTTAATTGCACTATATTACGTGTGTAGTGCAGGTATATACTATAATGTACATATTTATCTCTTCAAAAATATGGCGCCACCCACCCACGACAATAAAATAATTAAAATGCTTACCTTGAAATATTATTAAGTCTCCCAAACAAAGTTGGGAGACATTGTTTTTGCTCCGTTTCTTATTATTAAGTCTCCCAAACAAAGTTTGGCAGACTTATTGTTTTTGCTCCGTTTCTTATTATTATTCTTATTTTTATTATTTATTATTCTTATTCTTCTTATTCTCTTTCTCCTTTCTTTCCGCGGACCATGAACTTGTCCACGGCAGATCTCAGGAACTACTGGACAGAATTTCATGAAACTTGGTGGAGTTATAGATATATGTTTCTAGTTGGTCCTAAAGTTTTCTGCTTTGTGGTAAAGGGGGTCAAAGTCATATTTTGAGGGGTTCAAAGGGGGTGGGGGTTACTATAGAATCCTATGGGAAAGTTGAAATTTCGTACATTAATGTTGATAACTTCTAAATGTATAATGATAGAGACATAAAATTTGACATAGTGATAGGTCACCATTAGAGGAGCAATTCTTCGTTTTCAAAATTTTCGAGATGTCTGCCATTTTCAAAATGGCTGCCAAAATACGGTATAAAAAATGGGCGGTAAAAATTCAACATTGTCCGATATCATCAAAATTTTATATGTGGGTAGATAATGATGTCCCGAATTGACTCCCAACTTTGAAAAATTTCTACCGGTCGCCATTTTCAAAATGGCCGCCACAATACCGAAAAAATTCAACATTGTCCGATATCATCAACATTTGATATGTGGGTAGATAATGATGTCCCGAATTGATCGCCGACATTGAAACATTTCTACTGGTCGCCATTTTCAAAAAGGCCGCCACAATACCGCAAATATTCAACATTGTCCGATATCATCAAAATTTGATATGTGGGTAGATAATGATGTCCCGAATTGATTCCCGACATTGAAAAATTTCTACCGGTCGCCATTTTCAAAATGGCCACCACAATACCGCACAAATTCAACATTGTCCGATTTCAACGCCATTTCATATGTGGGTAGATTATGATGTCCCGAATTGATTCCTGACATCGAAAAATTTCTACCGGTCGCCATTTTCAAAATGGCCACCACAATACCGCACAAATTCAACATTGTCCGATTTCAACGACATTTCATATTTGGGTAGATTATGATGTCCCGAAATGATTTCTGACATCGAACAATTTCTACCGGTCACCATTTTCAAAATGGCCGCCACAATACCGCACAAATTCAACATTGTCCGATTTCAACGACATTTCATATGTGGGTAGATTATGATGTCCGAAATGATTCCTGACATCGAAAAATTTCTACCGGTCGCCATTTTCAAAATGGCCGCCACAATACCGCACAAATTCAACATTGTTCGATTTCAACGTCCTGAATTAATTCCCAACATTGAAAAATTTCTACCGGTCTCCATTTTCAAAATGGCCGCCACAATACCGCAAAAATTCAACATTGTTCGATTTCAAAGGTAGCTTTTAATTTATTTTTTAAACCGGTTGTCTGTTGCCGGTTTGGGAGACTTCATAATCGTTAGATTATAATCATATCTTGTTTTAGTTAAATTTGATCAAAATTGAAGCGTACAGGAAGCCAAATAACGTCTATTTTTTACGTTTCAAACTGGAAGTCTTCATATGACGTCGACAACGAAATGGCGCGAAATATAGCGAGAGTGAAATTAAAAACGATAATTTCACTGTGAAATTATCGTTTTTATTTAACTCGGAAAATTCTGTAATTCACAGCTATCTATATAATAAAAGAAGTTGACTACATTACATTTAACTAAGCGTGACGGATGGATAAAAAAATATGAAAACAACAGTGACTCACAATTTACAGACAAACGTTTGAGCTTCTACAAACCAATCTGATTAAAATAAGATCTCCGAGCAATCTTAATATTAAACAGCATTACAAACTGACATACCACACCAGCATATTGAAGCTGGTGACATACCAAGCTGTCAATGTACCAATTTTAGTGTTTGATTTGACCCGACCGGGGTTCGAATCTACGATTTTCCGCACGCTATTACACTACCGAAGTGGTTCAGAAATTTAGACAATAGCACATGTGTTCACCTCTGGGTTTTTAGTGGTGTTCGTGTTACTCGATCTTTAGTGTTTTGTGTAGTGTTTTATAGATCGTTGTTCCTCTTTTTCTTTTGGGTATTTGGTTACCCCTTTGGTATCTTCAAACTCTTCTCAAAGTTGAACACAAAGATAAATTATAACATGTCATCCATTCGTAAAGCTTTAGACCTTTCTTTTAACTGTGATGTGATATCTGATTGGTTTCTCAATGCAAATCCAGGAGAGTGAACAATCATGTGTGTTAGGGGTATCCCGACTTTGGTTGTGTGTCTTCGAACTTCCGAATGGATTTTGGAACTGTTCCCACAGCGCCAAAAGCTCACTTGTTGTGTTTTTGACATGCCGACTTATATCTTTAAGAAAAAACATTCTTACAAAAAGTTAACATTAAAATAGTTAACTCAAATATTTCATTAAGACACATGTCTATACTTTTTAATAGCAGTTTGCCGGTCACTCTTAAAATTACAGTCAATTTTTGAAATGATTGTTTCTTAATGAGAAAGGCCATTTAGAAACTGTGGCTATTTTAATATAGCACTAAATACCACTGTCATTCCATGAGTCTGTTATTCTGTATTGTTTCAGTTTATGTCATATCCATTTATTGTAAATGTGTTAGTGCAAATAAAATATTGTATATTGTCTATTGTCTATTGTCTATAAGATTTGAACGTTGATAGTCGACAACATAACCACATCAACAATAAAACTGCAATCTCATTAAACTTAGAACTCAGCACTTGCAATAATCATAATGCGCAAGTGCGGATATCTAATTTTAATTAGATTGCATAAAACTGATAATTTAAAATAACCGTTAATTCGTTCATCGTTTATACAAGGGGCACTCGTGGTCGTGATCATATGGTAGTTGGTTTTCGCCAGGTATTCCCGTTTCCTCTACCAATAAAACTGACCGCCACGATATAGCTGAAATATTGTTGAAAGTGGCGTTATAAACCATAACCCTAACGCTAACCCATCATTAATACATGCATCAGTTGAGTTCGCACCTTATCGGTAAGGTAAACATTCAAACGTGTAATATGTATACATTTAAATCCAAGGGCTTTTACACCATTATGCGTTAATACACAAAGAACTACTTTTAATTATTTTAAAGTAGCCACTTAATCTGCCATAACTAACAGTTCTCTTGATTGTTTAATCCTTGTATTTAAAATAGTTTGACAGCTTTTAGAGTCGAAGATTAATCTTAAGGTGACACAGACCAAGAAATAACCCTTAAATGTAAGTAGTACACTTGTGTTGTTTTCGTAAAAGAAAAAGATAAGATAGGAAAAATGTTCTGGACATGACACAAAATACGGCGGGTGTCTTATTTATAAGCAGCAGTAACTGTTTATCCTTCGCGAGCACTTAGGTTCTCCCCCGGTATTTGGTTGGGTCCACGTTGCTCATATTTCTATCCTTCGCGAGCACTTAGGTTCTCCCCAGTGTTTGGTGGGGTCCACGTTGCTCATGTTTCTATCCTTCGCGAGCACTTAGGTTCTCCCCCGGTTTTTGGTGGGGTCCACGTTGCTCATATTTCTATCCTTCGCGAGCACTTAGGTTCTCCCCGGTTTTTGGTGGGGTCCACGTTGCTCATATTTCTATCCTTCGCGAGCACTTAGGTTCTCTCCAGTTTTTGGTTGGGGTCCACGTTGCTCATATTGTTATCCTTCGCGAGCACTTAGGTTCTCCCCCGGGTTTTGGTGGGTCCACGTTGCTCATATTTTTATCCTTCGCGAGCGCTTAGGTTCTTCCCGGTTTTTGGTGGGGTCCACGTTGCTCATATTTTTATCTTTCGCGAGCACTTAGGTTCTCCCCAGTTTTTGGTGGGGGTCCACGTTGCTCATATTTTTATCCTTCGTGAGCACTTAGGTTCACCCCAGTGTTTGGTGGGGTCCACGTTGCTCATATTTTTATCCTTCGCGAGCACTTAGGTTCTCCCCAGTGTTTGGTGGGGTCCACGTTGCTCATATTTTTATCCTTCGTGAGCACTAAGGTTCTCCCCAGTTTTTGGTGGGGTCCACGTTGCTCATATTTCTATCCTTCGCGAGCACTTAGGTTCTCCCCAGTGTTTGGTGGGGTCCATGTTGCTCATATTTTTATCCTTCGCGAGCACTTAGGTTCTCCCCAGTGTTTGGTGGGGTCCACGTTGCTCATATTTTTATCCTTCGCGAGCACTTAGGTTCTTTCCAGTGTTTGGTGGGGTCCACGTTGCTCATATTTCTATCCTTCGCGAGCACTTAGGTTCTCCCCCGGTTTTTGGTGGGTCCACGTTGTTCATATGTTTATCCTTCGCGAGCACTTAGGTTCTCACCCGGTTTTTGGTGGGGTCCATGTTGCTCATATTTTTATCCTTCGCGAGCACTTAGGTTCTCCCCAGTGTTTGGTGGGGTCCACGTTGCTCATATTTCTATCCTTCGCGAGCACCTGGGTTCTCCCCCGGTTTTTGGTGGGTCCACGTTGCTCATATTTTGAGTTTCCTGTGTTTTGTTATTTGTTTTGTTTGTCTTCGTGCTGTGTCTTGTGTATCCTGTATTGCCAGTGTCTCTGGTTTGTCCATTTTTGATTGCCCCTTCGGGTTTCTCTAACATTTATTTCCGAACAGTACACGAAATACAATGTTCCGTTGAATTATACAAAAATAATGTCCATGTGCATAACATGAGGATTTATATAATATACAATATTCCGGCATGTGGTACTAGATATAATGTTTTGCATGTAAACGTTAGAGAAAACCGAAAGGGCAATCAAAAATGGACAATCCAGAGAAACTGGCAACATAGGGTACACTAGAGGAAGAAAAACAAAACAAAAACACAACACAATATGTGTTGGCATAACTTGGCAACCACTTTCTGCAAACAAGCACAAATAATTAATTAAAATAAAATTTTTGTTGAATTTTGTTTTTACTTTGACCACACACACATGTACCAGCATCCGGTTTTGTGTCATGTCAGGTAACATTTCATTCATCTTTGACCTTCCAATTACCGGTATATGAGAGACAGCTAATAAAATATATTGACCAATAGTACAACAGCTTTCAGCACGTGCTCTGCGTTTAATATATTAAGATTTAGTAGGCTTGTCGCTGATTGGTCGGTGGAAAATATGACCACAACCCTGACTGGATATATACGGGATGTGGTTAGATGTTAGTGTATAGCTTACAAAAGATTCAATATACACCTAATTTTAATTAGACTGAATTTTTCGGACATTTCACAAAATACAGTCCTCCTAGACATTATTGAAAAGACAATACATGCCCAAAGAAATATAAATAAAATATTTTCAAGGAAAATCAAGTTGTTTAAATTACTAGTATTCCATTATGGAAATCACCTCAGATACACAAGTGTATATTGAACCGAATAGTGCTTCAAAGACTGGAATGTCGATTGATAGAAAGATTGTTGTCATGATAACAAGATAACAAGTAACAATGTAATAATCAAAAGCATGTCAAGTCAAGAGTACTTCACAGGGGCGGATCCAGTGGGGGGCGCGCCCCCTAAAAATGGAAAAAATATGATTTTTTGGCGTAAAATCGTGATTTTTCACACGAAATACCCCAAACATTTTCGCGCCTCCCTCCGCTCGGCGCAATTTTTTTAAGTGCGGCCCCCCCCTAACTTGAAAATCTGGATCCGCCCCTGCTTCAACTATATGCATGATTAGAACAAGTTTACACACATATAGTTTTACGTCAAGTGAACAGTATTTTAGCTATATTCAACACCAGGACAGATAAACAAACAAACATACATCTCAGTTAAACAGGCGTAAAGAGTAAGAGCAACGACTGGTTGGCTTGGAATCAGAATAAAGTGTCATAGTGGAGCGATATGTCTACCCACGAACTGTTGTTTCATTGAGCTAGCGCTATAAAAATCCAATTAAACGTGTTGGAATAGTGTAAAGCGGATATCACCATCTCTTTGAAATGCGACATTCTTAAAACATACGCCACTCTTCTACGTATCGAATAACCAAATGACACCACATTCATAGGCCCTATTTCTTGCAATTATTCTACTCAATATGATGGTCATCATAAATGGTTAAATAAACACCTCGTTCTAGTTCTATGGTGCTCTCTCGTTGGCCGTCTGAAAAGGATAATAAGTATTGTATAGTTGGCTGGTTATTTGCTATATTGTCGACCATTACTTGTATTTCCAATTATAAAACTAAGGTTCTCCTCCCTCAGACATAGGTGAACTTAGCCGATTTTGCTTATCCTGTGTAGGCCCTTTGTTTTATTGCTCTCAAAACCTTAAATTATTTGTTTTTCCAATTTTTCGATTTTGTGCGTACCTGATGAAGGTTATTCCAGAAACGTGTCGTGTGCACTAAATTTGATATCAACGTTTTTATTACAAATGCATCAAACAAATTTGAGTGAAATTAATTAGACACATTTTCTTCTTTAGTTCTTTTCATTAGGTAAAAGATCCGTGTCACTTCCAACAGAAAAAAGGCAGGATGAGTCAGATAACAAAAGAAGACAGAGAAAGTAAGTTAACATTTCTCAAAATGCAGGTCATTATATCTATAAAAAACACAGAAAATGATGGATGTCAGTAAGAAGGAAATATCAATATTTTGAACATTATATAAACATTATGTTGTGACGGCTGTTACGATTTCCACATAAAAACGATGTTCGGTTCGTCTTTACCTCCAGTTGTTTGTAGGAGGTCTCATGTCTTATTTACCTTATTTGTGTTTGCTTGCGTATAGTGGTGTCCAACACATATTGTGTTGTGTTTTTTATTTTGTTAGTCTTCGTCTTGTGTACCCAATATTGCCAGTTTCTCTAGCTTCTCATTTCTTTATTGCCCCCTACGGTTTCTCTAACGTTTATTAATTATGTGCTGCTATGCTGGTAATTGTATCCAAGTCATACAGAAAATGATGAATGTCCAACATACGAGTAAGTAAGGAGGAAATATCCAAATTCTGAACATTATTTAATTATGTGCAGCCATGTCAATTAAAAATGCTTCAGAAATACACGTGGTGAGACACACAGACAGAAATAATTTGAGTTGGGTTAGGGTTGTTGGTGTTTATTATCAGCTTCACCAAATTGTCAGGTATTTCGTGTTAACTGGACATATTGGGGGAAACCCGGCTAAGATCAAGAACTGACCGGTGTATCTCTTGGCCATGTGTAGGTTTCTGGAAACTGTAAAACGCCAGGTGGATATCGGGGCGCGAACCTACGTCAATCAATTTAGACATATGTCCAGAAATCAACAGCCTTAGCCACTCGGCAATCACAGAGTCCTTAAATAATATGTAATACTTGTTTAGCAAAAGCAGGAAATTGCAATTATCGGTTATTTCCAAAATCAGAATCATAGTACATTTTTGTAATTAAATATTTTATTTAAGAAGAGTTTAAAGATACTAAAGGGGTAATCAAAATTCGTAAATCGAAGGATAGACAACACAAAGGCCATATATCTGGCACGAGGAAAACACTTGCATGATCACATCATTTCACTAAGAAGGAGTCATAAACCCATAAAAACGACACTATTATGAAGTGCCTATACGAAACCATGAAATGAGCGATACCTAATGTATATACTTCGATTTTGCCTCTGTTTCCACGTATTTTCCATAGATATTTTATCGACAGTAAACCGTTACTTGTCGAAAACAACCGGTAACTTATGGAAAGCAACCCATTATTTGTTGAAAACAACCCGTTACTTGTTGAAACCAACCCGTTCCTTGTCAAAAGCAACCCGTTGCTTGTTGAAAGCAACCCGTTCCTTGTCAAAAGCAACCCGTTACTTGTTGAAAACAACCCGTTCCTTGTCAAAAGCAACCTGTTACTTGTTGAAAGCATCGCGATGGATTATGGAACGCGTCAGTTTTATCACAATTTTGACATGAACGGCCACTCATACTATGATAATCCAATGGTCCGATGGTTATCATAAACTCTGCTTTACCACAATTTGTTCTTGCCATCATATTCTTTGGGTTTTTTATTTTCCTGTATATTGTGTTTCTTTAATGAAATAGACTCTTTTAATGTTATGGTTATTATGTTTAATGCCACTTTCAACAATATTTTAGTTATATCGTGTCAGTCAGTTTTATTGGTGGAGGAAACTTGGTACCCAGAGAAAACCACCGACCTGTCGCAAGTCACTGACAAAGTTTATCACATGATGTTGTATCGAGTATATCTCGTCTGAGTGGGATTCGAACTCACAACTTTAGTGGTTATATCCACTGATTGCATAGGTAGTTATAAATAGATCTATTTTGTTTAATTTTCTGCTATTTTTTATTTATTATGTTAGCCATTAAAAAGACTTATCGTCAGATGGATGAAAATGGTGATGGTCGAGTGTCTATACGTGAAGTAAAAACGGCTTCAAAGAGGCTTGGGATTGAATTCTCAACAGACCAGCTTAAAAAGATGATGGGTGAATTAGACGAAAATGGTAAATTAGTTAAAAACTTCATTTGGATGGGTTTTGCCTCCAGCAAACGAAACAATTATACACTATTTCTATATACAGGGGTTTATCTTCTTCTGCCAATTATGATAATATATTCCCAGGCAAGATATGGAAAAATACACTCGTAACAACTTCGGATATACGGAATCATACGATGTTTGCCGAGTTAGCTGAAATATTGCCAATGTTGGCGTTAAACATCAATCACATGATTGGGCAATATATTGTTATGGAAACGTAGATATCAAATGATTTTCTTCATGATTCATGTACGCTTTAAACCGGGACCTTGGGTATAAATATCTGTGAGCCGAGCAAACATTCAGATTGTTCATTATTTTGACCACAGTTATCTCGAGGAGGAAAAATCAATGATACATAGTTTCACAGTTACGTTTGGAGCAAATTATTTGACAGTCATGGTTACTAATGTTCCTCCCTACAAAACTTTCAGTCTTATTAAAAATACTGTTCTTCATCAGTCTAAAATCTACAAAAATCACTTCGAAAATTCAAATTTCTGAGGTATGTGACATACAGTTTCATAAATATGCTGTTCATATCAACGCGGATTTTTGATGATAAGCTCCGCTCACAGATTTTGTCGGTAGGCACTACCGCAAATGCCGGTTGAAGTATAGGACTATTGAAACAAAAGATGATTTCTGTTCCCACACGAGTACTCAGGTGACGGCCTGTATCAGCGGTCTCTCTTATAGTGGTCTGTAATTAATATTAGAGACCACATGTACAATAGCATTGATGGGGTATAATTGTACTTGTAGTCAAAAGGATGGCTAACCAAATAATTTAAAACATTTGTGAGTAAGAACAACATACTGTCACGCTGGCATTCCTACTGAACATAGAGCCTAAGCATGATAAACAAAATATATCTTTTTGCAGTTGTTGGGACCCTGTTATGGTACTTCCCACATGATATTATTTCAGGTTTGTATAATTTGCAGCTGATGGGTATTTAAACTACAATGAATTTGAGAAGATGATAGTTGAACATATAGAACAACAAAGTGCTGAAATCAATACAATACGGCAAATATTTCAAGCAATGGATGTGGATGGAGATGGGAAAGTCACGTGTGCAGAAATTGTCAAATCATTGAAAATCTCAAAAGCTGAGGCTAAGGAACTCTTAGAAGAGGCAGATACCAACGGTGATGGTAAAATGTCTTTTGAAGGCAAGTTTTGAAACTCTAAAGTCTAATGTAAAAATGCATTGGCTACAATGTCATTATTTCATGCATAAACAAAGAGGGGGGGGGGGGGGGGGGGGGGGGGGGGGGGGTGACTCTAAAGTAAAAAAATGGCTACAATGTAACTTCGTCAAAAATTATTTCATACATAAATAAAAACAAAAGGTGGGTAACTCTAAATTCTAAAGATAAAAATGGATTGGCTACAATGTAACATCGTCAAAAATTATTTCATGCATAATAAAAAAAAGGGGGGGGGGGTGGTAACTCTAACTTCTAAAGTAAAAATGTATAGGCTACAATGTAGCATCGGCAAAAATTATTTCATGCATAAACAAAGGGAAATAACTCTAAATTCTAAAGTAAAGATTTTTGGCGACAATGTAACATCGTCAAAAATTATTTGATGCATAAACATGGGGGGGGGGGGGTGTAACTCTTCCTTCTAAAGTAAAAATGTATAGGCTACAATGTATCAACGTCAAAAATTATTTCATGCATAAACAAAGGGAAATAACTAAATTTCTAAATTCTAAAGTAAGAATGTATAGGCTACAAGTAGCATCGTCAACAATTATGCATGCATAGACAAAGGGAAATAACTCTAAATTCTAAAGTAAAAATGTATAGGCTACACGTAGCATCGTCAACAATTATTGCATGCATAGACAAAGGGAAATAACTCTAAATTCTAAAGTAAAAATGTATAGGCTACAATGTAGCTTAGTAAAAATGTATAGGCTACAATGTGGCATCGTCAAAATTTATTTTATGCATAAACAAAGGGAAATAACTCTAAATGTCTAAATTCTAAAGTAAAAATGTATAGGCTACAATGTAGCATCGGCAAAAATTATTTCATGCACAAACAAAGGGAAATAACTCTAAATTCTAAAGTAAAAATGTATAGGCTACAATATAGCATCGTTAAAAATTATTCCATGCATAAACAAAGGGAAATAACTCTAAATGTCTAACTTCTAAAGTAAAAATGTATAGGCTACAATGTAGCATCGTCAAATATTATTCCATGCATAAACAAAGGGAAATAACTCTAAATTCTAAAGTAAAAATGTATAGGCTACAATGTAGCATCGTCAAATATTATTTAATGCATAAACAAAGGGGGGGAACTCTAAAGTAAAAAAATGTCTACAATGTAACTTCGTCAAAAATTATTTCATACATAAATAAAAACAAAAGGTGGGTAACTCTAAATTCTAAAGTAAAAATGTATAGGCTACAATGTACCATCGTCAAAAATTATTTCATGCATAAAAAAAGGAATTAAGCACCTCTGTAGTCGTGCACCAGATAATATTTTACCAGATTATTAAAAATAAATAAAACACAACTACTGTTAAAGTGTTTTTAGAGGTGTTAAATTTCTTGAAAAACGACGGGAAAATGTTCAAATATTACAAGCGCTTAGATGACGTTTTGATGTTTGAGAAGCAATATTTGCCGTAAAAAACGATGGTATGTCGGCACGTAACAGTGATATAACATAAAAATAAAATAAACACCACTTCATCTAAAAAATGTTTATTTTCATAAACCCCAAATTATTGATTATATATTTTCTTCCGGGATACTGAAATAGTTATTACTACCGGGATACTAAGGTAGGTTTAATGGTCTATCGATGCTACAGCATGTGGACAAAAGTGATTCCGTTTCCGCCATCTTTCCTATATATTTCAAATAAAACCGCTTGTTTTCATAACATTCTCATGAAGTCATTCCTTAACCAATTTTTATGAAATGTTCACCTTTAAAAACAGAATTAATTAGAGTTTATCTTAATATCTTCATGTAATTTTTTCGAAACTTTTATTTGCAAGCATTTATGATTTAAACACAAATGTAAATTCCTGACGTCACAATTTTATATGATTATATAGTAAGATTTGGTGAAAAAATTAAACTTTGTTTTTAAATCAATTCTTAAGAGAAAGTAGAAATAAAATTATTTGCAAATTATACGAAGAAGAAACTATATTTATTTCTGCATTTAATGCTGACAATTTCATGAAAATCAGATAAGGAATGACTTCATGAGAATGTTATGAAAATGAATGGTTTTATATGAAATATATAGGGAAGATGGAGGAAACGGAATAACTTTTGTCCACATGCTGTACTTCTAAAATGAAGTAAAATAGTTTGATCCAAAAGGAGTAGATATTTTTTGGGCACAATCCAACATATCCTTAAGAAGAGTTTGAAGATACCACAGGAGCAATCAGAATCCGTATATGCGTTCTGTCATGTGCATAACTTATTGTTTGTGTGATTGACAGACAATATTCATCATATTGTTTTCTAGCTTCTGAACTGTCGATCGAGAAAAAAATAAAATATTCTAGACAGGCAGCATATAGCCAGTCAATGGGGTTTGCAATTAATATTTCGCATGCACAATAGCGACCCATCACCACAAGGTGTGGAAAATAGACATATTCTTCTGTGGTTTAAATGCGTATTAACTGCATTACATGTAAACTGCATTATTCTGTTTGATAAAGTCCTTTAACTAGAACAGAAATTTGTTTACCCTTGAGTGAGATAGCGTTGTAATAAAATATCGTGAGCGTGATGTAAAAGTATGAAAGCATTTCAATGTATATTTTAAATGAGGTTGAAACATGTCGCCATTTGATATCAATTCGGTTGTATTTCATTTTGACGATTTTAATTACGGAAGACGATCACAACCATATTTTTTTTAACAATTGCAACTCAGCTGTTTTTTTTCATAGCATATAATAAAATGAAAAAATATATATCTCACTGTCGGAACAGTTCCAACATTCAATAGAAAAATCGTAGAAATAATATCAGTTAGTGTCCGTCGTCTGTTATCCATAACTTTTCATATTAATATTTAATCTTTTTCTTAGAAACTGCAAAACCAAATGCTTTATTTTACGTTATCAAGTTCTCTCAACCCGCACCTTGGAATTTTTTTTTATAGATGTATGATGGTTGTCCGTTAAAATGTACTGGAATATATCATAACATTGGTTGTCATTAAGAATAAAGTACGGTTAAAAAAGTGTTTAAAAAAATTTCAAATATGACAAAGTTCTATTCCTCAAATAAATCTATCTATTACTTCTTTAAGGTTAATACCAAAATTTCGACCAGTTTTCGACAATCAATGTTAATAAGTTTCTGAATTGATATGATCTCAATATGTACATTATCAATGTCATAGCAGACGATGAAACCAAAATTGGTCTGTATGAGATATATTTTTTAAATGATTAAAGCTTTGTTAAGGTGACGAAAAAATTAATTACGAAAAAATACAATTTGAACGTGAAATAATAGATGTGGTACGTAGTTCTTACATTTAAAGATGACATTTTTAGATCAGATTTCTTGAGATCATTCATGCAATTTCAGCATCATAATATAACCTCTGACAAATGAAGCGATCAAAATAATGAGAGATTTTATCACGTGAAACAAACCGTCGAAAACAGGAGACCGTCGAAAATGAGTGACGTTGCGACATTACTATTCGTTCACTTTAATTATAATACAGTTTCAGAACATGTTTTTATTCCTGAAATCAATCCACATTGCATATTAAGTCAAAAGTCTAAAGTAAAAATGTATAGGCTACAATGTAACAACGTCAAAAATTATTTCATGCATAAACAAAGGGAAATAACTAAATTTCTAAATTCTAAAGTAAGAATGTATAGGCTACAAGTAGCATCGTCAACAATTATTGCATGCATAGACAAAGGGAAATAACTCTAAATTCTAAAGTAAAAATGTATAGGCTACACGTAGCATCGTCAACAATTATTGCATGCATAGACAAAGGGAAATAACTCTAAATTCTAAAGTAAAAATGTATAGGCTACAATGTAGCTTAGTAAAAATGTATAGGCTACAATGTGGCATCGTCAAAATTTATTTTATGCATAAACAAAGGGAAATAACTCTAAATGTCTAAATTCTAAAGTAAAAATGTATAGGCTACAATGTAGCATCGGCAAAAATTATTTCATGCACAAACAAAGGGAAATAACTCTAAATTCTAAAGTAAAAATGTATAGGCTACAATATAGCATCGTTAAAAATTATTCCATGCATAAACAAAGGGAAATAACTCTAAATGTCTAACTTCTAAAGTAAAAATGTATAGGCTACAATGTAGCATCGTCAAATATTATTCCATGCATAAACAAAGGGAAATAACTCTAAATTCTAAAGTAAAAATGTATAGGCTACAATGTAGCATCGTCAAATATTATTTAATGCATAAACAAAGGGGGGGGACTCTAAAGTAAAAAAATGTCTACAATGTAACTTCGTCAAAAATTATTTCATACATAAATAAAAACAAAAGGTGGGTAACTCTAAATTCTAAAGTAAAAATGTATAGGCTACAATGTACCATCGTCAAAAATTATTTCATGCATAAAAAAAGGAATTAAGCACCTCTGTAGTCGTGCACCAGATAATATTTTACCAGATTATTAAAAATAAATAAAACACAACTACTGTTAAAGTGTTTTTAGAGGTGTTAAATTTCTTGAAAAACGACGGGAAAATGTTCAAATATTACAAGCGCTTAGATGACGTTTTGATGTTTGAGAAGCAATATTTGCCGTAAAAAACGATGGTATGTCGGCACGTAACAGTGATATAACATAAAAATAAAATAAACACCACTTCATCTAAAAAATGTTTATTTTCACAAGCCCCAAATTATTGATTATATATTTTCTTCCGGGATACTGAAATAGTTATTACTACCGGGATACTAAGGTAGGTTTAATGGTCTATCGATGCTACAGCATGTGGACAAAAGTGATTCCGTTTCCGCCATCTTTCCTATATATTTCAAATAAAACCGCTTGTTTTCATAACATTCTCATGAAGTCATTCCTTAACCAATTTTCATGAAATGTTCACCTTTAAAAACAGAATTAATTAGAGTTTATCTTAATATCTTCATGTAATTTTTTCGAAACTTTTATTTGCAAGCATTTATGATTTAAACACAAATGTAAATTCCTGACGTCACAATTTTATATGATTATATAGTAAGATTTGGTGAAAAAATTAAACTTTGTTTTTAATTCAATTCTTAAGAGAAAGTAGAAATAAAATTATTTGCAAATTATACGAAGAAGAAACTATATTTATTTCTGCATTTAATGCTGACAATTTCATGAAAATCAGATAAGGAATGACTTCATGAGAATGTTATGAAAATGAATGGTTTTATATGAAATATATAGGGAAGATGGAGGAAACGGAATAACTTTTGTCCACATGCTGTACTTCTAAAATGAAGTAAAATAGTTTGATCCAAAAGGAGTAGATATTTTTTGGGCACAATCCAACATATCCTTAAGAAGAGTTTGAAGATACCACAGGAGCAATCAGAATCCGTATATGCGTTCTGTCATGTGCATAACTTATTGTTTGTGTGATTGACAGACAATATTCATCATATTGTTTTCTAGCTTCTGAACTGTCGATCGAGAAAAAAATAAAATATTCTAGACAGGCAGCATATAGCCAGT
Organism: Bathymodiolus brooksi; assembly: GCA_963680875.1. NCBI lineage: Eukaryota > Metazoa > Mollusca > Bivalvia > Mytilida > Modiolidae > Bathymodiolus > Bathymodiolus brooksi. The sequence continues at coordinate 59,638,730 of OY804583.1, forward strand.
CAATGGGGTTTGCAATTAATATTTCGCATGCACAATAGCGACCCATCACCACAAGGTGTGGAAAATAGAAATATTCTTCTGTGGTTTAAATGCGTATTAACTGCATTACATGTAAACTGCATTATTCTGTTTGATAAAGTCCTTTAACTAAAACAGAAATTTGTTTACCCTTGAGTGAGATAGCGTTGTAATAAAATATCGTGAGCGTGATGTAAAAGTATGAAAGCATTTCAATGTATATTTTAAATGAGGTTGAAACATGTCGCCATTTGATATCAATTCGGTTGTATTTCATTTTGACGATTTTAATTACGGAAGACGATCACAACCATATTTTTTTTAACAATTGCAACTCAGCTGTTTTTTTTCATAGCATATAATAAAATGAAAAAATATATATCACACTGTCGGAACAGTTCCAACATTCAATAGAAAAATCGTAGAAATAATATCATTTAGTGTCCGTCGTCTGTTATCCATAACTTTTCATATTAATATTTAATCTTTTTCTTAGAAACTGCAAAACCAAATGCTTTATTTTACGTTATCAAGTTCTCTCAACCCGCACCTTGGAATTTTTTTTTATAGATGTATGATGGTTGTCCGTTAAAATGTACTGGAATATATCATAACATTGGTTGTCATTAAGAATAAAGTACGGTTAAAAAAGTGTTTAAAAAAAATTCAAATATGACAAAGTTCTATTCCTCAAATAAATCTATCTATTACTTCTTTAAGGTTAATACCAAAATTTCGACCAGTTTTCGACAATCAATGTTAATAAGTTTCTGAATTGATATGATCTCAATATGTACATTATCAATGTCATAGCAGACGATGAAACCAAAATTGGTCTGTATGAGATATATTTTTTAAATGATTAAAGCTTTGTTAAGGTGACGAAAAAATTAATTACGAAAAAATACAATTTGAACGTGAAATAATAGATGTGGTACGTAGTTCTTACATTTAAAGATGACATTTTTAGATCAGATTTCTTGAGATCATTCATGCAATTTCAGCATCATAATATAACCTCTGACAAATGAAGCGATCAAAATAATGAGAGATTTTATCACGTGAAACAAACCGTCGAAAACAGGAGACCGTCGAAAATGAGTGACGTTGCGACATTACTATTCGTTCACTTTAATTATAATACAGTTTCAGAACATGTTTTTATTCCTGAAATCAATCCACATTGCATATTAAGTCAAAAGTCTAAAGTAAAAATGTATAGGCTACAATGTAACAACGTCAAAATTTATTTCATGCATAAACAAAGGGAAATAACTAAATTTCTAAATTCTAAAGTAAGAATGTATAGGCTACAAGTAGCATCGTCAACAATTATTGCATGCATAGACAAAGGGAAATAACTCTAAATTCTAAAGTAAAAATGTATAGGCTACAATGTAGCATCGTCAACATTTATTTCATGCATAAAAAAAGGGAAATAACTCTAAATTCTAAAGTAAAAATGCATAGGTTACAATGTAGCTTAGTAAAAATGTATAGGCTACAATATGGCATCGTCAAAAATTATTTTATGCATAAACAAAGGGAAATAACTCTAAATGTCTAAATTCTAAAGTAAAAATGTATAGGCTACAATGTAGCATCGGCTAAAATTATTTCATGCACAAACAAAGGGAAATAACTATAAATTCTAAAGTAAAAATGTATAGGCTACAATATAGCATCGTTAAAAATTATTCCGTGCATAAACAAAGGGAAATAACTCTAAATTCTAAAGTAAAAATGTATAGGCTACAATGTAGCATCGTCAAAAATTATTTAATGCATAAACAAAGGGGAGGGGGGGGGGGGGGGGGGGGGGGGGTAACTCTAAAGTAAAAAAATGTCTACAATGTGACTTCGTCAAAAATTATTTCATACATAAATAAAAACAAAAGGTGGGTAACTCTAAATTCTAAAGTAAAAATGCATAGGCTACAATGTAACATCGTCAAAAATTATTTCATGCATAAAAAAAGGGGGGGGGGGGTGGTAACTCTAACTTCTAAAGTAAAAATGTATAGGCTACAATGTAACATCGTCCAAAATTAGTTCATGCATAAACAAAGGGAAATAACTCTAACTACTAAAGTAAAAATGAATAGGCTACAATGTAGCATCGGCAAAAATTATTTCATGCATAAACAAAGGGAAATAACTCTAAATTCTAAAGTAAAGATTTTTGGCGACAATGTAACATCGTCAAAAATTATTTCATGCATAAACAAGGGGGGGGGGGGGGGGGGGGGTAACTCTTACTTCTAAAGTAAAAATGCATAGGCTACAATGTAACAACGTCAAAAATTATTTCATGCATAAACAAAGGGAAATAACTAAATTTCTAAATTCTAAAGTAAAAATGTATAGGCTACAAGTAGCATCGTCAACAATTATTGCATGCATAGACAAAGGGAAATAACTCTAAATTCTAAAGTAAAAATGTATAGGCTACAATGTAGCATCGTCAAAATTTATTTCATGCATAAAAAAAGGGAAATAACTCTAAATTCTAAAGTAAAAATGTATAGGCTACAATGTAGCTTAGTAAAAATGTATAGGCTACAATGTGGCATCGTCAAAATTTATTTCATGCATAAACAAAGGGAAATAACTCTAAATGTCTAAATTCTAAAGTAAAAATGTATAGGCTACAATGTAGCATCGGCAAAAATTATTTCATGCATAAACAAAGGGAAATAACTCTAAATTCTAAAGTAAAAATGTATAGGCTACAATATAGCATCGTTAAAAATTATTCCATGCATAAACAAAGGGATATAACTCTAAATTCTAAAGTAAAAATGCATAGGCTACAATGTAGCATCGTCAAAAATTATTTCATGCATAAACAAAGGGAAATAACTCTAAATTCTAAAGTAAAAATGTATAGGCTACAATATAGCATCGCTAAAAATTATTCCATGCATAAACAAAGGGATATAACTCTAAATTCTAAAGTAAAAATGTATAGGCTACAATGTAACATCGTCAAAAATTATTTCGCTGCATAAACAAAAAAGGGGGAACTCTAAATTCCTAAGTTAAAATGTATACATGTAGACTACAGTATAGCAATATCCGTTTAAGAACTTCAAATAATATTTCATGCATGAACAAAGGGAGGTAACTGTATATCTTATTTAGGCTCTAGATTATAATATGAATTCAATCATCTATCGTTTTCGTCCGATTCTAGTGAGTTTTTATCAATCTGTATGTTTTATATAAAACATCTTGGAGAAGACATAATAAGTTTTAAAAACTTACGTTACGGTTATGGTGTTTGACACCACTTTCAACAATATGAATATTTCGCTTATATCGTGCCTTTCAGTTTTATTGTTGGAGGAAACCGGAGAAAACCACCGACCTGCCGCAAACTTTATCACACAATGTTGTTTCGAGTACACCCCGCCTGATTGGGTTTCGAATTCACAACTTTAATGGTGATACATAGCCAGAAATGATAGGTGATTTGCTCATTTGCATATTCAAAATGGCGGCTCAAAAAGAATTTGGATTTTAACATATAGTTGAACGGGAAACTTTCTGTTAGCTTGGGCCGGACAATTTTCCGGGATAAAAAAAATCAAACTATGCACCGGTTTGAACAATATCTCAAAATATTACAGCTGTACCATGAAAACTCAAGGTTCCCACCCAGTTTCAAATTTTGAAGCGTAAGCGCCATTCAAAAGCTTTGAAAAGAAGTGAAAAAATGCATCCTGCACGGTTTTCAAGACCCAAAAGCACTTTTCTTACAATCCCCATTCTAATTGCCGGGACAAATTCCGTCAGTTCCGGTAGCATTGTTGAGGAATCTTTCTTCGATAAATATTTTGCTGACAAATTAAAAGTTCCCACGATAATTTAAAAGAGGGTTTCTCACAATTGTTGTTTACCTTTCTAAGAGATCCAATAGGGGTTCACGCAAAAAAATCTACTATTTCGTAAAACTGCTTCTGCTAGACATAGCATTATTTGAGTAAGCACCGCATTCCATTGTAAATGTAAATAAACAATTAAAAAAAGGCATACAAGGGTATTTTTTGATTTCGACAAAACAACAGAACACGAAGCTATAATACAATTGGTAACAATACTGCTGATATATAAAGTTCAAAAAATTTAACAATATATATCCTATACTAAACGATTTCAATGACATACTAATACTTATAAATGTGGGGCAGAAAGTGATAAAAAATGCACAATATATTTTGTATTAATATATTTTCATTTCGTGGAAAAAGGGGGGAGAGGCAGTGCATTAAATATATTTTCGATCTTTAACGCACATCATCGGATTCCTAATGAACATATGATGACAATTAATTTTGATACGATCACAAATAATAATGTTAAAGTAAAGTTATTTATGTGATCAAAACTGTGATGAAATATTATTTAAAGAAAAATAGATACGAGTTTTCAGTCAGCGTCTTCCAAATATGATTCAACGTCTATTTGCTGATTTGGTTTATGAATATTCATGAGCAAAATCACCCATGATTTCTGGCTATGAGGTATACTGATTGCACCAATCTCTTCCACAGAATTATAGGTTTTTATATACCTTTCTTATTACCGATAACTCTGTGGAAGAGATTGTTATTGCATAGCAGGGGCGGATCCGGGGGGGGGGGGGGGGGGGGGCGCCCCTCCTAAAATTGGAAAAAATATGATTTTTTGGCGTAAAATCGTGATTTTTCACACGAAATACCCCAAAAAATTTCGCGCCTCCCTCCGCTCGGCGCAATTTTTTTAAGTGCCCCCCCCCCCCTAACTTGAAATCCTGGATCCGCCCCTGCATAGGTAGTTGTAAATCTAGCTACCATACGATCACGACCACGCCTTAAAGACATGTGTCTAACGGTTTTGTGGTTAGTTATCACAATGAAATATGTTTCAACTTTTCAAAACTGACAAGCAAACAAAAAACGTCATTAGGCTTCACAGAAAGACCTTTCACCTCTTCGTTTCCATGCTGCATATTCAGCTTTTTCTAACTTTTGCCAAATAAAGTGGGGGAAGGAGCGTGTGCCTCCTTGTCGCTCGGCTCCTACGCCCTTGCTATATAAAATATCTAAATCCTTGGCATTATTCAAGGGCTACAACTAAACATGGAGTTGATGCCTCGTCCTCCATTTCTACATTATTATTGGTCTCCTGTAGATATAGAATTCATATATGTCAGAATAAACTCGAGGTACATTAGACTTAGGAGATAACTGTATTGTATTTGACAATTTCACGGCATCAATTGGAGATTTGATGGTCGCAAATTGAGTTTACTGGAACGCGTCGCCAGTAAACTCAATTTGCGACCATCAAATCTCCAATTGATGCCGTGAAATTGTCAAATACAATACAGTTATCTCCATTCTAATGTAATCATGTATATCTATACATAGATGTATAATGCCACGTTATTGACAAGATGATGTAAGCGGTCATCAGCTAAAATTCGTAAATTCCCTCACGCTATTACAACCGTGGAATTGATACCGTGAAAATTACACCATTAAATCGACAATTGATGCCACGAAATTTTCAGATATAATACAGTTATCTCCATTCTAATGTAATCATGTGTATAGATGTGTATTGCCACATTATTGACAAGATGACGTAAGCGGTAATCGGCTAAAATATCTCATGCTGTTTCAACTGTGGAATTGATACCGTGAAAATTACAGCATTGTCCAATCACAAAGCAGGAATATTAAACAACTACATTAGAATGAGTCATATGTATACAATGAAAACGTAGATATTAAATTTAGTGCGCATGACGGGTTTCTGGGAAAACCTTCATCAAATACGTACAAAGCCAAAATACAATGCACATTATTTAGGAATTGTAAATTTCAATAACAAATATATCTAGAATCCATATCACTGCCGAAACACTGACCCAGTGATAGTAATAAAACGTAGATATCAAATTTAGTGCACACGACGCGTTTCTGGAATAATCTTCATCAGGTTCGCTGAAAGCATCTTCGCTAGCCAAGGGTTACGATTCGGGTCCCCCTTCTCTCCACCCTTGGCAGATCTAGAATACATTTTGAGGATTCGAGCTTTAATGTTTCATTGGTTACGGCTACCAGTACACGTATCCAATCAGAAGACGTTTTACACGGACCACATGTTATCGACGAAATGTAAACAAAGATGGCACCGGAATGCTCTCATATGACAACAATTTGCCACTTCCCGTTTTGGTTCCAATGAAAACATCTTTCCCGTCTGCCAAAGCTTTGAAACTTTCAATTGAACGACAGCAAGTGCTTCCACATTAAATTGATCACAAATAAGTTTTTCTTCACTGGGCGCTGCCATTTTCAACTCTCCAACATACGTATAACAAAACGATTCTGATTGGCTGGCGATTACGACTATCTAAGGGGCGCAACTTCGATAAACCACCAGGTGGCATTGCGCGCGAATTTCAAAATGTATTCTAGATCCGCCAAGGGTGGAGAGAAGGGGGACCCGAATCGTAACCTTTGGCTAGCGAAGATGCGCTGAAAGTAGACAGGCTGGAAAACCAAACAATTTAAAAAGTTTTGGGAGCAAGTAAAAATATATGCACCCGCAATGTACTCAAGTGACAACGCAAGCACCTGCTTTATTTGGAAATAGTGAAACCACGCACAATAAAACCTAATTAAAAATAGTGTTTTATTTTCTTTTCTTTTACAGAGTTTGTCATCGTGTTCACGGGTCAGAACGGATAGAGGGAAAATAATTACCTGCAGAAAAATATTAAATCAAGATTTAAAAGATTAAATGACAATTCTATTGTCCAATGAAAACAGTGTATTTTGATTTTATTGTCATACATGTCTTTTTTATGGTAATGTTTATTTTTATAACAAATATTGTTGTTTATCATTAAAACTTTTAAGGAAGTGTGTGAGTGTTTATAATTCGTGGCCACGAGATATTAACTGTAGGCTACCCAAATTAAAAAGAATGAAGTAGTAAAGTGACATACGTACAATGGTACAAGCATAGAGATAAAACAAAAGCATGTGCAACACGGAATTCGGCACAAACAAAAAACTGAAGTGATCCCATGTGCTGCGAAAGGATTAGAATCTCCTGTCCCGTTATATTAGGATCCGTCGCATGTCCTAACTGTTAAATCCAGAAGAAGAAAACATCACTAACAAAATTAATAGCAAGTGTTGTCGATCACCGCCCTCAAAAAAACACTGTACACAAGTTGTCAAAAAGAAAATAATTTCTCTAACTTTAAGCTTATTTGAAAAACTATATTTTTAGTTTTCTAGACAAAAATACCGATTTTTTTTCTAAGTATACGTGTTTTTAAACGGATCAAAAAAGGTCAAAAATATTTTAAACGGACCAAAAAGGTTAAAAATAAGTCCTTTTCATCACCATCTACATATGTACTTCTACTTTATTACTATAAAGTATGTGATATATTATAACATATCTTTTAAAATATTCAAAAGGACCCCTCTATGCCCATATTTACTGAAACAAAAGGATCAAGTCCATTATAAACTCAATCATTCATTTCAACGACTGAATACAAGTCATATGATATACAGCAACCCTCCTTTCAAACACCTTTTAAACACTACCCCTTTTACCCCAGAATATAAGGCTCTTTGCTATCCTAATGTATTTCTTCAGCCAAACACTATAGTTATATGATATTACAAAATACGTTTTAGACATATTTTGATAACCCCTTTTGGTCCGTATTTTCCGAAATGAAACGGTCAGCCCTTCATGACAAGCGTTGGTATCTCATGGCCGCGCTATAATATTAGTGGTGGATCTACATTATTGGGACCCTGAAGCTTGAATTGTCATGGGGACTCCTTCATAACCAGCAACGATAGGGCATCATCCAACAGGACCAAAGGGCATTGATGCCCTTGCAAGGACCTCGAGGCCCAAATGGCGAGAACAGGGTGGTGGGTGTAATCCTTGAAAATGGGCCATACATCGAGTCCCTTTCCACCAGCAATGATGCTTGGGTAACCACTGTTATCTTCTTCATTGGGGATCACCACATTTTTGTTAATTTAACCATGTGCTACATCTCAAATTTTGATTAAGATTGTCGTACTGGGTTATCTCACCTGACCGAAGTCGCCACGAGGAAATATGACTCGGGTAAACCGTTGTAAAGGCATCACACTCGACATGACTCACGTAAATACTTGTGTAGAACTGTCTATCCAAAGAAATTATAGTAAATGAGAAATAAATCAGGTTTGCCACTTAATAAAAAACTGAATAACCAAAATATAAAAAAAAATACTATAGAAAACAGAAATTTCTCAGCAAATATGGGAACAGAAACACTACATGTAGTTGCTGGCTAACGAAACAGCATAACTATACATATAAAAATACCACCAGGGATTACCATGGCCCAAGCTTATAAACACACCTTGACCTATACACTAAACACTAGCAAAGATTTAACCAGAAACTTACCAAAAAACCCAAAAGAGAGAAAGAATGTTATCAGATGGAGCTTCTTAGGAATACAAATCTTATTTTTAGTGATAAAATGCACTGCCGAGACGAGCGCAGCCTGAATTGATAATTCAATGTCTTTTTATTGTTCCGATTGTCCCTAGCCTAAGTTCCGAGTGGTAGAACTATTAAGCTGTGCACCAACGACGGATTTGATGAAACAACTGCCAAAATGTAGGCTATGAATAGATTCTTGCGTGCTCAACGTGTCCAGACAGCTGGGCTCAGGTGCTGCAAGTACCCAAGAACATTTTGAACTTTGTTTATTGGGACATTATTTTGAGGTCATATGAAATGTGGTCTTAAGAGCATATTCTAAGGTCAATATTAAGTACTTCAATCCACTGCCTATGACTCTTTCACTCAGAAGAGTTTGAAGATACCAAAGGGATAATCAGAATCCATAAATTGAACGACAGACAACGCAATGGCCAAACAACCATCTACAAAACATAGTTTACATACACATAAAACTCAAGACCGAGTAACACGAACCACACTAAAAACCGGGGGTGAATGAAGGGTAAGTAGTTCCTGCTCCACTAGTGGCGTCCGTCGTGTTACTCTAGTTACAAACCCGGTGATAAGTCATGAATGAGGAAAGGACCGGGAAGTGTTTACGACATGTGGAACATATCCATGGTCGTTTGTGACACAGATATTCCATAACGGCCAACCACGAGCTCTGGGATATCGTATCAAACTAGAGGCTCCCAGGAGCCTGTATAGCTCACCTGGGTATAATAATAACATCAGTCAATAAAACTTGATAACTTCGGTAAAAAAAATTAACAATTGTAGCCTTCGTCATTTTTATAAATTTGATGAAAAAAGGGCAAGAACTCCAAGATGGGTAATCGGATTTACTTCAAAATTGCAGGTAAATAAAAATTGATCGAAGGGTCGAACCGCCAGACACATTTTTGGAAGAGAACCATTCAATGACTATTTCATCAAAATTTTGTTCTTATTGAGCAAATGGTTTCAGACAAAAAGATTTTTATGGGAATTTCCCATAGGGTCCTATGTTAAATTAAGTTCGGCTGTGGCGGCCATCTTGGTCGGTGTTCTGAAATGCTGGACACAATTTTGGAAGAGGACCACCCAAGAATCATTTCAGCAAAGTTTGGTTGAGATTGGCTCTGTAGTTTCAGAGAAGAAGATTTTTTTAATTTCATCCCCCCTTTTTTCTAATTTGCATAATCGGTCAAACTCGGTAAAAGTTCAAAGTTCATAAAAAATCCCGTAATATATGTTAAAAAGCTCATCATTATGCTTATACAGTTCAAATTTGGGCACTTTCTGGCTTAAAATAGAGCAGTTTTGGCCATTTGAAGAAATTTCTATTTTTAGTAATGGTGGCCATCTTGGATACAGGACGGCGCTGACGGACACAATTTTGAAAGGGGACCACCTAAGGATCATTTCAGCAAAGTTTGGTTGAGATTGACTCAGTAGTTTCAGAGGAGAAGATTTTTTTTTAATTCCATCCCCCCTTTTTCTAATTTGCATAATCGGTCAAAATCAGTAAAAGTTCAAAGTTCATAAAAAATCCGTAATATATGTTAAAAAGATCATCATTATGCTTATACAGTTCAAATTTGAGCACTTTCTGGCTTAAAATAGAGCAGTTTTGGCCATTTGAAGAAATTTCTATTTTTAATAATGGTGGCCATCTTGGATATAGGACGGCGCTGACGGACACAATTTTAAAAGGGGACCACCTAAGGATCATCTCAGCAAAGTTTGGTTGAAATTGGCTCAGTAGTTTCAGAGGAGAAGATTTTTTTTTAATTTCATCCCCCCTTTTTTTAAATTTCATAATCGGTCAAAATCGGTAAAAGTTCAAAGTTCATAAAAAATCCGTAATATATGTTAAAAAGCTCATCATTATGCTTATACAGTTCAAATTTGGGCACTTTCTGGCTTAAAATAGAACAGTTTTGGCCATTTGAAGAAATTTCTATTTTTAGTAATGGTGGCCATCTTGGATACAGGACGGTGCTGACGGACACAATTTTGAAAGGGGACCACCTAAGGATCATCTCAGCAAAGTTTGGTTGAGATTGGCTCAGCAGTTTCAGAGGAGAAGATTTTTTTTTTAATTTCATCCCCCCTTTTTTTAAATTTCATAATCGGTCAAAATCGGTAAAGTTCAAAGTTCATAAAAAAATCCCGTAATATATGTTAAAAAGTTCATCATTATGCTTATACAGTTCAAATTTGGGCACTTTCTGGCTTAAAATAGAGCAGTTTTGACCATTTGAAGAAATTTCTATTTTTAGTAATGGCGGCCATCTTGGATACAGGACGGGGCTAATGGACACAATTTTGAAAGGGGACCACCTAAGGATCATTTCAGCAAAGTTTGGTTGAGATTGGTTCAGTAGTTTCAGAGGAGAAGATTTTTTTTTAATTTCATCCCCCCTTTTTTCTAATTTGCATAATCGGTCAAAATGGGTAATGGGATTTACTTCAAAATTGCAGGGTAGGTAGATCTTGATATGCTGCACATTTTTGCAATAAACTTAACATCTATCTCTAAATAGTTTTTGAAATATAAGACGAAAAGTATTAAAAGGAAAAAAAAAAATTGATGAAAAAGGGGCAATAACTCCAAGATGGGTAATCAAATTTACTTCAAAATTGCAGGGTAGGTAGATCTTGACATGCTGAGCATGTTTGCAGTTTCAACTTACCATCTGTCTGTTATAGTTTTTGAAATAAAGGACGAAAAGTATTAAAATTTTGAAAATTTGATGAAAAAAGGGAAACAACTCCAAAATGAGTAATGGGATTTACTTCAAAATTGCAGGGTAGGTAGATCTTAATATGCCGCACATTTTTGCAATTTAAAGTTAACCTTTATCTCTTATAGTTTTTGAAATATAAGACGAAAAGCATTAAAATTTTACAAATTTGATGAAAAAAGGGCAATAACTCCAAGATGGGTAATCAGATTTACTTCAAAATTGCAGGGTAGGTAGATCTTGATGTGCTGATCATTTTTACCCCATGTCAGATTTTTGATATTACTAACGGTTTTTGAGATATTACCAAAAACCTGCAATTTTACCATATGTTCTATTTTTAGTAACAGCGGCCATGTTGGTTGGTGCACGGCATCACCGGACACAATTTTGAAACTAGATACCCTAGTAATGATTCAGACCAAGTTTGGTTTCCATTGGTCTAGTACTTTCAGAGGAGAAGATTTTTGAAAAAGTTTACGACGTACGACGGACGACGGACGACGGACGACGACGACGGACGCCAAGTGATGAGAATAGCTCACATGACCCTTTGGGTCAGGTGAGCTAATAAGGGTAATAACAAAATTACCGAACTCCGAACAATCTTACAAAGCAAAAGTCAAAACTCATAAGTATATAAACAGACAAAATCAGTCAACAACCGGGAAACTGTGAAAACCGTAATGACCCTGACTTGGTAGAGGCATTTCTAAAGAAACGGTGGGTTGAATCAGATTTTAAAGCACCAAACCTCCTGCTTTCATTACGGCTCAAAGGTTCTGGCTGTCACTATAACAGTATTTATAACAATACTGGAACAAAATAGGTAAAATAGTTGTCAAAACAGTACCAAACCCAGTGAAGCAAATGTCAAAAACAATTTTACGTCACACATTGATAACAAAATATTTTTTACATTTTTGTCGACTTCCTTATCTTTATACATTTTCACTATATGAAAATGCATCGTTTATCATCGTCTCTGCAGAGACGGAACATATTTCGACAAGATCTTGGTATCGGAATATAAACTGAGATAGATATACAAATGTACTCTATATGCAGGTGCTGCTGGAATGTTGCTACATATAAATGGAAAGTTCACAATGGGAAAATTGAAATCATCTCTTTTGTGGTAAAGTTTCTTTCTTAACCGCCCCTCATTGTCAATTTCGAGGTGTAGGTCAAGGTATGAAGCAGATCTATCTGTATCTGTGGTCTCCTTTATTTTAAGCTCAATGGGATAGATGCGACCAACCAAATCACCAAACCTAGAATCATTTAGTGAAATGACATTATCTATATAGCGGAACATGAAATTAAAGAATCGGGCTAGCTTCTTTTCGTTTTTCTTGAAAAGCCCCTGTATGAAGTCTGCCTCATACGAATAAAGGAACAAATCGGCGAGAAGAGGACCACAGTTTGAACCAAACTGTCTGTTGAAAAACACGTCCACCAAACATAAGCCTTATTTTAATAACGAACACTACAAAAAACTTCATCGTTTTGCTCCGTGAATAGGGTCCCTGTAGCTTAAGCATTAGTTTCATAGTAGATTCGCCACTGGATAGTATGTCGTGGCCACGCATTGGCATCTCGTGGTCACAACTTAAGATAAATAAAAATTTCCGCATTTCCCTTCAATGCTTCCGTACTAAATTTTGTTTGTTTGTTTTTCTTTTTTGCTTTGGTTTTATTATTTTGGCGAAAATTGGGCTCGGAATTCTCTGAAAGCCTGTTAAAAATTATGGTATCAGGTTCGTTCGCCCTAAAAGTGGGTCCATTCGCCCTGATAATTAAAAAGTATTTTAATGAGCATATTTTGATTAAATTAAAGAAGTAATGATTTAGAAAAGTATTAATTAAAAAAAAATAGGAGCTTTTGTAAATTAATTAAGTTCTTTTCAAGCAATTATTAGGTATATTGTTTGAAATGCTTAATTGAAATTAATGATTGTCGATTTCATCATATTACAATTATTGATTGGGGATTATTGTATATCTTTGATCTCTTTATTTTCATTAATTGATGGCTTTGGTTCTGTAATTATGCACTTTTGATGTAAGCTTGCTATGAGTATCTGTATCTGTATGGTTACTGAAGTTAACTCAATTCTGAGTAAAAGTCCTTCAGGGGTGTGTGCGCATGTAAATTCTTAGTCCGGCTTCAGGAGAGCTGCTTTAAGTCTGTCCACTGTTTTGTTGGTAACTGTAGCTTCAGGTAAGGAATTCCAATCAATAGTAGAATGCGGTATAAATGAATGTTTGTAAATGTCAGTGTTACAGGTGTGAATTAAAGTAAAGCAAAACAAGGTTGAAACAAATTACAAACTTAAAAGAATTATTTACTTCACAGCTTGTGTCCTTTGAACTCATGTGTGTTTAATGATTACGATATTATGAAAATATGTGTAATAGGTATCTCTGAAATGTGCAGTGAGAGAAATAAGTTACTTAAGAGCAATGCAAAGTAACATTAATATTTGAGTTACTTTCATATTAGTGTATTTATATTGTATTTGTTATAAGTTCGTTATAGTGACTTTTTGCCTCCTCAGCCCTCATGCTACTTTTCGTTTTTAATTGTTTCATGTTTTGTGTATGTCTGTTGATTGTATTGTTGCTGATGACAATCCTTTGTTGGATTTAATATCAATAAAGAATTTGAATTTGAATTTGAATTTGTGTACCACAGAGAAAACCACCGACCTGGCGCAAGTCACTGACAAACTTTATCACATAATGTTGTACACCTTGCCATGAAAAGGGTTTGAACTCACAACGTTAGTGGTGATACGCACTGATTGCATAGGTAGTTGTAAATGCAACTACTAGACAATCATGATGGCCACGTGGTTGTGAAATCTAACATCAATAATAAATATCAAAAGAAAAACAAAAATGATTTAATCATAAGTATCAATGTCAGCTGCACAAATTTGAAACAAAAATATACAAAAATATCACCATATAGCACGAGTCACCCCGGATAAATTGTTATAGTCTGCAAATGAACGCCACTGTATTCTACTCATTCTCCATCGCCTTACTCTTCCCCTTGCCTTCCCAGTTAACACACAACGTGGGAAAGTATAGCTGTGTGAACTTCTTTTTGGCAAGGCATGAAGTTCCATACTAGCTAAATCCTGAAAATATATTGTATAACAATGAACAATTCAATGCAATATCGACAATTAATATATTTATTAGGTCATCCTTGCTGTTTATCGACCTACAATTTGGGTAAATAGGTAGGTAGGCAAATTATTCATTCATTTGTGATTACCACTTCAAGTCTCAAGATTAGGGTTTTCAGTCACCAGAGCTTTCAATGGTCAGTTCATTAAATCAATGAGATAATGTTTGCTTTCTCCTAGACCAACACGCTTAGTTGCATTTTTATAGTGCTAGCTCACTCAACAACCTGCAGAAAGACATGTTACTCCAATACGACACATTATCCTGATTCCGAGCCAACCAGTGTTTTTTTTTGGCACTTAATCTAGCATCAAATACCAATTTCATAGGCTGGTTTGACCAGACTGGAGCTCGAACCAACATTCTTCCACACTAGAGGCGAGAACGCTAACCATTACACAGCCGATGGGGTTTTGGAATCGATATAAAGTTCTAACATTGATAACAGTAATATCTGATAATTAATAAAAAGTTCCTCAGTTCTTAATTTATGTTTTCCTCTGAATTCATGAAATACCTAAGAGCCTTCCGATTGTACAAATATCATACTGTGTTTCTATGGAAATAGTCATTTGAGATTGTAGTTTCTTATCATAAGGGAAGTAACTCTTGTTAAATTGTTATATGAATTTCATTAATATGTAAAAGTTTGCTTTAGCTTTGCAGCCTTATAATAGTCATTTGAAATTGTAGTTTCCTATCATAAGGGAAATAACTCTGGTTAAATTGCTACTTTTTGTATATGGATTAGGGTTATGGTGTTTAATGCCACTTTCAACAATATTTCAGTTATATCGTGGCGATCAGTTTTTATTAGTGGAGGAAATCGGAGTATTCGGAGAAAACAACCGACCTGTCACAAATCACTGACAAACTATCATAATGTTGTATCGAGTACACCATGCCATTAGCGGGATTCAAACTCACAACGTTAGTGGTGATAGGCACTGATTGCACAGGTACTTGCAAATCCAGCGACCATGACGGCCCCCAAATTGTTATATGAATTTCACTGATACATAAGTTAGCTTTAGATTTGGATCAGCTTGGATTAGGATTATGTATTAAACAGACTATTTGCATGATAATCTGTTTTGCATTCAAGTTAAAAGTGGAAAGTAATCATAGGAACTAAACTTAGCATTTTTGTTGCAGTTTCAAGCTAGACTCACCAAAATAACAATTTGAATAGCCCCATAAAAATTATTGGGGCCCAGCAACTGACTATGCACATGAAATATTCAAAATTTCAATGGCCAGCAGGCATGGGTTACTGTCTGAAAATATTCAGGGGTCCAGGCCAAATATTAGTGGTATTGGGCTCCTGGGTCCTTGTTAAGTTTTTTCCCTTGAATCATTATCATCGCAATGATGACCATTTGTGTGTAATATTTGTTTTGCAATATAAATATATGGCCTAACCAACTGGTTGCATGGTCGAAACGACAAAAGCAGACTTTGCATCATGGCACAAACGACTTGTTTTCAATCAAAACGAAGAACCTAAGCTGTAATACTCCCATTCTAACTAAACATGATGTAAGTATACTTTTGATCTTGTACTAACTTGCTAATTAATAATGGAGGACCTAAATCATTGTCTACCTTTTTCGAATTTTAACCATAAATATTTACGATCAAAAATATAATTAAGGAAATATACACTTAACTTAGAAATACGCATAAAAACGAAGTTTGCTTCGTCTTTTCCTCCAGTTGTTTGTAGGAGGACGCATGTCATATTTACTTTATTTGTGTTTGCATATATTGGTGTCCAACGCATATTGTGTTGTGTTTTTGTTTTGCTTTTCTTTGTCTTGTGAACCCTATGTTGCCAGTTTCTCTGGACTGTCCATTTTTGTTTGCCCCTTCGGTATTCTGTAACGTTTATTTAGAATATTATGCCTTGTTTTATTTTTTTTAAATTTCCCCAGAGCAAGCTAGCCAATAAAATCTACTTTGTCCAACAGGTTCCATTGGGACAAGCTGGGCATGGTAATTCCACATTCCTGGACAGACTGCCTTTCAGATACCAACAGTACAATGTCAACTAAGGCTAAAGATTGCCGTAACTGTATCATGATATAAAAACCCAAATAAATAAACAAACCTTAATTTCTTGAGGCAATATTTTGTTCTGTCGAATAGCATTAAGTCTTTGTCTTTGTGCACCATACTGTTTTACAAGTTTACGATTATTCCAATCTCTGTTGACAGACCATTTCAGCATTCGTTGTTGTTGATTTACTTTGGGTTGGTCTGTACATGTTCGAACTTGAAAACATGGTTGCCATGGTGATGCTATAGGCTTAGTAATTGTTTTTGTCAAAGAAGGTAGCTACAAAAAAAAATAAGACATTTGCTTTAGCCAGGGATCGAATTTAACTTTTTTTCCCATTAAAAAAATATAGGCCAGTACAATTTTTTTCCACTAGCTAAAATTTTGAAATCAAATTATGGTGATGTCACTATGTATATACAAATGTAGGTATATAAGATTTTCAAGGTAGTGTCTGACACGTCTCATTTTATTTAATTTGAAACAAATAAGATTGCTACTGATTAAAACAAGATTGAGTAAATTGTATTTTTAACAAAATAGTGTTGCATTTCTTTTGATCTTCATGTAGACACTGGGTAGACACTTGAATAAGTTTACTTCTTTCTCATTGAAAAGATTATTTTTGTATATTTTGAAGATTTGTAATAAAAATAGCCGAAATTTTTCTATTTAATCGGGAGGTGACTTTCCAATTTTTTGTCTTGTATTGTTTTTCATAAGTGTTACACAATTTAATTGGGAGGGCATCGCTGGTCGATTGTTTAAGCCTACAGCCACTGACATAGTTCCACACCCCAATACACACCTGAAGTGCTAAGCTTTCCAGACAACTACCTAGAGAAGGGCTAGAGGTTTCATTAATAAGTCTGAGTGGGGCGATATGTTTTACAAAACACAACTGCACTAGACAGTCTTAATTCTTCAATAATCAAAACTTATTAGATATATTTAATGACTTTGTGGAACAGTGATAGTACGAAAAACATTTGACAACTTTACATGTTGACATATAGTAAACACCAAAAATGGCAAACATTTGATTTCCCACTTTGAAAAAAATAGTGAAACACATTGTTCTTGATTATAATGTGCACCCCTCCTGCAAAATAAAGAATCTGGACAAAATCTTGTGCATTATACATAAGTCATTATGGTATATTGCATTTTACTGTACCAGAAATTTATTTTTACACTACTTTAAAAAAAAATTGTGACCTACTGACCAATCATAAAATTTAAGTAATTTTATGTTGCTATAGCATTGGAGTGGTAGTAGATGACCAACTAAATTTCGAAGAACACATGAATGAAAAGATCAATAAAGCAAATAGTATAATGGGACTGATTAAACGCTCCATCAGCTATATGGACGAAACAACTTTCTTGATGCTTTAAAAGGCATTAGTGCGCCCCCATCTGGAATATGCCAACAGTATATGGAATCCGTACAAAAAGAAACATATAACAGCAATCGAGAATGTCCAGAGGAGAGCCACAAAACTAATTCCAGGATTTAAAGACCTAACTTACAAAGAAAGGCTCAAGAAACTTAAAACTACCAACCTTAACCTATCGTAGAAAAAGAGGAGACATGATAGAAGTTTTCAAAATGACATCTGGCATCAACGACACATTTCTACCATCTTTGTTTAAACTAAACAACAAAAGCAGAACAAGAGGACATAGCAAGAAATTATATCAGCACCGAGCAGCAAAAAGTCTAAGGAAGAACTTCTTTACACAAAGAACTGTAAATATCTGGAACAACCTGACGGAAAGTGTGATAAGCGCAAAAACAACCAAAAGTCTTGAAAGTAGACAAACATTGGGAAGCACAAGAACTACTGTATAACTACGAAGCAGACCGGAAGTGAGTTAAACAGTTTAGAAGATGAAGATTTGGAGCTGAGCATAGTAGTAGTCGACGGCCAGCGCTCAGAAGCAGACCTGTAAGTACCTGTAAGCATAGCAACTTCTAAATGCCAAATCAGTAACTGGACAACTCTGAAAATAAGGTAATTGTTTCAACTGACCATTGGGTGATGAGCAGGAAGTATCAGCCATGGGTTACTGAATTCAGTAGAACACCATCCATACTTCGGAGTGGAACTAGGGAATGACCTCAACTGGAACCATCACATTGACCAGATTACCACCAAAGCAATTGGCATTTTGGCATTTCTTAGGAGGAACCTCAATAAATGCAGCAAAGAAGTGAAGGAGAAAGCGTACACAACACTCATACACCCAAACAATGAATACTGAACATCTGTATGGGGCCCTTTCCGCCAATATCAAATTGATGCAGTTGAAATGGTCCAACGTAGAGCTGCCCGCTTATAACTGGTCAGTACAATCGCTACCAAAGTGTCACAATGATGCTCCAGGAGCTGAAATGGACATCTCTACAACAGAGACGACAAGAACAGCGATTGGTAAACCTCTACAAATGCGTAAACAACATCAACGGTCTCCAGATACCACCCTATGCCGTAAGACCAACAAGAGGACAAAACAGTAACAGCTTTATTCCAATTAGCTGTAATAATGACAGCTACAAATACAGCTACTTTCCACAGACATTACTGGAATGGAAGAATCCGGGTCATTTCGCCCCAGGTCTTTTTGCCCTCATTTATTAAGTGTTTTAAAAAAATGAAATATGGAAAATACCATTGCAAATATTCGTATTTTGGATGTTGTAAGGCTTGTTCATGGGTACTTTATTTTTGTCTTCCTCATAATTAACATGCTTTCTTGACGTGTTCAATATTATGTATGGCTTCACTTTCATTGTTTGACACCTAAAATTTCTTTGAACAATATACCAAGTCGGACATAGACTCTCTGAACATTACAGTTTGTTTTTTTTTTTTTATTAATTTCTCTTTTTTTTTTGGCAGTTTAATTAGTAATAATTGATCAATAATTATCCAATATTATAATATAACATCATGATGATGTTAACTCCGTTGTTTATCATATATTTTTATTATTTTAATTTCATTTTTATGTTACTTTTTTTTTTTTGTATAGCCCGGGGTTCTATGGTACCGCGGTACTTAATTTTTAACGTCTGTGTAACGTAACTAGTTTTCCGAATTAATCCAAAAATGTTATATTTTATTCCCTCGTATAGAAACCTATTTTCCTCCACAATTTATTTTATTCTTTGAATTTGTTTAAAAATACGTCGCCACTTTTCCCTGACAACGCCGATGTACCTCCCAGAAATGGTTTCTTATGATATCACGGTAATTGCAAAATTAATGTTATGGGACACAATGTTTGACAAATCAAGACATCGCTTATAAATACTAAATCAAGGTGAATATCTGGCAAACTTATACCATAAAGAAAATTTTGATAATTTATCACATTTAATAAAGTAAAGTTTCTTTGAAATAACAAATGTAACGAAGTTTGGTCAATTTGACGTAGCGCTATGTTGGTTAATGTTTTCATAGCTTAATTTTTCCATCAACTTTGTCGGTCTAGAAAGTAACTAAAAATAGCACCAACAATTCCAAATCGGATTGAAATGAAACGTAAACAAACGGACGACATTTCTAAAAAATAGCAGACGAATTATGACAACTATGGTTTAATTATTGAACATTTTACAAAGCATGGTATCAGGGTAAAATAAAAATGTCTGCTATTTCTAAGGAAAAGATAAAAATACGTGTACTTACAATGTACATCATTATATAAGAATCCACAGTACCATAGGAAGGGAGTATACAACTAATAAATCAATAATTACCCAAAAATTGTCGAAAAAGACTTATCTATTATTATATAATAGCGATTAAGTGGGGCGAATCGACTCACTTTCCGGGGTGAAACGGCCGGTACCATATAGGAACAACCTACCTGAGGGTCGTCAGCCAGAAAACTGTGGAGGCATTCAAGACCTCACAGCTCACTCCAGTTTTATTGAAGAGTAGGGTAAAGTGGTGCTGTAAATAGTTTTGAACTGTATATACAAACAACTTTTAACAGCCTTGTGTGGAAGCCACGCCACACTAGTTTTCCTGTGAGTTGATGCTGTTTGACGGCCCTTCAGTGGCTTCACAGTATTCCAGTAAATGTAAATGTAAGTAATATTCATCTAGTGTCTTTGATTGGAGGTATTAACAGTTGTCAAATTGCCATGTAATGTATTCATATTTGTGCTGTCAAAGAAGATTTGTGTATGTTCGATTCTCCTGCCCTGATCAACCACTCTGTCCGTCTGGACTCACAGGGGCTTGTTACGATTTTTTTTCTTTTCCCGAGTACTCGGGAAAAAAAAAAATCGTAACAAGCCCCTGTGCTGGACTGGGGACAACTGCCAGACAGTGGGTGGTAGGGGGTTCCGGGTTTTGATTATAATCTATTGACAAGAATAAAAAAAACAGCATTTTTTGTTAAATAACACAATTGTATTTCTATGTTTTTTCTCATTTGCTATATCATTATTAATTCAATTTGAAATTACATGATGAACCGTGAAAGCATTTCGTAACATATGTGTAATGTTGCTGACAATGGAGGCTGACATCTTGAATAGATCGTAACTACTTGATGATATCTTAATCTATTCCACTTATTTGTTTTGAATTGTAAATAAAATTTCGCTGATAACAAAAACAATATATAGATTAACAATCAATAATTTTTCTGTCAAAAAATCAATTTTCCTTAAAATAATTCAAATTTAATCAAATCTATTGTTATCATTTGGTTCACAAGATTATGCCATTTTTGGGCATGCGAGTTGGAGTACCGGAAATTGCCCAACCTATTCATATCTTTATTATGCTTATGACATTCTGATTAATCATCGTTCTTTAAAGCGTTTAGATGAGCAAAAAACTTTTTGATGACGTCATTTTCAGGTCACATATAAATACCACGTGATTGCGCAGCCTCGATCTCTTTTAAGCTGTGGCTAAATTGCAGTGAGTACAACAAAATATACAATTTTTCAATCCAACACAATACCTTTATTTTTTGTTATCATCTGAGAGTACGGATTATGAAATATCACAATTAATTATTTATTGTTACTAATTGATCATTTTTTTCATGTATTGAATTACTGTTGCCCGTTTTATATCGAACCGGCATTGTTGATCACCACGTCGACAAAGTGCAGACATTTTCATGATTTTGGTAATGCAGGCTGTTGAAAGAAGGTTTCTTTTAAACATTTATATAGATAAGTAGGGAATATTATACGTGTGTAGAAAAGGGATCTAATATACGGATCCATATCTACAACTTTTCGCTAACAATGTTGTGACATAATAATTTAATATGACATAACATTGTTGTAATATCGACATCTGGACACAAAAAGTGGCGAGACTGGTTTTTCACAAACTCGTAGAATCTAGATACGACTTGACATTCGTTAATATAGTAAATGGAATATATTGTAGTTTTCTCATTATTAGTGTTGTGACCATTGATTTATTATTCAAGACATGTCCTAGTGTATGCTAATCTCTATGGAAAAAGGGAGGGGGGTGGGGGCGAGAGCAGGGGCCATTGGTATTTCTCCTAGAATTGGGTTCTCTTGGAAGGACCGATTTCTGATTTGTCTGTTTTATTTCAGGATTAAGTTTTATACTCCATAATTAAGCTGTTTGTTTATTTACAGATCCTTGCATCCAGAAGCCTGACTAAGCAACCATGGGAAAGGACAAATTTCATATTAACATTGTCGTCATTGGACACGTCGACTCTGGCAAGTCCACATCAACTGGTCATTTGATCTACAAATGCGGTGGTATTGACAAAAGAACAATTGAAAAGTTTGAGAAGGAAGCCGCTGAGGTGAGAAAAATAGTTCTCGTGTGTTGACATTTTGAATGGCTGTGACCCGTTGTCTACTATACAATAGTATTTTTAAGCTATAAAATTGATGTTCGACACTAAATTTTTGTATCTAAATTGTTTTTTGTTGCAGAGATTTAAGTTATTTAACATGTGCTGCACCAGTTACTGTCGCATGTTCCTGTAATAGTCTGTTGTTATTTTTTTATAAGATATTAAAACATTAATATTGACCTAGTGTGTGACTGTGTCCATCATCACAAGTGTTTTTTTGTGCTTTGTCATGATCAGAACGATCTGAAAGAATTGTAAATGATTGTTTTTCAGATGGGAAAAGGCTCCTTCAAATATGCCTGGGTATTGGACAAACTGAAGGCAGAGCGTGAACGTGGTATTACCATCGATATTGCTTTGTGGAAATTTGAAACAAATAAATACTATGTCACTATCATTGATGCTCCTGGTCACAGAGATTTCATCAAGAACATGATCACTGGTAAGTTTTGCAAGGATTTCTGTTGGAACATTTTATCAAGTACTTGGAAGTAGTGAGATAACCTGTAAGACCATTAACATGGATGCGTTGTTACCTTGCGAGTGTAACGGAAGGTTATTATTCCAGGAAAGTGCCATGTACACTAGATTGGATATTTACATATTTTTTTTACATTGAAACAGTTGTCGAAATGAAAATTTGAATTTACTGGTATGAATCAAATTCTTGAAAGCTTTACTGGTCTTGGGTTGGAGGAATAGTGCTCACAAGGACTGTTCAGTGTATTTTGTTACTTAATGTAGAGTAATGGTGAAACAGGGGTTTCAAAGTTATTTATAATAGCAGGTACTTCTTAAATTTTAGGAGGTACCTAAAAAATTAGGCTGAGGGCCGTAAGGGGTCCAGGGGGCGGAAGCTCCAGAAATCTATCATTTTGTGGACCAAAAAATGTACTTCAGAGACTGCAAAACATTAAGTGTTTTTGAAAGAAAAATCCCATTGACTTTAGAGTTCAGATTTCACCATAATGTCTGGATCCCCCCCCCTCTTTATTGAATTATTCAGTTTACAGACTTCAGCCAAGATTATTCATAGATAGTCTGCCATATCTTAAAAAAACCCAAAACGACCATAAAGAGCTACGGTTCCGCAGCTAGGCTTGACCAAGCCATTGTTATCAAATTACCAATAATTAAACTCATCAAAGACCATTGGCACGGATCAAGACATATAATTGTCATAATTAATGAATACAAGGACGTATATAGAATACGTCCTTGATGAAACATATAAATTTAATTTGCAATAAAATTTATAATTTTAATAGATCAATACAAATATAATTAAACAAAAACAATATATATTGTTACTTTCATGTGCAAAAAAAATGTTCGAACAAAAACGATTCGCGGGAAGACTTTTATTAACATTTGAATCGCAAAAGTTTTGGAAAAAAAAGGGGGGGAAAACAATGTAATTCGTATTTGAGCCATGTCCGGTCCTTTTTCAAGATTTCTATTAATTTTCTATCCCTTATCTCCTCGTACCCCCTTTTAAAAATGTTTTTCAGCACACTTTCATTTCTGTGAACAACGCGGTAGGGCCCCGTCAAAATATGTAAATAAATTAGGCATAGGTTTTTATTTTTTTTATACCGGAAGTTGAACAATATGGACGGAGTTAAGCAACAAGACAGTACGCCCCAGAATGATTCGACCCTGGGTTTTAAATGGATAAAAAAATCGTACAAAATATTGTGTAGTCATATATTCATAATACATAATGATCATACTTATATTACTGGAGATTACACTAAATTGTGTTTGAACATAATTTGTAATCGGTCATTTTTTTTATTTTGAAATGATGTCAGCTTTGTTCCGGTCCGAGTTTTATACAAGAATGAAAAGATATTGGGGCGAGAATTCATTAATTTTTTTATGAAAAATATTCCACAAGCCTATCGACCATCGTACTTTTGGTTTTGACCACTGCTAATTTTGGAGGGTTCAGTAATTTCTGACGGTACTATACACGATCTCAGGCGGGTAAAAGTACCGGGTACCGGCCCACTTTGAAACCCCTGGTGAAAGGAAGCATGAAATGAGATGCAATCGAATTTGAAGGAAACACATTATTTCAAAGAGTGGGAAGGGATTATTTTATTTTTTCTGATGAAAAATGGTAATTTGTAAGACCCCTCTTGGGGATATATCAGGGGTCGACGTAACCGCTGGCCCGTGGCCAGTATATTTACGGTTGGGCCAGTCAAACTGAACAAAGATCGGCCCGCTGGGCCAGTTGATATTCTCGGGCCACTTGGGCCAGCAACTTTCGTTTCTTCCGTGTCATTCAATATCGACTGATAACAGACTAATGAAATTTCCTGATAAAACGTTAAAATTCAACTTCAATCACTTGCCGAAAGCTATTAATAGCTTAATCACACAATCAGCATGTGTTTACCTTGATCTGTTGCCGCACGTTAAACGAATATTGACAGAAATATATGCTGGGAACCAGTATTTCATAATTCAATAATTTTCAAAATCACGATTATTTATTTATAAAACTGAAAGATTAAAACAGTATTTTCTATAGTAAGCAATTTTAAATATTTAATATAAATAAGAAATAAACCAAACAACAATAATAAATCATCGCGTGAACATCTTGCCTGTAAAAAAAATGGCGGATACACAATAACGCTAATCGTGACTTCATTTAATATAATGGCAACAATCGCTGCATCAGCTGGGCAAAACGGAAAATTTTCCAAAGTCAGGACTGTGTTTGTTTATTTATTATCTAACTTCCGGTTTGATAATAATCTTCTAGTAGTCGTTATATGAAGGATTTTTACCCAAAGAACATGGTCGTTAGACAGTGGGTCGTTATATAATGGTCGAATGCACGGGAAAATGCTGGGGAGGAATAAATAAGATTGGCTAAAAAGGGAAGCCGTTATACAGAGGGGGTCGCTGAGACTACTTCTTCTTCTTTATATTTCTGGCCGTCCTTCACTACTGAAGATTATTGGCCGAGTGGACCGATATTTCTCGGGCCAGTGGAATTTTGAAGGGGCCAGTTGTTCAAAAATTTTACTGGCCCTCGGCGCCAGTTAATTTATTTTCTTAAGTCGACCCCTGTATATGGTCTCTTAAATGAATAAATTTTTTGTTTCAGAATAAAAACTGTTTTATTTTGTTAAATTCAGTTTAAGTTTCCATTTCATGGTTTGGAAAAACAAGTTTTATGTCTAATCTATCCATGTTTGTATAGATCACTACAGATTTTATGAAGTAGAAGAAAATGCATTTTGTTTTGTTTAATTGTGTTTATATTATTTTTTTCAGGTACTTCCCAGGCTGATTGTGCTGTCTTGATTGTTGCTGCTGGTACTGGTGAATTTGAAGCTGGTATCTCGGCTAATGGTCAAACCAGAGAACACGCCTTGTTGGCTTACACTCTTGGTGTGAAACAGATGATTGTTGGTGTAAACAAGATGGACAACACTGAACCACCATACAGTGGAGTAAGTGTTATAAAACCTTGGTGTAATAGTTGGCAAACTGACCGAGTGCTGCAGATCATGTTTGACCCAATGAGGTTCATTTCAAGGATTACAATTTGTTTTTGCTGCTACCCTCTGCTAAGAAAAACATGGCAAAGAAAACTAATTTTAAGTAATCTGGTACTTTTACTGTTCAGAAAAATACAAATTTTTATTGTAAATATAATTCAGTTGTGTTCAACATTCTGCATTAGTACAAGGATTGTGTGAAGCAAAGCTTTCTTAGTCTAATTTAAGTCAACAATTTACTTGTTCCGGTTTCTAACGTATAGCAATTTTTTCTTTTGTAGCCTCGTTTTGAAGAAATTAAGAAAGAAGTCGAAGGTTACCTTAAAAAAATTGGTTACAATCCAAAGTCTGTTGCTTTTGTTCCAATTTCTGGATGGCATGGAGACAACATGCTTGAGACCTCAGAAAAAATGACTTGGTACAAAGGATGGGCCGTTGAAAGGAAAGAAGGAAATGCAAGTGGAAAGACCCTCTTTGAAGCCCTCGACTCTATTCTTCCCCCATCCAGACCAACAGACAAACCTCTCCGTCTGCCCCTTCAAGATGTATACAAAATTGGAGGTAAGTTTAAAATAAAGTATTCTAAGCAATGCAATTACAATGAAACCTGAATAAACTGGGATCCTGTATAAAACAACTATTTATATAAAGTCAAAAGATGTAGGAAATCTTTGTCAATTTAACCTGTCTATTATGAACACAAAAGTTGATCCCTAGTAGGTTGGGTTTAGACACGTTTCACTGTACATAGCTCGTAAACTATGGCAGTTGTTTTAGTGACGTTGCAAGTTTCAACTTGGACGATCATAGTACTGGTTTCAACAATAAAACATGGTAAACATACATTGTAAAAAACGAACTATTTGGACAAACATTGTTGTGGTTTACAAGCTAAGACTAGTTGCAAAAAGGAGTCAAGTCATTGTTCGTTTAATAAGAATATTGTACAGAAGTGTTAATATCTGATTTGGAATTTATTAACTGCATTTAAAAACTGAAACTTTTTTTTGCAGGTATTGGAACAGTGCCAGTAGGCAGAGTAGAAACCGGTATCATTAAACCTGGTATGGTTGTCAACTTTGCTCCACCAAACATAACCACTGAAGTCAAGTCTGTTGAAATGCACCATGAGTCTCTACCAGAAGCCTTGCCAGGTGACAATGTTGGTTTCAACATCAAGAACGTCTCTGTCAAAGAAATTAAGAGAGGAAATGTGTGTGGAGACAGCAAAAATGATCCACCAAGGGGAGCCAAATCTTTCCTTGCACAGGTTGGTGTACTTTTTATTTACATTGTCATATCTGTGGAAAAGTGGCTGTATAAGAGGGAGAGGTACAATTTAGTGGTATTTTACTACTTCATTTCATCTGAATTCTGGCCTGATGGTAGAGGTGACCTTTCAAGATGAGAACTTTTAGTGTCTAGTGTATCCAACTTTTGAGCAATATTTTGCATGTCGTCAAGTGTGGAACCAAGTTGTCGAATACAATTCCTATCGTACATGTTTCAACAACAGGAAAATGAGTTACAATAACTATTGTCGGGGAGAACATTTTTATTAACTACATGCAACATGTATTAGACAATTTGATTTTCATATTGCCTTTCATATTACCTCTTTAAACAATAGTAATTTATATTTGTAATTTTTTTCAGGTTATCATCTTGAACCACCCTGGAGAAATTAAGAATGGATATGCACCAGTATTGGACTGTCATACAGCTCATATTGCCTGTAAATTTACTGAAATCAGAGAAAAGATTGACAGAAGAAGTGGAAAGAAATTGGAAGATCATCCAAAATTCATCAAGTCGGGTGATGCTGGTATCGTAGACATGGTACCCCAAAAGCCAATGTGCGTTGAAACCTTTTCAACCTATGCCCCATTGGGACGTTTTGCCGTCCGTGACATGAGACAAACTGTCGCTGTCGGAGTCATCAAAGAAGTCACCAAGGCTGAGGCAGCCAGCGGTAAAGTGACCAAGGCTGCACAAAAAGCCACAAAA
Organism: Bathymodiolus brooksi; assembly: GCA_963680875.1. NCBI lineage: Eukaryota > Metazoa > Mollusca > Bivalvia > Mytilida > Modiolidae > Bathymodiolus > Bathymodiolus brooksi. Next base: position 59,666,701 of record OY804583.1, read on the forward strand.
AAATGATGGGAGGCTGACCTAGGAACAATCAATGAAGACATAGAACTCAAATTTAAAAAGACTACTCTAAATAATACTAATAATAAAATTTCAGTTTGTCAAAATGTAAGACCACAGCAAATTATGTATTGGACAATTTGGTTGCTTAGAAGTAAAATTCATCGTAAAGAAATACGGCGGAAAAAAGGTTTAATGCTATAGTCAATGGCATTATTTATATTAAAAATTTAAAAAATGCCTCTAATTTATCTTTATTTTTGTGTTATTAAGAAGGAAGACGATGGTAATGACAAGTAAAACTATAGTTTAGGGTTCTGGTGATTAATGCCAGTCGACAATTTTTCAGATTTATCATGATAGTTTTATTGGTAGAGGAAACGAGTACTTGGAGAATATTACTGATGTACTGCAAGTTTCTGACAAACATTATCACTTGATTGAGTACACCTTGCCTGAACGGGATTTGAACTCTCAACGTTAGTGGTGATAGGCACTGATTGCATAGGTTGTTGTAAATTCAACTACCATATGATCACAACAGCCTCTCTGTAAAACAGTAATTTTCTGTCAACAGACCAACACCATATAAAAAGGACAAATTAATTTTTTTCACTCTTGCTTTAAAAACACACTGGATATCGCCAAAATGCTCTTGTTCAAGTCTGGAACAATTTTAATTACTTTAAAATTGGTATTTGCTGCTTCACAGCTAAGCACACAGCATTTAATGAGCAAGAGCAAAAACTGATTGGCTTGGATTTCGGATAATGTGTTCCAGTCGATCATTTCCACTATTGTAACTTTTTCTGAGGACATTTCAATCTTGATGGAATTGGGCTCGCCAAACCAGGTGGAATTTTACGGAAACATCTAGGAAGACTCCCTGGCAGTCTTCACTTCCCCTATTTTTTTGTAAGCCAAAGTGGTAATCAGAAGTTGCAAATAAAGGAGAAATGGTATACAAATAAAACATTGAGTATCTTTAACCACACTGAAAACTGGGGGTCCTCTGGAAGGATTTCCTGTTCCATTAGAGGTACCCATTATGTTACTCCTGTTCCAAACTGGGTGATTAGTCTGAGAAAAGGATAATGCTGTGATTATGGGAAATGGAACATCTGTGGTCGTTTTTAATGTGCATATTTTATACGGGTTGAATTTGTGGTGATGCCGTTTAACATTCGAAGTGACGACTTCAAAGTAACCACTACAAATCCTTGGTTCAGTCATTTCTTTGTTGACCGCAACCCTTTCACGGTAATTGTGATGCCAACCACAAACTGGAACATTTGGAGAGATGTACTGTATACTCCATATGCGGGTTAACTTTCTGACGTTCATCGATCTGTTAAAAACGACCATCAAACATGGGAAACCACAAAGCTAATATAAATGACTGGATATGAATAATCATTTGGTTGTCTTCTTTGTTGGATGCCGTACTGAAATTTAATTGCATTGGTGGTGTTATTGTTAATCTGCTTGCCTAGATTGCCAGTACGAATCCAAAGAAGATAAAATATTAATTATTTCCCCCCCAAGCACGTAGCATAAATGAGAGGGAGCAAAGACATTGTTGGCTTGGAATCAGGGACTTGTGGACTGTTTCATAGAGCTGACATTAAAAAAATCCAACTAGGCATGTTGGTATAGAACAAAGTTTACATCTCATCGAATGTAACATGCTCTGGCCAAGATGAAATATTACTCCTCATTTGGCATTGAAATAACTGTTGCACTGAAATTCCTGTCAACTAAGGCTGAAGTTTTGCTCTCGTGATTATTGTAAGCTTGTCTGACAAAGGGTTACAAGAGTCATTTCTATGACTTGTTGCCCGTACATAAAATTCTTTTTTAGCTTGCATAAGGTGTGGTCGGGTGAGCTATTGCCATCATGTGGCATTTGCCTCTGGCATAAGTTGTTGCAAAAAAATCTTGTGTAAACCACAGGTCAATTTGAATCAAATTTTGCAGGAATGGTGCTTTGATGGTCTAAATTCTAAGTACTCTATGATCGTGTTTGAATAGACAACTCGATTAACACAAGTCATTGATATTTTCAAATAAATTGAACCTAGTTGCAGGATGTATACTTTCTGTTTATGTAGGAACACATGTCTTAAAGATGGCTATTTTGGTGTAGTTCATCTTTCTGTAATTCAAAACTTATTTACGTTTCACTGACAATTATATTATGTCGAAACTAATTGTATATAAGACCGCGATATGTTTCGATAAATTACACAAAAATATTGTAAAAAGCGACATAATTGGTATTATAGACATTTAAACTTACATCGTTAATGCCCATAATTAGCATCATTTAGTGTCCGTCGTATTTTACTTTTCACTTATGAATATTCCCCTCTGAAACTGCTTTGTCAAATGAACTGAAATTTTGTAAAAGCAACTATGGAATGTTCTGTATAAAGATTCCTCATTGGTCCAGATTGGAAAACAAACATGGCTAACATGGGAAATTCTTGTTTCTGATTGGCTGGAATTTTTAAAAATTTTCTCCTCTGAATATGGTATTTTCAAGTTTATTCGGTTTTCAAATTGGAGGCGCGACATATCGTAGAAACCAAACAACAGGCATACAAACTTCCGGTTTAAAGAGTTGTGGTGTTTAATGCTACTTTCAACAATATGTCGGCTAAATCGTGGCAGTCAGTTTTATAATGGATCCGAAAGTTGACTTCTTTAGATGGCAGATACCTGATTTAAAGGGATAATTACAACAAAGAGACATCACTTGTCATTTGTACAGGAAACCTGATTTGGTTAAATTATGTGAACTAGCACAGGAAATTCAGTTGGAGACTGTTACATCAACAAATTACTATGAACAGTCACATGTGAAACTTTTTTCTCAACTTGGGTTTCTTTTTCTGTCCAGGAAATGTAAAAGAACTCTTACATCACTGATGTACGTATATTTCCCATGCTTCCTTCCATCTGATTTACACTGGGGCACAGCACCAATCCTTTAAAGGCTTGGGCCTATCCATATGACTGAAAGACGATTTATTTACAATTGGGTCAAGCGTAACTAATGAAACCGGAAGTTGTGTTGCCTGCAGTTTACGTCAATCCATGTGATCAATAAACGAAAATACCGGACTTTTCTCTAGAATGAAAATGACTACAAAATACCGCATTGTTACTTTGTATGATTAATGTATTGGAGGTTCTCAACAAATCTTTCTCATTTTTTGCAGATTGACGTAGGCAGTCTTGTTTCTGGTTGACTGATTAAAAAAATTGAAATTTGCAGCAAATAAATTTATTAAAATGCATTTAAAAATAACAAAATAAATCACTTGTTACCATAGTAACATTAAATACAGTTCACTTAAGCTGTCGTATATAACATACATGTAAAGTTTACCATATCTGATAACCATGGCGGTTGTGGATGTCGTTTCCATAGCAACAACATGACATGCGTCAACGATTTGTGTGGTAGAGTGAAATACAATGCACGTACGACCAACTCTTGAACTTTTCAGATAAAATGGCAACAAACTAAATTATGCACCACAAAAAAAAATGGATTTCATCTAGTTATTGCACCCAATAATGGAATTTTTTATTACATAGAATATGCATTAAAGCTTATTATGGATTTCCTCAATTTATGATAGAATTACAAATTGCACGAAAAATGCATTCCCATTATTTTGATGTTTCATGTATATATCAATTATCAAATATCAATTACTCAAAATATACACTAATTTTGAATGACATTTTGTATACCTACTTATTGTAAAAGAAGGATCAATTAAATGAAATCTGCAATCAATCTTGTAACATTTTATATCATTATTATCATTATAAAAATTATCAATTACACGAAAAATGCACACATTACTTTGATGTTTTGTCTTGTAATTGTAATAGAAATATAAATTACATAAAATAAACCCAGATATTGTATTATTGTAATAGAATTATAAAATTACATAAAAAAATAAATCAATTCTTATGACATTTCATCTAGTTATTGTAATAGAATTATCATTCACATGATAAATGTGCACAACACTTCATGTTTCATCTAGTTATTGTAATAGAATTGTCATTCACATGATAAATGCGCACACCACTTCGATGTTTCATCCAGTTTAATTGTAATAGGAATATCATTTACATAAAATATGACATTCTGTATTATTAATGTAATATTAATATCAATAAAATAAAAATGTATATAGATTCTGCTGCCACCAGTGGATTATGATATTTCTCCACTCACTTAAGCTTTACAATTTGCAAATTTAACTATTGAGAGTGGAGAAATATTGTAATCCACAGGAACCAGGCAACTTTAAAAATGACCGACATATGGCATTGGAAATCCAGATTCTGGCTTGGGACATACACAAAAATGTGGCGGGGTATATTTCAATTTGCACCAATAATATAACATATTTTGCCTTGCTTTTTGTTTGTTTAATTACCTCAGGGTTGTTTTCATAGTAGGTTTGGAAATATTTTTTTTTTTTCTGCTCTCCAAAATTTGATGTTTAAATTTAAATTAGGCTTTTTGGGGTCAAGCCCCATTGAATACAGAAATGAGCACCTGGTGTACAAAAGGTGTAGTAATTCAACATAGGCATATGTCATGTTTGTTATACAATTACAATAACATAAATATGGTCTTTTAACAGTTCATTTATTTATTGTAATAGAAGTACAATAACATAAATATGGTCTTGTGACAGTTGATTAATATGACCATTTGACAGTTCATTTACCTATTGTAATAAAAGTGTAATTGACATAAATATGGTCTTGTGAGTTGATTTATCCATTGTAATAGAAGTACAAGTGATATAAAATATGGTCTTATGACAGTTGATTAATATGACCATTTGACAGTTCATTTACCTATTGTAATAAAAGTGTAATTGACATAAATATGGTCTTGTGACAGTTGATTTATCCATTGTAATAGAAGTACAAGTGATATAAAATATGGTCTTATGACAGTTGATTAATATGACCATTTGACAGTTCATTTACCTATTGTAATAAAAGTTCAATTGACATAAATATGGTCTTATGACAGTTGATTTACTAATTGTAATAAAAGTGCAACTGACATAAATATGGTATTTTAACAGTTCATTTACCTATTGTAATAAAAGTGTAATTTACATAAATATGGTCTTATGACAGTTGATTTACCTATTGTAATAAAAGTGCAATTGACATAAATATGACCTTTTGACAGTTCACTAACTTATTGTAATAAAAGTGCAATTGACATAAATATGGTCTTATGACAGTTGATTTAATTATTGTAATAAAAGTGCAACTGACATAAATATGGTATTTTAACAGTTCATTTACCTATTGTAATAAAAGTGTAATTGACATAAATATGGTCTTGTGACAGTTGATTTATCCATTGTAATAGAAGTACAAGTGATATAAAATATGGTCTTATGACAGTTGATTAATATGACCATTTGACAGTTCATTTACCTATTGTAATAAAAGTGTAATTGACATAAATATGGTCTTGTGACAGTTGATTTATCCATTGTAATAGAAGTACAAGTGATATAAAATATGGTCTTATGACAGTTGATTAATATGACCATTTGACAGTTCATTTACCTATTGTAATAAAAGTTCAATTGACATAAATATGGTCTTATGACAGTTGATTTACTAATTGTAATAAAAGTGCAACTGACATAAATATGGTATTTTAACAGTTCATTTACCTATTGTAATAAAAGTGTAATTTACATAAATATGGTCTTATGAGTTGATTTACCTATTGTAATAAAAGTGCAATTGACATAAATATGACCTTTTGACAGTTCACTAACTTATTGTAATAAAAGTGCAATTGACATAAATATGGTCTTATGACAGTTGATTTAATTATTGTAATAAAAGTGCAACTGACATAAATATGGTATTTTAACAGTTCATTTACCTATTGTAATAAAAGTGTAATTGACATAAATATGGTCTTATGACAGTTGATTTACTTATTGTAATAAAAGTGCAACTGACATAAATATGGTATTTTAACAGTTCATTTACCTATTGTAATAAAAGTGTAATTGACATAAATATGGTCTTATGACAGTTGATTTACTTATTGTAATAAAAGTGCAACTGACATAAATATGGTCTTATGACAGTTGATTTACTTATTGTAATAAAAGTGCAACTGACATAAATATGGTATTTTAACAGTTCATTTACCTATTGTAATAAAAGTGTAATTGACATAAATATGGTCTTATGACAGTTGATTTACTTATTGTAATAAAAGTGTAACTGACATAAATATGGTCTTATGACAGTTGATTTACTTATTGTAATAAAAGTGCAACTGACATAAATATGGTATTTTAACAGTTCATTTACCTATTGTAATAAAAGTGTAATTGACATAAATATGGTCTTATGACAGTTGATTTACTTATTGTAATAAAAGTGTAATTGACATAAATATGGTCTTTTGACAGTTCATTTACTTATTGTAATAAAAGTGCAATTGACATAAATATGGTATTTTAAGTTCATTTACCTATTGTAATAAAAGTGTAATTTACATAAATATGGTCTTATGACAGTTGATTTACTTATTGTAATAAAAGTGTAATTGACATAAATATGGTCTTTTGACAGTTTATTTATCCATTGTAATAGAAGGACATACATATGGTATTTTGACAGTTCATTTACCTATTGTAATAAAAGTGTAATTGACATAAATATGGCCTTTTGACAGTTCACTTACTTATTGTAATAGAAGGACACACATAGTATTTTGACAGTTGATTTACCCATTGTAATAAAAGTACAAGTGAAACAAAGTATGGTTATTTGACAGGTCTTTTACCCATTGTAATTAAAGTGACAAAAAATATGGTCTGTCAGCACTTTATTTATTTAATTTTTTTAAACATCTATAATAACATTGTCATGAAAGTCATCAGTACACATAGTGTGTTGCACACACAGAAAATCCTGAATTCTACTGTATGTTAAACTCATCATGCAGCTACAGTGTAAATTTTAGTCCAATCTTCTTGGTAGCCTTTTGGCTCTTTTACAGTTTTCATCCACGATGGACAGGAGCCATTTGTAGGTCAGGGATATTTGCTATTCTAACCTATTGATTTCAGTCGCTAAGATTAAAATGTTGATGACAGACGCCAGACATTTCATTCTAAGTGATGGACATTTGGTCACATGAACTTCCACCGGTACTATCCTCTACGGAGACAAATTAGTAATGACACACTGTGTTAGTTCTGGTTCTGATTCTTTGGTAAAAAAATAAAATCGAGTCCATCAGAGAGACATATAAAATCATATGTGACCCTTCACCTTTGCTAACTTCAAAGAGAGGCTTAAACATGTTATCTATTACTCTCTATAACCTCGTCGTTAACTCAGTGTAATTTCTGTCAACTAATAATACTTTCGTTGATGGCTGTCCCTGTACTAGAATCTCCTTCTGGTATAGACATAGTCTGATTTGTTTCCGAGTCTGTTTCGTGTGTAGCTTCGTGAAGTATGAGCTCTTGTTCCATAAGAGTAAGGCCTTTCTTGTTCTTAGTTTCAGCAAACCATGCCAAATATGTATTCCAAAATACCGACACCAAATTTACTACCAAGACTCTAAAAATTTAAACAATGTATATTACTTTAATATATATCAGATAAGCTTACATGATTGTATGGCTACGTTTTAGGTTTTATGGTGTTAAACACCACTTTCAACAATATTTCAGTTATATCGTGGTGGTCAATTTATAATAAGGTGGAGGAAACCGGAATACCTGGAGAAAACCACCTAAGTCACTGACAAACTTTATCTCATAATGTTGTATTGATTACACCTCTCCTGAGTGGGATTCGAACTCGCAATGTTAGTGGTGATAGGTACTGATTGCATCAGTAGTTGTAAATCCACGATGGCCCTGTGTGATCGCATTGTAGTTCGATCAACAACTACCTGTACAAGGGATGTTATTAGAAGTCTGACAAAATGCGAAAATCTCCAGTAATTTCCGCCGTCGTCGCCAGTAACGGTCTTATTGTCAAAAATGTAAAATATAGGAACATTTTGTATGCATAAAATCCTAACTTTATTTTCTTTGAAAGATATGATGTATCTATCACGTTGATATTGCATTTCTAGGCCAACAGCATCGTGGAATTGTTAACAAATTGTTACTCTTGTGTCTATCATGTTCTTCAATGTTACGTGATGAGTTCTGAAAAATATTTTAAATCTTGCTTTCCTCCTTCAATTGGAGCACCCCAATTTTTTTAAAAAGGATTTTGCACCATTTACCCCAGAGCTTCTTGAGACCTTGAGTGGCTTCCAGAACCACCATTGGGTTCACATTTGCCAGTCAGAAATGAGGCTTGCTGAATTTATTATGAACAATCACAAATCCCTATTTGTTGGTCAAGCATACAAAGAAAGAGCTTCCCCCCCCCCCCCCCCCCATCATAGAAAGACTTAAAAACAATTAAATACCTATCCAAGAAAGACATAAAAACACTAGAGGCTCAGGTGGCTGAGCCTGTGTCGCTAACCTTTCATTCTGTTTTGAACAAACTTTATACAGAACCTTCCATAGGTGCTTCCTACCAAATTTCGGTTCATTTGGCTACTCGGTTTCAGAGGAGAAGGTTTTTTGTTAGAAATCGACCAATCAGAAACAAGAATTGACCTTGGTGGCCATGTTTGTAGCGGATCGGGATGAAATGAGCAATCTTGATTAAGAGGACCTTCCATATATGCTTCCTACCAAGTTTACGTTCATTTGGCCCAGCGGTTTCAGAGGAGAAGATTTTTCAGAAATCAACCAATCAGAAACAAGAATTGCCTATAGTGGCCATGTTTGTTAACGAATCGGGACGAAATGAGCATTCTTTATACAGGATTTTCCATAGATGCTTCCTACTAAGTGTCGGTTCATTAAGTAACTCGGTTCAGAAGAGAAGATTTTTAGAAATCGACCAATCAGAAACAAGAATTGCCTGTGGCGTCCATGTTTGTAAATGAATCGGGACAAAATCACCAAACTTTATAGAAGATCTACCATAGATGCTTCCTACCAAGTTTCAGTTCATTTGGCTAAGGGGTTTCAGAGGAGAAGATTAAAATGTGAAAAGTTAATGGACGACGGATGCCTAGTGATGGCAAAAGCTCATATTGCCTTTCATTTTTTCATTTTAAACATATTTTATTCATAAATAAATGAAATGGATTGGATAGCAGGCAATAGCCTATATAAATCCTCTCCATCCATCTTTGGCAAGGTGAGCTAATAAAAACATTTAAATACCTGTGTTGTAAAGGCACAAACATAAAGTTACAGATCTGCACTGCAGGCCAAACCTAGAAAATAAAATTGTAAAATAAATGAAACCATCTTAAATCAAACATTATTGCAGACAATAGAATTTACCTCTGGTTTCAGGTAAAATGAAATAAGTCAATCCCATTTGGTCATCTCTATTAAGCAATCACCTGTATTAAAAGGTCAAATTTTTCTTGTCCCAAAGGTCATGACCTCTTTACATGTTTGACTGTATTTCGTTACTTTTTAAAAATAAGACAGCCATTTTGTCACCTGCCTCCACAACATTTTGTATATTTGATTGTTGCTTGTCACGAGGTGTCCTCAATACACAACTACATGTGATAAATTTTGCTTGTTACTCCACGCAGGCCACTAATTTTCCACCTGATAATACGACTTTCTCCACCAATAATAATAATCAGCAAAAAGAAAATGTGGTACAAAATTTAATTTATTGGGAAAATTAAAATAAAGTTAATTGTAAATGAAATTATAGTTTCTATGTTTACTTCAATATTGTAATTTAATCACTTGGAAATATGCGATTATTGTTAACAGTCAGAATAAGACAATAAAGAAATTAAAAAAACAACAACAAAAAACAACCCTAACCTGCACAATAAATTTTCTGATAGTCGTGACGCTTCAATTTTGTTAATCTATGTAAAGTTAGATAACCTATTTCAGTGATTTTGAGAGAGGGGAGATAATTTAAATAACCAAATAAATAAATGAATGTAAATTTCAAAATGTAGAGAGTATAAGTGACCTTCCACAGTAAAGGGGCCGTCATGGCCGTGATCGTATGGTAGTTGGATTTACAACTACCTATGAAATCAGTGCACATCACCACTAAAATTAAGAGTTTGAATCCCACTCATGACGAGGTGTACTCTACAACATCAAGTGATAAAGTTTGCCAGTGACTTGCGACAGGTCAGCGATTTTCTCCGGGCACTCTGGTTTCCTCCACCAATAAAACTGACTGCCACAATATAACTGAAATATTGTTGAAAGTGGTGTTAAACACCATAACCCTAACCCCTTCCATAGTACAGGATTTATTTATATCAATATTGATATGCATTATTTTAAGCTTAGCAAGAGGAGATAACTCACCTTATAGTTTGCTGACATAACTGGTCCATAATCCTGAAATACACAAAAATATAATATTAAATAATTGATTGAGAAATAATTTGTTGAGATAAATTTAGACCAAGGAAAAAATATATGTGTTTCTATAACATTCTTGAAAAATTCTTTGTGCCAGTTCCAAGCCATGATCATGACCTAGATATCTCTCTGATTTGGTTGTTCTTGATTTTACTGTCAACTGTTACTGATTAACTTCTATATGTTCAAACGACACAGACTTTAATGACACGGTGAATGCGAAACGTGGTTTATATTCTTTGTGAATTCGTCGTGGTCGTATGGTAGTTGGATTTACAACTACATATGCAATCAGTGCCTATCACCACTAACGGTGTGCCAGTAACGTGTGACAGGTTGGTGGTTTTCTCTTGGTACTACCGGTTTCCTCCACCAATAAAACTAACCGCCACGATATAACTGAAATATTATTGAAAGTGGCATTAAACACCACAACAATCAAAGACTCTTACACATGACATCACTTCAAATTCAATTCTTTTCTAAACTGCCAAAAATTTCATAAAATTTTCTTTCTATTTTCATAGAATACCACATATATGCAACTAGGAATTTTCAAAAGTGTAATTCAGAATTCCAATAAAGTGAATAAAAATAAATTGCTAACCACTTGTATCACTGACATGCTATTACATTCTGATATGTAGACGCTGAACCAGATTAAACGTTGGTTACATATGTTCTTCCAAATTGCACAAACTATTGCATACAGCAATTATATACAGGTCCCATGCTCATAAAATATTTGAGCATGAGTTTTGTATCATACTCCAAAATCATCCAATCAGAATGCTGTACAGGGACGGATCCAGGATTTCAAGTTGGGGGGGGGGGCGTACTTAAAAAAATTGTGCCGATCAGAGGGAGGTACGAAAATTTTTGGGGCATTTCGTGTGAAAAATCATGATTTTACGCCAAAAAATCATATTTTTTCCAATCTTAGGGGGGGCGCGTGCCGGGTGTGCCCCCCTCCTGGATCCGCCCCTGCTGTATTTACTATATATAATTGTGCAGTGTTCTGACTGAATGTTTTTAGAGTAGGAATACAACCAGAGGCTCTCAAGAGCCTGTATCGTTCACCTGGTAATAAAAAAAACCAATTGGTCCAATGTAAAAACTATGTCCTGCGTCATCTTGGAATTACGATCAACATAAAAAACACAAAGTTTGTAAAGGACCTTCCAATGATTGATGCACAGTTTAGGTTCAATCAGTGCAATAACTTCAGAGAAGAATATATTTCTGTATTTTCCCCATATGGTTCTGTGTTAATACTATGACCTGTGGTGGCAGCCATCTTGGATTTCCGATCGGCATAAAAAACAGGACCTTCCAATGATCATTCCTGGGCAGTTTGGTTTCAACTGTCCAAGTGGTGTCAGAGAAGAAGCATTTTGAAACATTTTTCCCATAGGGTCCAATGTTAAACTAAGTCCTGCCGTAGCCGCCATTTTGAATTTCATATCAGAATGAAAAACGTATATTTTGTAGAGGACCATTCAATGAACATTCATGTACAGTTTGGCTTTAATCATATTTGTAGTTTCTGAGAAGAAGGCATTTGAACATTTTCCCATAGGGTCCAATGTTAATCTATGTCCTGCGGTGGTGGCCATCTTGGATTTCCGATCGGCATAAAAAAAACAGAAACTTTGTAGAGGACCTTCCAATGATCATTCCTGGGCAGTTTGGTTTCAACTGTTCTAGTGGTTTCAGAGAAGAAGCGTTTTCAAACATTTCCCCCATAGGGTCCAATGTTAAACTAAGTCCTGCCGTAGCCGCCATTTTGAATTTCATATCGGAACAAAAAACGTAAAGTTTGTAGAGGACCATCCAATGAACATTCATGTACAGTTTGGCTTTAATCATATTTGTAGTTTCTGAGAAGAAGGCATTTGAACATTTTCCCATAGGGTCCAATGTTAATCTATGTCCTGTGGTGGTGGCCATCTTGGATTTCCGATCGGCATAAAAAACACACACCTTGTAGAGGACCTTCCAATGATCATTCCTGGACAGTTTGGTTTCAATTATCCAAGTGGTTTCAGAGAAGAAGCGTTTTGAAACATTTTTCCCATAGGGTCCAATGTTAAACTAAGTCCTGCCGTAGCCGCCATTTTGAATTTTATATCGGAACAAAAAACGCAAAGTTTGTAGAGGACCATCCAATGAACATTCATGTACAGTTTGGCTTTAATCATATTTGTAGTTTCTGAGAAGAAGGCATTTGAACATTTTCCCATAGGGTCCAATGTTAATCTATGTCCTGCGGTGGTGGCCATCTTGGATTTCCGACCGGCATAAAAAACAGAAACTTTGTAGAGGACCTTCCAATGATCATTCCTGGGCAGTTTGGTTTCAACTGTCCAAGTGGTTTCAGAGAAGAAGCATTTTGAAACATTTTTCCCATAGGGTCCAATGTTAAACTAAGTCCTGCCGTAGCCGCCATTTTGAATTTCATATCGGAACAAAAAACGTAAAGTTTGTAGAGGACCATCCAATGAACATTCTTGTACAGTTTGGCTTTAATCATATTTGTAGTTTCTGAGAAGAAGGCATTTGAACATTTTCCCATAGGGTCCAATGTTAATCTATGTCCTGCGGTGGTGGCCATCTTGGATTTCCGATCGGCATAAAAAACACACACCTTGTAGAGGACCTTCCAATGATCATTCCTGGGCAGTTTGGTTTCAATTATCCAAGTGGTTTCAGAGAAGAAGCGTTTTGAAACATTTTTCCCATAGGGTCCAATGTTAAACTAAGTCCTGCCGTAGCCGCCATTTTGAATTTTATATCGGAACAAAAAACGCAAAGTTTGTAGAGGACCATCCAATGAACATTCATGTACAGTTTGGCTTTAATCATATTTGTAGTTTCTGAGAAGAAGGCATTTGAACATTTTCCCATAGGGTCCAATGTTAATCTATGTCCTGCGGTGGTGGCCATCTTGGATTTCCGATCGGCATAAAAAACACACACCTTGTAGAGGACCTTCCAATGATCATTCCTGGGCAGTTTGGTTTCAATTATCCAAGTGGTTTCAGAGAAGAAGCGTTTTGAAACATTTTTCCCATAGGGTCCAATGTTAAACTAAGTCCTGCCGTAGCCGCCATTTTGAATTTTATATCGGAACAAAAAACGCAAAGTTTGTAGAGGACCATCCAATGAACATTCATGTACAGTTTGGCTTTAATCATATTTGTAGTTTCTGAGAAGAAGGCATTTGAACATTTTCCCATAGGGTCCAATGTTAATCTATGTCCTGCGGTGGTGGCCATCTTGGATTTCCGACCGGCATAAAAAACAGAAACTTTGTAGAGGACCTTCCAATGATCATTCCTGGGCAGTTTGGTTTCAACTGTCCAAGTGGTTTCAGAGAAGAAGCATTTTGAAACATTTTTCCCATAGGGTCCAATGTTAAACTAAGTCCTGCCGTAGCCGCCATTTTGAATTTCATATCGGAACAAAAAACGTAAAGTTTGTAGAGGACCATCCAATGAACATTCTTGTACAGTTTGGCTTTAATCATATTTGTAGTTTCTGAGAAGAAGGCATTTGAACATTTTCCCATAGGGTCCAATGTTAATCTATGTCCTGCGGTGGTGGCCATCTTGGATTTCCGATCGGCATAAAAAACACACACCTTGTAGAGGACCTTCCAATGATCATTCCTGGGCAGTTTGGTTTCAATTATCCAAGTGGTTTCAGAGAAGAAGCGTTTTGAAACATTTTTCCCATAGGGTCCAATGTTAAACTAAGTCCTGCCGTAGCCGCCATTTTGAATTTTATATCGGAACAAAAAACGCAAAGTTTGTAGAGGACCATCCAATGAACATTCATGTACAGTTTGGCTTTAATCATATTTGTAGTTTCTGAGAAGAAGGCATTTGAACATTTTCCCATAGGGTCCAATGTTAATCTATGTCCTGCGGTGGTGGCCATCTTGGATTTCCGACCGGCATAAAAAACAGAAAATTTGTAGAGGACCTTCCAATGATCATTCCTGGGCAGTTTGGTTTCAACTGTCCAAGTGGTTTCAGAGAAGAAGCATTTTGAAACATTTTTCCCATAGGGTCCAATGTTAAACTAAGTCCTGCCGTAGCCGCCATTTTGAATTTCATATCGGAACAAAAAACGTAAAGTTTGTAGAGGACCATCCAATGAACATTCTTGTACAGTTTGGCTTTAATCATATTTGTAGTTTCTGAGAAGAAGGCATTTGAACATTTTCCCATAGGGTCCAATGTTAATCTATGTCCTGCGGTGGTGGCCATCTTGGATTTCCGATCGGCATAAAAAACACACACCTTGTAGAGGACCTTCCAATGATCATTCCTGGGCAGTTTGGTTTCAATTATCCAAGTGGTTTCAGAGAAGAAGCGTTTTGAAACATTTTTCCCATAGGGTCCAATGTTAAACTAAGTCCTGCCGTAGCCGCCATTTTGAATTTTATATCGGAACAAAAAACGCAAAGTTTGTAGAGGACCATCCAATGAACATTCATGTACAGTTTGGCTTTAATCATATTTGTAGTTTCTGAGAAGAAGGCATTTGAACATTTTCCCATAGGGTCCAATGTTAATCCATGTCCTGCGGTGGTGGCCATCTTGGATTTCCGATCGGCATAAAAAACACACACCTTGTAGAGGACCTTCCAATGATCATTCCTGGGCAGTTTGGTTTCAATTATCCAAGTGGTTTCAGAGAAGAAGCGTTTTGAAACATTTTTCCCATAGGGTCCAATGTTAAACTAAGTCCTGCCGTAGCCGCCATTTTGAATTTTATATCGGAACAAAAAACGCAAAGTTTGTAGAGGACCATCCAATGAACATTCATGTACAGTTTGGCTTTAATCATATTTGTAGTTTCTGAGAAGAAGGCATTTGAACATTTTCCCATAGGGTCCAATGTTAATCTATGTCCTGCGGTGGTGGCCATCTTGGATTTCCGACCGGCATAAAAAACAGAAAATTTGTAGAGGACCTTCCAATGATCATTCCTGGGCAGTTTGGTTTCAACTGTCCAAGTGGTTTCAGAGAAGAAGCATTTTGAAACATTTTTCCCATAGGGTCCAATGTTAAACTAAGTCCTTCCGTAGCCGCCATTTTGAATTTCATACCAGAACAAAAAACGTAAAGTTTGTAGAGAACCATCTAATGAACATTCATGTACAGTTTGGCTTTAATCATATTTGTAGTTTCTGAGTAGAAGGCATTTGAATATTTTCCCATAGGGTCCAATGTTAATCTATGTATTGCGGTGGCGGCCATCTTGGATTTCCGACCGGCATAAAAAACAAAAAATTTGTAGAGGACCTTCCAATGATCATTCCTGGGCAGTTTAGTTTCAACTGTCCAAGTGGTTTCAGAGAAGAAGCATTTTGAAACATTTTTCCCATAGGGTCCAATGTTAAACTAAGTCCTGCCGTAGCCGCCATTTTGAATTTCATACCAGAACAAAAAGCGTAAAGTTTGTAGAGGACCATCTAATGAACATTCATGTACAGTTTGGCTTTAATCATATTTGTAGTTTCTGAGTAGAAGGCATTTGAACATTTTCCCATAGGGTCCAATGTTAATCTATGTATTGCGGTGGTGGCCATCTTGGATTTCCGATCGGCATAAAAAACAGAAAATTTGTAGAGGACCTTCCAATGATCATTCCTGGGCAGTTTGGTTTCAATTATCCAAGTGGTTTCAGAGAAGAAGCGTTTTGAAACATTTTTCCCATAGGGTCCAATGTTAAACTAAGTCCTGCCGTAGCCGCCATTTTGAATTTCATACCAGAACAAAAAACGTAAAGTTTGTAGAGGACCATCTAATGAACATTCATGTACAGTTTGGCTTTAATCATATTTGTAGTTTCTGAGTAGAAGGCATTTGAATATTTTCCCATAGGGTCCAATGTTAATCTATGTCCTGCGGTGGCGGCCATCTTGGATTTCCGACCGGCGTAAAAAACCTTAAATTTGTAGAGGACCTTCCAATGATCATTCCTGGGCAGTTTGGTTTCAACTGTCCAAGTGGTTTCAGAGAAGAAGCATTTTGAAACATTTTTCCCATAGGGTCCAATGTTAAACTAAGTCCTGCCGTAGCCGCCATTTTGAATTTCATACCAGAACAAAAAACGTAAAGTTTGTAGAGGACCATCTAATGAACATTCATGTACAGTTTGGCTTTAATCATATTTGTAGTTTCTGAGTAGAAGGCATTGGAATATTTTCCCATAGGGTCCAATGTTAATCTATGTCCTGCGGTGGCGGCCATCTTGGATTTCTGACCGGCATAAAAAACGGAAAATTTGTAGAGGACCTTCCAATGATCATTCCTGGGCAGTTTGGTTTCAACTGTCCAAGTGGTTTCAGAGAAGAAGCATTTTGAAACATTTTTCCCATAGGGTCCAATGTTAAACTAAGTTCTGCCGTAGCCGCCATTTTGAATTTCATATCGGAACAAAAAACCTTAAGATTGTAGAGGACCATCCAATGAACATTCATGTACAGTTTGGCTTTAATCATATTTGTAGTTTCTGAGAAGAAGGCATTTGAACATTTTCCCATAGGGTCCAATGTTAATCTATGTCCTGCGGTGGCGGCCATCTTGGATTTCCGACCGGCATAAAAAACAGAAAATTTGTAGAGGACCTTCCAATGATCATTCCTGGGCAGTTTGGTTTCAACTGTCCAAGTGGTTTCAGAGAAGAAGCATTTTGAAACATTTTTCCCATAGGGTCCAATGTTAAACTAAGTCCTGCCGTAGCCGCCATTTTGAATTTCATATCGGAACAAAAAACCTTAAGATTGTAGAGGACCATCCAATGAACATTCATGTACAGTTTGGCTTTAATAATATTTGTAGTTTCTGAGAAGAAGGCATTTGAACATTTTCCCATAGGGTCCAATGTTAATCTATGTCCTGCGGTGGCGGCCATCTTGGATTTCCGACCGGCATAAAAAACAGAAAATTTGTAGAGGACCTTCCAATGATCATTCCTGGGCAGTTTGGTTTCAACTGTCCAAGTGGTTTCAGAGAAGAAGCATTTTGAAACATTTTTCCCATAGGGTCCAATGTTAAACTAAGTCCTGCCGTAGCCGCCATTTTGAATTTCATATCGGAACAAAAAACCTTAAGATTGTAGAGGACCATCCAATGAACATTCATGTACAGTTTGGCTTTAATAATATTTGTAGTTTCTGAGTAGAAGGCATTTGAATATTTTCCCATAGGGTCCAATGTTAATCTATGTATTGCGGTGGCGGCCATCTTGGATTTCCGACCGGCATAAAAAACAAAAAATTTGTAGAGGACCTTCCAATGATCATTCCTGGGCAGTTTAGT
Source organism: Bathymodiolus brooksi (assembly GCA_963680875.1). Lineage (NCBI taxonomy): Eukaryota > Metazoa > Mollusca > Bivalvia > Mytilida > Modiolidae > Bathymodiolus > Bathymodiolus brooksi. The sequence goes on from OY804583.1 coordinate 59,684,576, forward strand.
TTCAACTGTCCAAGTGGTTTCAGAGAAGAAGCATTTTGAAACATTTTTCCCATAGGGTCCAATGTTAAACTAAGTCCTGCCGTAGCCGCCATTTTGAATTTCATACCAGAACAAAAAGCGTAAAGTTTGTAGAGGACCATCTAATGAACATTCATGTACAGTTTGGCTTTAATCATATTTGTAGTTTCTGAGTAGAAGGCATTTGAACATTTTCCCATAGGGTCCAATGTTAATCTATGTATTGCGGTGGTGGCCATCTTGGATTTCCGATCGGCATAAAAAACAGAAAATTTGTAGAGGACCTTCCAATGATCATTCCTGGGCAGTTTGGTTTCAATTATCCAAGTGGTTTCAGAGAAGAAGCGTTTTGAAACATTTTTCCCATAGGGTCCAATGTTAAACTAAGTCCTGCCGTAGCCGCCATTTTGAATTTCATACCAGAACAAAAAACGTAAAGTTTGTAGAGGACCATCTAATGAACATTCATGTACAGTTTGGCTTTAATCATATTTGTAGTTTCTGAGTAGAAGGCATTTGAATATTTTCCCATAGGGTCCAATGTTAATCTATGTCCTGCGGTGGCGGCCATCTTGGATTTCCGACCGGCGTAAAAAACCTTAAATTTGTAGAGGACCTTCCAATGATCATTCCTGGGCAGTTTGGTTTCAACTGTCCAAGTGGTTTCAGAGAAGAAGCATTTTGAAACATTTTTCCCATAGGGTCCAATGTTAAACTAAGTCCTGCCGTAGCCGCCATTTTGAATTTCATACCAGAACAAAAAACGTAAAGTTTGTAGAGGACCATCTAATGAACATTCATGTACAGTTTGGCTTTAATCATATTTGTAGTTTCTGAGTAGAAGGCATTGGAATATTTTCCCATAGGGTCCAATGTTAATCTATGTCCTGCGGTGGCGGCCATCTTGGATTTCTGACCGGCATAAAAAACGGAAAATTTGTAGAGGACCTTCCAATGATCATTCCTGGGCAGTTTGGTTTCAACTGTCCAAGTGGTTTCAGAGAAGAAGCATTTTGAAACATTTTTCCCATAGGGTCCAATGTTAAACTAAGTTCTGCCGTAGCCGCCATTTTGAATTTCATATCGGAACAAAAAACCTTAAGATTGTAGAGGACCATCCAATGAACATTCATGTACAGTTTGGCTTTAATCATATTTGTAGTTTCTGAGAAGAAGGCATTTGAACATTTTCCCATAGGGTCCAATGTTAATCTATGTCCTGCGGTGGCGGCCATCTTGGATTTCCGACCGGCATAAAAAACAGAAAATTTGTAGAGGACCTTCCAATGATCATTCCTGGGCAGTTTGGTTTCAACTGTCCAAGTGGTTTCAGAGAAGAAGCATTTTGAAACATTTTTCCCATAGGGTCCAATGTTAAACTAAGTCCTGCCGTAGCCGCCATTTTGAATTTCATATCGGAACAAAAAACCTTAAGATTGTAGAGGACCATCCAATGAACATTCATGTACAGTTTGGCTTTAATAATATTTGTAGTTTCTGAGAAGAAGGCATTTGAACATTTTCCCATAGGGTCCAATGTTAATCTATGTCCTGCGGTGGCGGCCATCTTGGATTTCCGACCGGCATAAAAAACAGAAAATTTGTAGAGGACCTTCCAATGATCATTCCTGGGCAGTTTGGTTTCAACTGTCCAAGTGGTTTCAGAGAAGAAGCATTTTGAAACATTTTTCCCATAGGGTCCAATGTTAAACTAAGTCCTGCCGTAGCCGCCATTTTGAATTTCATATCGGAACAAAAAACCTTAAGATTGTAGAGGACCATCCAATGAACATTCATGTACAGTTTGGCTTTAATAATATTTGTAGTTTCTGAGTAGAAGGCATTTGAATATTTTCCCATAGGGTCCAATGTTAATCTATGTATTGCGGTGGCGGCCATCTTGGATTTCCGACCGGCATAAAAAACAAAAAATTTGTAGAGGACCTTCCAATGATCATTCCTGGGCAGTTTAGTTTCAACTGTCCAAGTGGTTTCAGAGAAGAAGCATTTTGAAACATTTTTCCCATAGGGTCCAATGTTAAACTAAGTCCTGCCGTAGCCGCCATTTTGAATTTCATACCAGAACAAAAAACGTAAAGTTTGTAGAGGACCATCTAATGAACATTCATGTACAGTTTGGCTTTAATCATATTTGTAGTTTCTGAGTAGAAGGCATTTGAACATTTTCCCATAGGGTCCAATGTTAATCTATGTATTGCGGTGGTGGCCATCTTGGATTTCCGATCGGCATAAAAAACAGAAAATTTGTAGAGGACCTTCCAATGATCATTCCTGGGCAGTTTGGTTTCAATTATCCAAGTGGTTTCAGAGAAGAAGCGTTTTGAAACATTTTTCCCATAGGGTCCAATGTTAAACTAAGTCCTGCCGTAGCCGCCATTTTGAATTTCATACCAGAACAAAAAACGTAAAGTTTGTAGAGGACCATCTAATGAACATTCATGTACAGTTTGGCTTTAATCATATTTGTAGTTTCTGAGTAGAAGGCATTTGAATATTTTCCCATAGGGTCCAATGTTAATCTATGTCCTGCGGTGGCGGCCATCTTGGATTTCCGACCGGCGTAAAAAACCTTAAATTTGTAGAGGACCTTCCAATGATCATTCCTGGGCAGTTTGGTTTCAACTGTCCAAGTGGTTTCAGAGAAGAAGCATTTTGAAACATTTTTCCCATAGGGTCCAATGTTAAACTAAGTCCTGCCGTAGCCGCCATTTTGAATTTCATACCAGAACAAAAAACGTAAAGTTTGTAGAGGACCATCTAATGAACATTCATGTACAGTTTGGCTTTAATCATATTTGTAGTTTCTGAGTAGAAGGCATTGGAATATTTTCCCATAGGGTCCAATGTTAATCTATGTCCTGCGGTGGCGGCCATCTTGGATTTCTGACCGGCATAAAAAACGGAAAATTTGTAGAGGACCTTCCAATGATCATTCCTGGGCAGTTTGGTTTCAACTGTCCAAGTGGTTTCAGAGAAGAAGCATTTTGAAACATTTTTCCCATAGGGTCCAATGTTAAACTAAGTTCTGCCGTAGCCGCCATTTTGAATTTCATATCGGAACAAAAAACCTTAAGATTGTAGAGGACCATCCAATGAACATTCATGTACAGTTTGGCTTTAATCATATTTGTAGTTTCTGAGAAGAAGGCATTTGAACATTTTCCCATAGGGTCCAATGTTAATCTATGTCCTGCGGTGGCGGCCATCTTGGATTTCCGACCGGCATAAAAAACAGAAAATTTGTAGAGGACCTTCCAATGATCATTCCTGGGCAGTTTGGTTTCAACTGTCCAAGTGGTTTCAGAGAAGAAGCATTTTGAAACATTTTTCCCATAGGGTCCAATGTTAAACTAAGTCCTGCCGTAGCCGCCATTTTGAATTTCATATCGGAACAAAAAACCTTAAGATTGTAGAGGACCATCCAATGAACATTCATGTACAGTTTGGCTTTAATAATATTTGTAGTTTCTGAGAAGAAGGCATTTGAACATTTTCCCATAGGGTCCAATGTTAATCTATGTCCTGCGGTGGCGGCCATCTTGGATTTCCGACCGGCATAAAAAACAGAAAATTTGTAGAGGACCTTCCAATGATCATTCCTGGGCAGTTTGGTTTCAACTGTCCAAGTGGTTTCAGAGAAGAAGCATTTTGAAACATTTTTCCCATAGGGTCCAATGTTAAACTAAGTCCTGCCGTAGCCGCCATTTTGAATTTCATATCGGAACAAAAAACCTTAAGATTGTAGAGGACCATCCAATGAACATTCATGTACAGTTTGGCTTTAATAATATTTGTAGTTTCTGAGTAGAAGGCATTTGAATATTTTCCCATAGGGTCCAATGTTAATCTATGTATTGCGGTGGCGGCCATCTTGGATTTCCGACCGGCATAAAAAACAAAAAATTTGTAGAGGACCTTCCAATGATCATTCCTGGGCAGTTTAGTTTCAACTGTCCAAGTGGTTTCAGAGAAGAAGCATTTTGAAACATTTTTCCCATAGGGTCCAATGTTAAACTAAGTCCTGCCGTAGCCGCCATTTTGAATTTCATACCAGAACAAAAAACGTAAAGTTTGTAGAGGACCATCTAATGAACATTCATGTACAGTTTGGCTTTAATCATATTTGTAGTTTCTGAGTAGAAGGCATTTGAACATTTTCCCATAGGGTCCAATGTTAATCTATGTATTGCGGTGGTGGCCATCTTGGATTTCCGATCGGCATAAAAAACAGAAAATTTGTAGAGGACCTTCCAATGATCATTCCTGGGCAGTTTGGTTTCAATTATCCAAGTGGTTTCAGAGAAGAAGCGTTTTGAAACATTTTTCCCATAGGGTCCAATGTTAAACTAAGTCCTGCCGTAGCCGCCATTTTGAATTTCATACCAGAACAAAAAACGTAAAGTTTGTAGAGGACCATCTAATGAACATTCATGTACAGTTTGGCTTTAATCATATTTGTAGTTTCTGAGTAGAAGGCATTTGAATATTTTCCCATAGGGTCCAATGTTAATCTATGTCCTGCGGTGGCGGCCATCTTGGATTTCCGACCGGCGTAAAAAACCTTAAATTTGTAGAGGACCTTCCAATGATCATTCCTGGGCAGTTTGGTTTCAACTGTCCAAGTGGTTTCAGAGAAGAAGCATTTTGAAACATTTTTCCCATAGGGTCCAATGTTAAACTAAGTCCTGCCGTAGCCGCCATTTTGAATTTCATACCAGAACAAAAAACGTAAAGTTTGTAGAGGACCATCTAATGAACATTCATGTACAGTTTGGCTTTAATCATATTTGTAGTTTCTGAGTAGAAGGCATTGGAATATTTTCCCATAGGGTCCAATGTTAATCTATGTCCTGCGGTGGCGGCCATCTTGGATTTCTGACCGGCATAAAAAACGGAAAATTTGTAGAGGACCTTCCAATGATCATTCCTGGGCAGTTTGGTTTCAACTGTCCAAGTGGTTTCAGAGAAGAAGCATTTTGAAACATTTTTCCCATAGGGTCCAATGTTAAACTAAGTTCTGCCGTAGCCGCCATTTTGAATTTCATATCGGAACAAAAAACCTTAAGATTGTAGAGGACCATCCAATGAACATTCATGTACAGTTTGGCTTTAATCATATTTGTAGTTTCTGAGAAGAAGGCATTTGAACATTTTCCCATAGGGTCCAATGTTAATCTATGTCCTGCGGTGGCGGCCATCTTGGATTTCCGACCGGCATAAAAAACAAAAAATTTGTAGAGGACCTTCCAATGATCATTCCTGGGCAGTTTGGTTTCAACTGTCCAAGTGGTTTCAGAGAAGAAGCATTTTGAAACATTTTTCCCATAGGGTCCAATGTTAAACTAAGTCCTGCCGTAGCCGCCATTTTGAATTTCATATCGGAACAAAAAACCTTAAGATTGTAGAGGACCATCCAATGAACATTCATGTACAGTTTGGCTTTAATAATATTTGTAGTTTCTGAGAAGAAGGCATTTGAACATTTTCCCATAGGGTCCAATGTTAATCTATGTCCTGCGGTGGCGGCCATCTTGGATTTCCGACCGGCATAAAAAACAGAAAATTTGTAGAGGACCTTCCAATGATCATTCCTGGGCAGTTTGGTTTCAACTGTCCAAGTGGTTTCAGAGAAGAAGCATTTTGAAACATTTTTCCCATAGGGTCCAATGTTAAACTAAGTCCTGCCGTAGCCGCCATTTTGAATTTCATATCGGAACAAAAAACCTTAAGATTGTAGAGGACCATCCAATGAACATTCATGTACAGTTTGGCTTTAATAATATTTGTAGTTTCTGAGTAGAAGGCATTTGAATATTTTCCCATAGGGTCCAATGTTAATCTATGTATTGCGGTGGCGGCCATCTTGGATTTCCGACCGGCATAAAAAACAAAAAATTTGTAGAGGACCTTCCAATGATCATTCCTGGGCAGTTTAGTTTCAACTGTCCAAGTGGTTTCAGAGAAGAAGCATTTTGAAACATTTTTCCCATAGGGTCCAATGTTAAACTAAGTCCTGCCGTAGCCGCCATTTTGAATTTCATACCAGAACAAAAAACGTAAAGTTTGTAGAGGACCATCTAATGAACATTCATGTACAGTTTGGCTTTAATCATATTTGTAGTTTCTGAGTAGAAGGCATTTGAACATTTTCCCATAGGGTCCAATGTTAATCTATGTATTGCGGTGGTGGCCATCTTGGATTTCCGATCGGCATAAAAAACAGAAAATTTGTAGAGGACCTTCCAATGATCATTCCTGGGCAGTTTGGTTTCAATTATCCAAGTGGTTTCAGAGAAGAAGCGTTTTGAAACATTTTTCCCATAGGGTCCAATGTTAAACTAAGTCCTGCCGTAGCCGCCATTTTGAATTTCATACCAGAACAAAAAACGTAAAGTTTGTAGAGGACCATCTAATGAACATTCATGTACAGTTTGGCTTTAATCATATTTGTAGTTTCTGAGTAGAAGGCATTTGAATATTTTCCCATAGGGTCCAATGTTAATCTATGTCCTGCGGTGGCGGCCATCTTGGATTTCCGACCGGCGTAAAAAACCTTAAATTTGTAGAGGACCTTCCAATGATCATTCCTGGGCAGTTTGGTTTCAACTGTCCAAGTGGTTTCAGAGAAGAAGCATTTTGAAACATTTTTCCCATAGGGTCCAATGTTAAACTAAGTCCTGCCGTAGCCGCCATTTTGAATTTCATACCAGAACAAAAAACGTAAAGTTTGTAGAGGACCATCTAATGAACATTCATGTACAGTTTGGCTTTAATCATATTTGTAGTTTCTGAGTAGAAGGCATTGGAATATTTTCCCATAGGGTCCAATGTTAATCTATGTCCTGCGGTGGCGGCCATCTTGGATTTCTGACCGGCATAAAAAACGGAAAATTTGTAGAGGACCTTCCAATGATCATTCCTGGGCAGTTTGGTTTCAACTGTCCAAGTGGTTTCAGAGAAGAAGCATTTTGAAACATTTTTCCCATAGGGTCCAATGTTAAACTAAGTTCTGCCGTAGCCGCCATTTTGAATTTCATATCGGAACAAAAAACCTTAAGATTGTAGAGGACCATCCAATGAACATTCATGTACAGTTTGGCTTTAATAATATTTGTAGTTTCTGAGTAGAAGGCATTTGAATATTTTCCCATAGGGTCCAATGTTAATCTATGTATTGCGGTGGCGGCCATCTTGGATTTCCGACCGGCATAAAAAACAAAAAATTTGTAGAGGACCTTCCAATGATCATTCCTGGGCAGTTTAGTTTCAACTGTCCAAGTGGTTTCAGAGAAGAAGCATTTTGAAACATTTTTCCCATAGGGTCCAATGTTAAACTAAGTCCTGCCGTAGCCGCCATTTTGAATTTCATACCAGAACAAAAAACGTAAAGTTTGTAGAGGACCATCTAATGAACATTCATGTACAGTTTGGCTTTAATCATATTTGTAGTTTCTGAGTAGAAGGCATTTGAACATTTTCCCATAGGGTCCAATGTTAATCTATGTATTGCGGTGGTGGCCATCTTGGATTTCCGATCGGCATAAAAAACAGAAAATTTGTAGAGGACCTTCCAATGATCATTCCTGGGCAGTTTGGTTTCAATTATCCAAGTGGTTTCAGAGAAGAAGCGTTTTGAAACATTTTTCCCATAGGGTCCAATGTTAAACTAAGTCCTGCCGTAGCCGCCATTTTGAATTTCATACCAGAACAAAAAACGTAAAGTTTGTAGAGGACCATCTAATGAACATTCATGTACAGTTTGGCTTTAATCATATTTGTAGTTTCTGAGTAGAAGGCATTTGAATATTTTCCCATAGGGTCCAATGTTAATCTATGTCCTGCGGTGGCGGCCATCTTGGATTTCCGACCGGCGTAAAAAACCTTAAATTTGTAGAGGACCTTCCAATGATCATTCCTGGGCAGTTTGGTTTCAACTGTCCAAGTGGTTTCAGAGAAGAAGCATTTTGAAACATTTTTCCCATAGGGTCCAATGTTAAACTAAGTCCTGCCGTAGCCGCCATTTTGAATTTCATACCAGAACAAAAAACGTAAAGTTTGTAGAGGACCATCTAATGAACATTCATGTACAGTTTGGCTTTAATCATATTTGTAGTTTCTGAGTAGAAGGCATTGGAATATTTTCCCATAGGGTCCAATGTTAATCTATGTCCTGCGGTGGCGGCCATCTTGGATTTCTGACCGGCATAAAAAACGGAAAATTTGTAGAGGACCTTCCAATGATCATTCCTGGGCAGTTTGGTTTCAACTGTCCAAGTGGTTTCAGAGAAGAAGCATTTTGAAACATTTTTCCCATAGGGTCCAATGTTAAACTAAGTTCTGCCGTAGCCGCCATTTTGAATTTCATATCGGAACAAAAAACCTTAAGATTGTAGAGGACCATCCAATGAACATTCATGTACAGTTTGGCTTTAATCATATTTGTAGTTTCTGAGAAGAAGGCATTTGAACATTTTCCCATAGGGTCCAATGTTAATCTATGTCCTGCGGTGGCGGCCATCTTGGATTTCCGACCGGCATAAAAAACAGAAAATTTGTAGAGGACCTTCCAATGATCATTCCTGGGCAGTTTGGTTTCAACTGTCCAAGTGGTTTCAGAGAAGAAGCATTTTGAAACATTTTTCCCATAGGGTCCAATGTTAAACTAAGTCCTGCCGTAGCCGCCATTTTGAATTTCATATCGGAACAAAAAACCTTAAGATTGTAGAGGACCATCCAATGAACATTCATGTACAGTTTGGCTTTAATAATATTTGTAGTTTCTGAGAAGAAGGCATTTGAACATTTTCCCATAGGGTCCAATGTTAATCTATGTCCTGCGGTGGCGGCCATCTTGGATTTCCGACCGGCATAAAAAACAGAAAATTTGTAGAGGACCTTCCAATGATCATTCCTGGGCAGTTTGGTTTCAACTGTCCAAGTGGTTTCAGAGAAGAAGCATTTTGAAACATTTTTCCCATAGGGTCCAATGTTAAACTAAGTCCTGCCGTAGCCGCCATTTTGAATTTCATATCGGAACAAAAAACCTTAAGATTGTAGAGGACCATCCAATGAACATTCATGTACAGTTTGGCTTTAATAATATTTGTAGTTTCTGAGTAGAAGGCATTTGAATATTTTCCCATAGGGTCCAATGTTAATCTATGTATTGCGGTGGCGGCCATCTTGGATTTCCGACCGGCATAAAAAACAAAAAATTTGTAGAGGACCTTCCAATGATCATTCCTGGGCAGTTTAGTTTCAACTGTCCAAGTGGTTTCAGAGAAGAAGCATTTTGAAACATTTTTCCCATAGGGTCCAATGTTAAACTAAGTCCTGCCGTAGCCGCCATTTTGAATTTCATACCAGAACAAAAAACGTAAAGTTTGTAGAGGACCATCTAATGAACATTCATGTACAGTTTGGCTTTAATCATATTTGTAGTTTCTGAGTAGAAGGCATTTGAACATTTTCCCATAGGGTCCAATGTTAATCTATGTATTGCGGTGGTGGCCATCTTGGATTTCCGATCGGCATAAAAAACAGAAAATTTGTAGAGGACCTTCCAATGATCATTCCTGGGCAGTTTGGTTTCAATTATCCAAGTGGTTTCAGAGAAGAAGCGTTTTGAAACATTTTTCCCATAGGGTCCAATGTTAAACTAAGTCCTGCCGTAGCCGCCATTTTGAATTTCATACCAGAACAAAAAACGTAAAGTTTGTAGAGGACCATCTAATGAACATTCATGTACAGTTTGGCTTTAATCATATTTGTAGTTTCTGAGTAGAAGGCATTTGAATATTTTCCCATAGGGTCCAATGTTAATCTATGTCCTGCGGTGGCGGCCATCTTGGATTTCCGACCGGCGTAAAAAACCTTAAATTTGTAGAGGACCTTCCAATGATCATTCCTGGGCAGTTTGGTTTCAACTGTCCAAGTGGTTTCAGAGAAGAAGCATTTTGAAACATTTTTCCCATAGGGTCCAATGTTAAACTAAGTCCTGCCGTAGCCGCCATTTTGAATTTCATACCAGAACAAAAAACGTAAAGTTTGTAGAGGACCATCTAATGAACATTCATGTACAGTTTGGCTTTAATCATATTTGTAGTTTCTGAGTAGAAGGCATTGGAATATTTTCCCATAGGGTCCAATGTTAATCTATGTCCTGCGGTGGCGGCCATCTTGGATTTCTGACCGGCATAAAAAACGGAAAATTTGTAGAGGACCTTCCAATGATCATTCCTGGGCAGTTTGGTTTCAACTGTCCAAGTGGTTTCAGAGAAGAAGCATTTTGAAACATTTTTCCCATAGGGTCCAATGTTAAACTAAGTTCTGCCGTAGCCGCCATTTTGAATTTCATATCGGAACAAAAAACCTTAAGATTGTAGAGGACCATCCAATGAACATTCATGTACAGTTTGGCTTTAATCATATTTGTAGTTTCTGAGAAGAAGGCATTTGAACATTTTCCCATAGGGTCCAATGTTAATCTATGTCCTGCGGTGGCGGCCATCTTGGATTTCCGACCGGCATAAAAAACAGAAAATTTGTAGAGGACCTTCCAATGATCATTCCTGGGCAGTTTGGTTTCAACTGTCCAAGTGGTTTCAGAGAAGAAGCATTTTGAAACATTTTTCCCATAGGGTCCAATGTTAAACTAAGTCCTGCCGTAGCCGCCATTTTGAATTTCATATCGGAACAAAAAACCTTAAGATTGTAGAGGACCATCCAATGAACATTCATGTACAGTTTGGCTTTAATAATATTTGTAGTTTCTGAGAAGAAGGCATTTGAACATTTTCCCATAGGGTCCAATGTTAATCTATGTCCTGCGGTGGCGGCCATCTTGGATTTCCGACCGGCATAAAAAACAGAAAATTTGTAGAGGACCTTCCAATGATCATTCCTGGGCAGTTTGGTTTCAACTGTCCAAGTGGTTTCAGAGAAGAAGCATTTTGAAACATTTTTCCCATAGGGTCCAATGTTAAACTAAGTCCTGCCGTAGCCGCCATTTTGAATTTCATATCGGAACAAAAAACCTTAAGATTGTAGAGGACCATCCAATGAACATTCATGTACAGTTTGGCTTTAATAATATTTGTAGTTTCTGAGTAGAAGGCATTTGAATATTTTCCCATAGGGTCCAATGTTAATCTATGTATTGCGGTGGCGGCCATCTTGGATTTCCGACCGGCATAAAAAACAAAAAATTTGTAGAGGACCTTCCAATGATCATTCCTGGGCAGTTTAGTTTCAACTGTCCAAGTGGTTTCAGAGAAGAAGCATTTTGAAACATTTTTCCCATAGGGTCCAATGTTAAACTAAGTCCTGCCGTAGCCGCCATTTTGAATTTCATACCAGAACAAAAAACGTAAAGTTTGTAGAGGACCATCTAATGAACATTCATGTACAGTTTGGCTTTAATCATATTTGTAGTTTCTGAGTAGAAGGCATTTGAACATTTTCCCATAGGGTTCAATGTTAATCTATGTATTGCGGTGGTGGCCATCTTGGATTTCCGATCGGCATAAAAAACAGAAAATTTGTAGAGGACCTTCCAATGATCATTCCTGGGCAGTTTGGTTTCAATTATCCAAGTGGTTTCAGAGAAGAAGCGTTTTGAAACATTTTTCCCATAGGGTCCAATGTTAAACTAAGTCCTGCCGTAGCCGCCATTTTGAATTTCATACCAGAACAAAAAACGTAAAGTTTGTAGAGGACCATCTAATGAACATTCATGTACAGTTTGGCTTTAATCATATTTGTAGTTTCTGAGTAGAAGGCATTTGAACATTTTCCCATAGGGTCCAATGTTAATCTATGTCCTGCGGTGGCGGCCATCTTGGATTTCCGACCGGCATAAAAAACCTTAAATTTGTAGAGGACCTTCCAATGATCATTCCTGGGCAGTTTGGTTTCAACTGTCCAAGTGGTTTCAGAGAAGAAGCATTTTGAAACATTTTTCCCATAGGGTCCAATGTTAAACTAAGTCCTGCCGTAGCCGCCATTTTGAATTTCATACCAGAACAAAAAACGTAAAGTTTGTAGAGGACCATCTAATGAACATTCATGTACAGTTTGGCTTTAATCATATTTGTAGTTTCTGAGTAGAAGGCATTGGAATATTTTCCCATAGGGTCCAATGTTAATCTATGTCCTGCGGTGGCGGCCATCTTGGATTTCTGACCGGCATAAAAAACGGAAAATTTGTAGAGGACCTTCCAATGATCATTCCTGGGCAGTTTGGTTTCAACTGTCCAAGTGGTTTCAGAGAAGAAGCATTTTGAAACATTTTTCCCATAGGGTCCAATGTTAAACTAAGTTCTGCCGTAGCCGCCATTTTGAATTTCATATCGGAACAAAAAACCTTAAGATTGTAGAGGACCATCCAATGAACATTCATGTACAGTTTGGCTTTAATCATATTTGTAGTTTCTGAGAAGAAGGCATTTGAACATTTTCCCATAGGGTCCAATGTTAATCTATGTCCTGCGGTGGCGGCCATCTTGGATTTCCGACCGGCATAAAAAACAGAAAATTTGTAGAGGACCTTCCAATGATCATTCCTGGGCAGTTTGGTTTCAACTGTCCAAGTGGTTTCAGAGAAGAAGCATTTTGAAACATTTTTCCCATAGGGTCCAATGTTAAACTAAGTCCTGCCGTAGCCGCCATTTTGAATTTCATATCGGAACAAAAAACCTTAAGATTGTAGAGGACCATCCAATGAACATTCATGTACAGTTTGGCTTTAATCATATTTGTAGTTTCTGAGAAGAAGGCATTTGAACATTTTCCCATAGGGTCCAATGTTAATCTATGTCCTGCGGTGGCGGCCATCTTGGATTTCCGACCGGCATAAAAAACAGAAAATTTGTAGAGGACCTTCCAATGATCATTCCTGGGCAGTTTGGTTTCAATTATCCAAGTGGTTTCAGAGAAGAAGCGTTTTGAAACATTTTTCCCATAGGGTCCAATGTTAAACTAAGTCCTGCCGTAGCCGCCATTTTGAATTTCATACCAGAACAAAAAACGTAAAGTTTGTAGAGGACCATCTAATGAACATTCATGTACAGTTTGGCTTTAATCATATTTGTAGTTTCTGAGTAGAAGGCATTTGAACATTTTCCCATAGGGTCCAATGTTAATCTATGTCCTGCGGTGGCGGCCATCTTGGATTTCCGACCGGCATAAAAAACCTTAAATTTGTAGAGGACCTTCCAATGATCATTCCTGGGCAGTTTGGTTTCAACTGTCCAAGTGGTTTCAGAGAAGAAGCATTTTGAAACATTTTTCCCATAGGGTCCAATGTTAAACTAAGTCCTGCCGTAGCCGCCATTTTGAATTTCATACCAGAACAAAAAACGTAAAGTTTGTAGAGGACCATCTAATGAACATTCATGTACAGTTTGGCTTTAATCATATTTGTAGTTTCTGAGTAGAAGGCATTGGAATATTTTCCCATAGGGTCCAATGTTAATCTATGTCCTGCGGTGGCGGCCATCTTGGATTTCTGACCGGCATAAAAAACGGAAGATTTGTAGAGGACCTTCCAATGATCATTCCTGGGCAGTTTGGTTTCAACTGTCCAAGTGGTTTCAGAGAAGAAGCATTTTGAAACATTTTCCCCATAGGGTCCAATGTTAAACTAAGTTCTGCCGTAGCCGCCATTTTGAATTTCATATCGGAACAAAAAACCTTAAGATTGTAGAGGACCATCCAATGAACATTCATGTACAGTTTGGCTTTAATCATATTTGTAGTTTCTGAGAAGAAGGCATTTGAACATTTTCCCATAGGGTCCAATGTTAATCTATGTCCTGCGGTGGCGGCCATCTTGGATTTCCGACCGGCATAAAAAACAGAAAATTTGTAGAGGACCTTCCAATGATCATTCCTGGGCAGTTTGGTTTCAACTGTCCAAGTGGTTTCAGAGAAGAAGCATTTTGAAACATTTTTCCCATAGGGTCCAATGTTAAACTAAGTCCTGCCGTAGCCGCCATTTTGAATTTCATATCGGAACAAAAAACCTTAAGATTGTAGAGGACCATCCAATGAACATTCATGTACAGTTTGGCTTTAATCATATTTGTAGTTTCTGAGAAGAAGGCATTTGAACATTTTCCCATAGGGTCCAATGTTAATCTATGTCCTGCGGTGGCGGCCATCTTGGATTTCCGACCGGCATAAAAAACAGAAAATTTGTAGAGGACCTTCCAATGATCATTCCTGGGCAGTTTGGTTTCAATTATCCAAGTGGTTTCAGAGAAGAAGCGTTTTGAAACATTTTTCCCATAGGGTCCAATGTTAAACTAAGTCCTGCCGTAGCCGCCATTTTGAATTTCATACCAGAACAAAAAACGTAAAGTTTGTAGAGGACCATCTAATGAACATTCATGTACAGTTTGGCTTTAATCATATTTGTAGTTTCTGAGTAGAAGGCATTTGAACATTTTCCCATAGGGTCCAATGTTAATCTATGTCCTGCGGTGGCGGCCATCTTGGATTTCCGACCGGCATAAAAAACCTTAAATTTGTAGAGGACCTTCCAATGATCATTCCTGGGCAGTTTGGTTTCAACTGTCCAAGTGGTTTCAGAGAAGAAGCATTTTGAAACATTTTTCCCATAGGGTCCAATGTTAAACTAAGTTCTGCCGTAGCCGCCATTTTGAATTTCATATCGGAACAAAAAACCTTAAGATTGTAGAGGACCATCCAATGAACATTCATGTACAGTTTGGCTTTAATCATATTTGTAGTTTCTGAGAAGAAGGCATTTGAACATTTTCCCATAGGGTCCAATGTTAATCTATGTCCTGCGGTGGCGGCCATCTTGGATTTCCGACCGGCATAAAAAACAGAAAATTTGTAGAGGACCTTCCAATGATCATTCCTGGGCAGTTTGGTTTCAACTGTCCAAGTGGTTTCAGAGAAGAAGCATTTTGAAACATTTTTCCCATAGGGTCCAATGTTAAACTAAGTCCTGCCGTAGCCGCCATTTTGAATTTCATATCGGAACAAAAAACCTTAAGATTGTAGAGGACCATCCAATGAACATTCATGTACAGTTTGGCTTTAATCATATTTGTAGTTTCTGAGAAGAAGGCATTTGAACATTTTCCCATAGGGTCCAATGTTAATCTATGTCCTGCGGTGGCGGCCATCTTGGATTTCCGACCGGCATAAAAAACAGAAAATTTGTAGAGGACCTTCCAATGATCATTCCTGGGCAGTTTGGTTTCAACTGTCCAAGTGGTTTCAGAGAAGAAGCATTTTGAAACATTTTTCCCATAGGGTCCAATGTTAAACTAAGTCCTGCCGTAGCCGCCATTTTGAATTTCATATCGGAACAAAAAACCTTAAGATTGTAGAGGACCATCCAATGAACATTCATGTACAGTTTGGCTTTAATCATATTTGTAGTTTCTGAGAAGAAGGCATTTGAACATTTTCCCATAGGGTCCAATGTTAATCTATGTCCTGCGATGGCGGCCATCTTGGATTTCCGATCGGCATAAAAAACAGTAACTTGGTAAAGGACATTCCAATGATCATTCCTTTACAGTTTGGGTTCAGTCAGTTCATTAGTTTCGGAGAAGAAGATCTTTGAAATTTCAGCCAATCAGAGCATATTATTGGCCCTGGCAGCCATATTGAATATCCGACTGGAACAAAAAACAGTAACTTTGTAGAGGACCATCCAAGGAACATTCCTGCTAAGTTCGGTTCCAATCGGCCAAGTGGTTTCGGAGAAGAAGCTTGAAATGTGAAAAGTTTACAGACGACAGACGACAGACGACAGACGACGGACGCCAAGTGATGGCAATAGTTCACATGGACCTTTGGTCCAGGTGAACTAAAAATGAAACTCAGAAAGTTTTAGGACAGCAAGTTTTGATGAATAATATGTTGTAAGGTTAACATTGAGCTTACTATATATTCCAGTAAAAAGCTTTTCCTTCTTTGCCACTTTTAATTTCATGAGAAAACATATCCTTATCATATATTTGCAGTGGGGTCATCGTGGTCATGGTCATATGGTAGTTGGATTTATAACTACCTATGCAATCAGTGCCTATCACCGCTAAAGTTGCGAGTTTGAATCCCACTCAGGTGAGGTGTAGTGATACAACATTATGTGATAAAGTTTGTCAGTGACTTGCGACAGGTCGTTGGTTTTCTTCGGTTACTCTGGTTTCCTCTACCAATTAAACTGACCGCCATGATATAACTATGTCTAAAATATTCTATACCTTCTTAATTTGTGTCTTAAATTCATCCATAGTTTCACCTCTCATAAATCCCATAGTTCCAAGGAAAAATGGCAGAAATACAGGTGCAAAGCATCCCTAAAGATAGAAAACAAAAACAAATTGATACACACTGAAAACATTTTATTATAATCATATTATTTCATGCCATTTGCATAATAAAATTATTTTTGGAAAAACAGTGACAAGGAAGAACTACCGGCAGTACTTGTAAAATGAAATATATATGATAGATTCAGATCTGCGTCCACTCCTCAAATCGGCATCCACTGATGTCATTATCTCAAATCACGGTCCGATTTAAGGGTATTCTCAAATTGACGTCATTTCCAAATTCTCAGATCTATGGCCGATTTATTGGTTAGGGTTAGGGCATACGTCGATTTGAGAAAGTGAGAAACTGCCAGAGATTTAAGAATTGGACGTCGATTTGAAAATTTGAAAAAAAACATACATTTGAGAATTTGAAAAAAAAGGACATAAATCTGAGGTAGATCTAGATCTCGTAGAAATCGGACATGGATTTGAGGATAGTACGTAGATTAGAGGCTGGACGTCGATCTGAGTCTTGCATATACATTTTGTGTATATGTAAACACTCTGACAAATCACCTTAATGATTTATACAGGCATCAGGGCTTGCGGTCATAATCTTTTTTAGTACAAGTTTATACTGGATTTGAAGTATGTACTAAGATATCACTCAAAAAGTTTTGTGGTCGACAGGTCCCATCTTACCTTTCTATTCAAAAATTTAAAAACAAATTACAAGAGTTTACACTAGGATGTTGAGTAAATTTCTATAAATTTTATAAAATTTTAATACTATATATTATGGCACAAAAATAAATTTGAAGCTATGACCTAAGCTACATGGACAGGTCTTTTTTTGGTGTGTCAAAATAAAAGAAGGACCATTCAGAGCTAAGGTTCTGCAGCTAAGCTATGACCTAGACTGAATTTGAATTTGGGATTTGTCAGGAGTGGTATGTGTCGCTGCTATTGTACTGCCAATAATCTTTGGATGAATTTTTCTATATAATTTCATTTTTAATTTGTCAAATTCTAAAATCTCAACATTTTGATTTGCAGTTTTTCTAAGCCACTGTCTCTCCCAAAATTCCAAACCAAGACAAATTAGATCTCATAATTTTTAGTTGAAATTGAAAGTATAATATCTAATTAATAATAACAAGATTGCTACACATAGCCATATGTCCCCTGCCGCAATAGAAAGAGGTGTAATGTGAGTATGTTATCCATGTGATATATTAATATCAGTAAAGGTATCCCCTCTACTGTGTTTTCAAAATTAAAAAGTCTGAATATATCAGCCCTTGAGGAAGATAGAAAAACAATGGCATTTGATATAAAAGGTTAATTACTTCCTCTTGCAAATGTCAGACCAGAAATAAACTGTTTGAGGTCTTTCACATATGACCTTTTGGTAAGTGTCTAAACAAGATCCAACTATGATACAGCACATCGAAAAAGGTGAAAGTCCCATATTCCACAAAATTTGTCGAATTAAAATGGCAGCATTGCAGACTCAATTACATATTATGACTAACAATCCTACCATACATGAACACATTCTGATGAACGGTTTCAGGAGTTGTGTGCACAAGATCTTACACAATTATGTTACACGATGTATAAAAGAGTCAAAGTCCCATAACTCCTGTTTAGGTCCTTTGGCTTACTTGCTCTTAAAAGACTTTTAAATTATTTGGCCTTCAAATCTATTCACTATGAGTGTACCTGATGAAGATTATTCCAGAAACGTGTTGTGTGCACTAAATTAGATACAGTCAAACCTATCTTATGTGACCTTCCAAGGGAACAGTGAACTATGGTCACATAAGACAGGTGGTTGCTTAATACAGGTTTAATTGATATGAAATGCACTGTGAAGGGAAATAAAATCTAAGGTCACATAATACAAAATGTTGTTTAATAGAGGTGGTCACTAAAGCAGGTTTGACTGTATCTACATTTTTATTGATACATCACATACACAAGAACATATGTACCAGTAACAAAATAACTCGCCATTTTCAAATCGCTTTTGTCACTATCACATTCCTCATGTGGGAAAAACCATACATATCAATTTTCGTTGAAATTGGTGCACTTCAAAATTTTACGCATTTTGGCGGCCATCTTAAAAATGGCTGCCAAAATGACCGCCATTTTGAAATCGCATTGGTCACGATCACATTCCTCTAAAAACCCCTAAATATCAATTTTCGTTGTGATTGGAACATTGGAGCACTTCGAAATTTTTTATGTGTTTTGGCGACCATATTGAAAATGGCTGCCAAAATGGCCACCATAATGGCTGCAATGGCCACCATTTTTAAATCGCATTTGTCACTATCACATTCCTCAGGTCGAAAATCTACTAAATATCAATTTTCGTTGAAATTGTAGCACTTTGAAATTTTGCCCAATTTCGAACTTAACCTAGAGATTCCTAATATAATGCTTGTGTGTAAGTTTGAAATCAATTGGTCAACAAATAAAAATCTTAGAGTGCTTACAACATATCTTGGACGGATGGACTAACAGAATAACGGACGGATGCCCAGCATTTGCATATCACCCGCTCCGCTTTGCGGGGGACAATAAGTAAAACAGCATCATAATATTTATTCCATGTATTGCAATCTACCAAACAAATACATGTATAGATAAACAAGAGAGTGAAAAACATCTAATTGTAATAAGATTTCACATATTTGTGTATGCAATGCAAGAAAACAAGTAATAATAGATTTTTTTCTGTTTAATGCCATTTTTGATAAATTTCAAGTTATGATATGCCCCAGCAGTCAGCTTTTTTAGTGAAGGAAATGGAAGTACCCGTTTTGTACCATGAGAAAACTCATTATCCTATAGCATAGTTTTGAGTACACAATGGTTGCTATGGGTGATAGTCGGCCACACAAACCATGTAAGAATCAACGCTAGTAGCGAGTTGGGCGCACAAAGCATGGTGGCAACAGGCACTGAGTGTATCGATCAATAGTATTAAATCTAACTGCTTGATTTTCACAGACCAAGAAATTTTGAAAGAAATCAGGTTGAAGCATAAATATGCAAACCATCAAGGATTTGTGTAAATTGTTTTAAGGACAAAACTTTGTTGTACCCTACTAGACTCAATACCTTCACTCAGTCCTCTATAAACCCTTGCTAGCTTGTACATGCTTTTGGAAATGTTACTTTTAGAAATACGAGGAAAAACAATTTCATTTGCAAGCTATAAAAAAAAAATTAAGGAACAGAGATTTAGAGATCTTCAAGAAGAAATTGCTACCCTTGAAAAAAATGTTACTGAAAACTCAATTGAAAATTTAGAAACAAAAAAGCATGAATTGGAATCTCTTAGAAATGAAAAAATGAAAGGTAAGTTAGTAAGATCAAGAGCTCAATGGGTAGATGAAGGAGAAAAGCCAACAAAATATTTTTGTGGGCTAGAGTCTAAAAATTATAACAGTAAGATAATTCCAAAAGTTGAAAAAGATAATGGGGAAATTGTTACAGATCAGAAGGAGATATTAAAAGAAGTACAATATTTTTATGAAAATTTGTACAAAAATAAAAATGAAGATAAGGGTTGTAGTCTTAAAGATATAGTGGAGGGTTTGAAGGGGGCAAGTATAAGAAAACTCACAGAAGAAGAAAAAGATAATTTAGAAGGGGAAATTGGGAGCTTTGAAGCTGGGGAAATTTTGAAAAAGATGAAAAATAACAAAAGTCCTGGATCAGATGGGTTTACATCAGAGTTTTTAAAGTTTTTTTGGAAAGATCTGAAAGTTTTTGTTATTGGTTCTTTAAATTATGGGTATAGTTTAGGAAATGTATCTGTTACACAAAAACAAGGTATAATCACATGTTTACCAAAGGGAGACAAATCAAGACATTTTCTAAAAAATTGGCAGCCAATCTCATTGTTGAATACAGTATATAAGATAGGGTCTGGGGTGATAGCAAATAGAATTAAAAAAGTTCTCCCCACATTAATTAATAATGATCAGACTGGTTTTATTGCAGGTAGGTACATAGGGGAAAATATTAGGCTTTTGTTTGATATAATGGAATATGTAGAGGAGAATGATATACCTGCTTTATATTTGTTAATAGATTTTGAGAAGGCTTTCGACTCAATATCATGGAATTTTCTTAATAACATTTAAAAAATTTTCAATTTTGGGGAATCTATTCAAAAATGGGTTAAAACGTTTTATAACAACATTAAATCTGCAGTCAATCAGGGAGGGAATTTATCTGAGTTTTTTTGTATAGAGAGAGGCTGTAGACAAGGGGATCCGTTGTCCCCTTATTTATTCATACTATGTGCTGAAATAATGGCTATAAAAATAAGAGAAAACCCTAAAATAAAAGGAATTAAAGTCTTGCACTCAGAACATGAAATTTCTCAATTCGCTGATGATACATCAGTAATTTTAGATGGATTAGAAGAATCATTAAATGAAACACTTTTGGAATTGGAATGGTTCAAAAAGATATCAGGCATTAAAATAAATTTTTCAAAAAACACAAGTTATTTGGATAGGAAGCAAAAAATACAGCAGTGATAGACTATGTGAAAACTGGAATCTCTCCTGGGGAAAAACTACGTTTACTGTTCTGGGAATAAATTTCGATGTTGATATTTCTAAAATTACAAAGATCAATTATGAAAAATATTTAAAAAAAATGAAAGGACTCTTTAAACAGTGGAACAAAAGAAATTTAACTACTATAGGTAAGATTACTGTGGTTAAATCACTAATTCTGCCAGTACTTAACCATCTTTTTATTGTACTTCCAAACCCTAGTATAGAAATTATTAAAGATATTGAAGATATGTTATATACATTTATTTGGAAATCATCTGTTAATAAGAGTGAAAAAGGATATCATGAAAAAGGAGTATCAAGAGGGGGGGGGGGGGGGGGGGGTGGGGACTTAAGATGATTAATATACATTCTTTTATTTTGGTTTTGAAGTCCACATGGATCAGGAGACTCTTTTTCAACAATTGTAAATGGCAGAATATTTTTATGTCATCAATTGATATAAATAAACTATCATGTGGCGGTAGTGGATATATAGAACAAGTAATAGAAAGTGTAAAAAATCAATTTTGGAAGGATGTATTATATGCTTGGAAATGTTATTGAAAAAGACGAAAACAAAGATTGGACAAACTTTCTTGCCAATACAGTTTGGTTGAATAAACAGGTAAAAATTGACAAAAGAACTATCTTTTATCCAGAGTGGTTCAACAGGGGTGAAAAGTTTGTTAACGATTTTGTCAATGATGATGGTTCTTTTCTGACTTTAGATCAGTTTACAAACAAATTTGGATTTTGTGTAAATTTTTTGCAATATAATGGGGTTATTAGTTCTTTACGACAAATGCTAAAATTATATCCATATGGAGACAAATCATCTAATTTACAGACTCCTTTTGTCCCATCATCTCTACAATTTTTTTTTCGAAGTTCTAAAGGTTCAAAAGATATGTACACAATTCTAAATAAAAACAGTAGTTTTCCTACAGCTCAAAGAAAATTGAATACAGTTTTCGATATTAATTCAAATGAGTGGAAACAAATTTATATACTCCCTTTTAAAGCTACAGCATGTACAAAATTACATTGGTTTCAATTTAGAATAAACCACAATATACTGGCTACTAATTATTTCCTGAAAAAAATTAAAATTATTGATGATGCAAATTGTAATTTTTGCCAAAAGGAAAATGAAACCATTGAACACATTTTTTGGGGTTGTGAAAATGTACAAAATCTTCTAGGGCAAGTAAATTCTTGGTTCGGTGACAAAGACATAAACCAAACATTTTTAAAGAAGACTCATTTTTGGGGATGTTGATAAAGTATATAAAGATGATGTATACAATGCCATTTTACTAAACATAAAATACTACCGGTATATATATACAAACAGATGTCTGAAGAAAAAATTATCCATTCATTCGCTTAAAGCCTGTTTGATAAATTTATATAAAACTGAAAAAATGTTTGCTGTCCGAAATCAAAGAATTGCAGAATTTCAATTACATTGGAGTACTTTTGAAAAACTGTTTGAGGATTGTTGACATAGTTTTTATTCTTATGTAAATTCCCTTTCCATAGAGATTCCACTAAATACTAACTGATATAGTCTATCTAAATATACTTTTCTTGTTTATATTTACTATACTATAGTATATTTCATAGTATACTCATTACGTGATAATTAAAACAATATGAATGTTTGATCCATCCAAATAATACTTTTGTATATCTGGTACAGTGTTATAGTTCAATTGATTGTTTGCACCAGGCCAGACCATAAAAGTTTTACATATAAATGCCAATATAAAGTACAATCTCATCTTCTCAATGTTTTTTTTTTTTTTTTTTTATTAAATACACTAAAATTCTTATCTACTTTTTTTCCTAATTATACAAAAAAAATATTTATCACATATATCAATAGTAAACAATTTTAAACTCTGCAAAATACCCCTTTTCTCATCTTTTATATTCTAAAAAAAACCAAACCTCCACTGCAATATACATATGATTATATATTGGAAAAGATTGTAAGAAGATTTAATTGTACTTTACTATATAGATTGTATGATGTTTTATATGTTATTATATTATTGTACTCTATTCTGTATTGATGTATTTTGCAGTTGAGAATTTTTTTTTTTTTTTTTCTTTTTTCGAAAGAAATCAGGTTGAAGCATAAATATGCAAACCATCAAGGATTTGTGTAAATTGTTTTAAGGACAAAACTTTGTTGTACCCTACTAGACTCAATACCTTCACTCAGTCCTCTATAAACCCTTGCTAGCTTGTACATGCTTTTGGAAATGGAAAAGCTGTAAAAAAAAGTAGTACGTCGTTTCTTTATTCTAAATGTTTGCAAAATTTAAATAAAAAATTTTATGATAAAAACAACGAATGATATGAATAAATTAATTTGTGAATGTCCCCCAAATTTCCCCCAAAATATGAAAATTCAAATAAAATAACTATTTTTTTATGATGAAAACAACGTATGATATGAATAAATTAATTTGTGAATGTCTCCCCAAAAAACGGCTCCAAATATATGAAAATTCAAATAAAATCACTGAATTTTTATGATGAAAAACATCGTATAATATGAATAAAAATAATTTGTGATTGTCACCCAAAATGTGAAAATAATTAAAAAAAAAAAATCACTAATTTTTTTACGATGAAAACAACATGGGGTTCGAAATACCATATGACACCGGGCCCAATTTATGAATTTGCATGATATAACAAAAACTGTTTACCCCTTTTAATAATATTAGGGACCGACCATTTAACTTGAAAGGGGGGGGGGGGGGGGGGGGGTTATGGTTTGTTGTTTCGTTCAGAATTTTTTTTCCGGACAACACAAGAGTTAGAATATTTATTTTTATTGTCGAGCTAAGCGCAAATTTTTTTTCCAGAATTTAACATTAGGTTATATGACAAAAACTCTGAATCATATTATTTTTTTTTTCCTCCACCAAAATCAGAATATTTTTTTCAGCAACATTGGGAATCAGAATATTTTTTTAGAAAAAAAACATAACCCCCCCCCCCCTTCAAGTTAAATGGTTGTTCCCTTAGAGAAAGTGAAATAGGAAGCAAAATGATCTTTTCTGTAATAAAACTTTAATTTTTTTTTAGAGAAAGTGAAAGTAAGTAATAAACCTCCCTTTTACTGATTTTAGAGAAAGTGAAAGTAAGTAATAAAACTCCCTATAAATAATTTTAGAGAAAGTGAAAGTGGAAGTAAAACGATGTAAGATGTAATTATCTAGAAATAGTGATGTAGTTCTGTGATGCAAAGTAATGTACATATGTAGATGGTAAAAAATAATACCAAGTAAAATCAGAAGGTAGAAGGTACCAAGACGTAGCCATGGAAACTGTCACCAATAACTAGTCATGATAATATTAAATTTGACTACCGGTACATGTATACAATGTGAGCTATCATTGTATATTTTGAGTATGATGAAAGCAAATATATAATAACAAATATATGCTTGGTGTTATGGATAAAGTGAAACCTGTCTAAACTGGACATCCTGCAGTCCTTGAAATGAAAATTTGAATTTACAGGTCCGAATCAAATTATTGAATTTATTTATATATAGAGACTGTAGTTCTAAATAAAAATTGAAAAATTTACTGGTCTGAACAAATTTTTACTAGTCTTGGGCCGGAGGACTGGTGCTCATCGTGAGGACTGATCCTGTGACCATCTTTCTTGTTCAGAATAGACAGGTTTTCGAATTTAAAAGTTCAGATCACTGTAAATGATGAATTAGTCTTATGAACATGTGCATTTCAAATTAAAATATTTATTTGTCTAAATACTAGTAAACAGGTTGTGACAAAAACAGGGCATGAATATACAATAAATTAAAATAAATACAACATGTAACAGCATTTGAAGAGTTGCAGACGTCAATTGGTGAACTGACGGGGCCAAATGCAGTTTAATATTTGAAGGAAAAAAATCACCTTTGTATGTTTATACAATGTACATGACAATACTGGAAATAATATACAACAAATTCAAAGATAACAGTATTTGAAGAGTTGCGGACCTCAATTGGGGAATTGACAATGCCAAATGCAGTTTAATATTTGAAGGGAAAAAAGAAAAAAAGGCACCTTTGTATGTTTATAACAAGATAATACTGGAGATAATAAAATTTCAGTTTTTTTCTGACAACCAGCCTTTCAAATTCCAGGGAATAAAAAAACAACCATTCACAAAACTTTGATCTCTGACCTCTAAAAAATGCAGACAATTCCATAAGGAGGAGAATTTCTTTTTTTTTTTAGAAAAAAAAAAATCAGATTTCAAAACATTTTGTTTTAAGAAAAATCAAAAGATACTATTACTGAGGTGTAAATCAAAGCAAAAAATAAAAAAAACATAGTAATAAGAAAAATGACAGGGACGAAATGGGAAATATTCTGTTTAATCACATTTTCACCAGTCTATATCTTAGCTAAAAAAAGGGGGGAATTTCAATGGAAATTACAAACTATACAGAAGATAGGAAATTGTGGTATAATACACTTCCACTTTTTTTTAATTGATGTACGGCAATAGATTTCAAGCAACATGCTTTTTAACTTCCTGTGTATAAGAACTCACCTATTGCTTAAGTTAAAAGACTGTTCTGAGCAAAAAAGTGTGAACTATACAATGTAGATTATGGTAGCTATTTAAAGAAATCTTATTTTATACATGTATACTTCATTTTCATAGTGACATAATCTGACAGATCTAACTTCAAAGGGAAATCCTCTGGCCTAACAGTGATAAAAAGTTTCATTCTCATACTCCAAAATCCAACCAATCAGAACACTTTATATTTTGGATTCAATGTTCTAATCGGTTGTTTTTCAAGTACTCAAAAAAAAATGTGTGACTGCAAGGCCTGGAAACACATATGTGCTACAATTTACATCAAAATAATTTAATTTGATATGAATACTGCAATCTGATTGGCTGATCCACATGGAACAACATTAATTATACTTGATAACCTGGGTTGGTATTGTGAAGTCGACAAACATATTCATTCGCTAACGACACAGGGAATAATTATAATCAAAATAGAGGAATCATTAAATTTTGTTGTAAAAATTAAATTATAAGAAACATATTCAATTTTTGAACAGGTTCTACTTGTATAACTTGGTTTGGGAACAGTTTACACTTTTCATATAAACTGACCCAAACCAGGTTATATCGTATAACCTGTTGAAAAATTGAACATATTCCTCAAGTATAAAATTTACAGTATGTTAGTAGAGTTGCCTCCCTTACAACATACATACAGCTTAATGTCATGAAAGATCTACAGGGTGGTAACAGAAGTAAAATCATAAATGTGAAATGTAACACATGTAAATGTAACACATGTAAATGGGTTTTTTTTGTTTTTTTTTATCAGTATTTACTAAAGGAAAGATAACATAAAACAATAATACTTTTACCATTTTTATTTTTGCATAAAAATTACTCTAAAAACAAAAGTAAAAGTAGTTGAAACGAAGATATATATATATATATATACCTTCTTTTAATCATTTGTAATAATGTTTAAAAAAATGGGAGAATGTGTCCATAGGACACGGATGTCCCCGCTTCCAGCAAAAGTAAACAAGGGTGTAACTCCAGATAAAAAAAAGTGGTATAAAGTGTGAAATCAAATTTGGCCTTCCCTGGTCCCTGATCTTGTGTATAAATTTCAAATGATATGCTAAAGGGGAACTTAAGTTATTGAACAGAAACCAAATGTGAGAAATACGGACATACAGATATTGGTAAACTTAATGTTCCCGGATGCCTAGCAACTTGGACATAAAACTACTACATACAAAGAGCCTAATATATCTAGAGCAAGATTGCTCAGTGCTAAGCCTACATTTGTCACTATTAACAACCATTTAAAAAATTAAATAATTATTTTTGATCATTGCTTAAAGAACTGTAACAAACAAAGGGGAACAACTCTGAATTAACAAAAAGTAAAAATTGTGAAAAAAGGGACCTTTTATCATCTTTAAAATTGTGTAATATTTTGGATAAAGTAATTCAGCATGGGAAAACAAATTTAATTGCCATGTAACAAACAATAATTTGGTCTTTTATGGACAAGAAGCAGAAATAATTCTGAAAAATATAGAAGTCATTATTGTCAAATTAGAAAATCTATCTTACTTCTATCATTTATAAGTTAAGGTGTATTTTATAAAAATAATTTTTAAGATAATTGTACGACAAAATATCATTTCGTAAATTATATTTGCAGAAAGAGGCTAATGGCAATAAAAAAACATGCTTTCGCTGAACAGGCCTTCTAATAAGAGGAAATACTAGGTACTTTTACACATTTAAAATGGTAATTGGTACCTCCTAATTTCAAAGAGTGTTATACAAGATATTCATGAAAAATGTTCAAATTTTAATTAAAAAAAAGTCTGTAAATAGTGAAGTACTGGTACACTTGTAAAATATTGAAAACCCTAGCTACCTGGCCT
This sequence comes from Bathymodiolus brooksi, assembly GCA_963680875.1. Classification (NCBI taxonomy): domain Eukaryota; kingdom Metazoa; phylum Mollusca; class Bivalvia; order Mytilida; family Modiolidae; genus Bathymodiolus; species Bathymodiolus brooksi. Next base: position 59,711,997 of record OY804583.1, read on the forward strand.
GTGATTACTTGTAAAATATTGAAAACCCTAGCTACCTTACAGGCCTGTGATTACCCTAAAGTTTTCATAGCCATTTTTAGACAAGCACTATCAAAGTTATATCCTAAAAAATAATAAAAATATAAAGTTTTGCCTACCTACCTACCTAGCTATATACATATGCTATTTTTTTTTAATGTTAGTGGAAAAATGGGAATATTTTTCCATGGCCTAAACGACAAAAAGCAACAAAAAACAAAACAAAACAAAAACATCACCTTCAATTTCTATATGACATTTATGACAAATAAGAAAAACAATATAATAAATTGGGTTGCAGGAAATATCAGCTATCATACAAAATCAAAAACGAACAGAAAAATGGACGTCATATCAAAAACATGTTCGCTAACTTGACAGGTATAAAAAGAAGCGTAGTTTGTGGTGCACATGTAGGAGAATTTAATTTACGTAGTATAGGTGTGCCAGATAAATCTATAATGTGTAAATAATTGTTTACCTGATCAGCTAACACCATTTTGGCAGAAGCATACTTCTGGTTTCTAAATACTTTATCTATTGTTTTATACCATACTCTAAACATAGGTCCCTGAAAACATAAATATAACATTTTGTACTTTATGTGATAAAAAATGTAGATATCTGATTTAGTGCATATGACATGTTTCTGAAATAACGTTGATCAGGTACCCTCACAGTTAGAGGGGTCGTAGTTGGATTTACAACTACCTGTGCAATCAGTGCCTATCACCACTAAGGTTGTGAGTTCAAACCCCGTTCATAGCGAGGTGTACTCGATACAACATTATGTGATAAAGTTTGTCAGTGATTTGCAACAGGTCTGTCACAGGTTTCCTCTGGTTTCCTCCACCAATAAAGCTGACCGTCACGATATAACTGAAATATTGTTGAAAGTGGCATTAAACACCATAAACCAAATCTAAACCAATCTGTAACAAAAAATGTAGATATCTAATTTAGTGTGCACAACAAATTTCTGGAATAACTTTTTATCAGGTCAAAAGATCGTCAGTTTGTCAGTATTTCCTGTAATTTCATTGGTTAAGAAGTTTTTAACTTTTTATCAGGTACCCTCACAGTTAAAAGATCGTCATTTTGTCAGTATTTCCTGTAATTTCAGTGGTTAAGAAGTTTTTTCATTTCTGAATGTTTTTCAGTTGTAGCTAACAATCATCAACTTTAGCAGAGGTCCGGTGGCCCACGGCCAGTGAAAATTGATTCGGATCAGTGTCTTTTGCCAAATTTTTTCAATAGAATCTATATAAATATTCGAATTTTGAAGTTTTCGGGCCAGTAAATTCGAAAGTCTAATTTCGAAGACTGAGCTAATGATTGGGAGGGGCAGTGATAATATGTGTGTGTGTTGGGGTGTGTGGTGAGAAATACAGGGTTCTAGGGGAAAACATTCATTACCCTTGGTACATTTTTTTTTATTAAATGGTTGATATTCTTCATATTGCATACTGTCACCAGTTGTCATGGAAACATGATTGCTATGAAATCCACATGAATAATTTCATGTCACTGCAATATAGTACAAGATGATATATTTTCTAAAAGTAACCTTGAGATAATTAAACCTAACCAAAGTTGTGGGATTTATAGCATATCTTCAGCTTTAAAGAATACAATATATTGCTCATTATTGAAGACCCTACTGTGATTGCGAAATGTAGAACAGTAATAAAAACTTTGCTATAATTTGTGTGAAATTGAATAGTCTCATGTTCATTTACATTAATATCCTTTCTTACAAATTGAAAAGCAAAAAATTAGGTTATCAGGGACAGAATTTAACAGGGGCCCAGTCGCCCATGGCCCCTAGGTTTTGGTCTGGGCTACTAAACTTTTACCTATAATTTAGTTAAACATATAGACATTTTTTTATCAAAAATCTTGTCTGGGCTACCAGCTTGAACTTCCCAACTTCTATCCCTGGGTTATATTGTAGTTCTAATTCTAATCATATGCTTATGGTGTTTAACGTCACTTTCAACAATATTTCAGTTATATATCATTGTGGTAAATTTTATTGGCAGAAGGAACTGGAGCACAGGGAGAAAGCCACTGACCTGCTGCAAGTCACTAACAAACTTTGTCACATAATGTTGTATCGAGTACACCTTACAGTGAGCAGGATTCGAACTCACAACTTTAGTGGTCATAGGGTTAGAGTTATGGTGTTAATACGTCACTTTCAACAATATTTCAGCTGTATTTTGACAGTCAGTCTTATTGGTGGAGAAAACCAGAGTATCCAGAGAAAACCACCGACCTGATGCAAGTCACTGATAAACTTTATCATATAATGTTGTATCGATTACACCTCGTCTGAGCGGGATTGGATGCAAGTTTCATTTCCAAAAATATCCATTGGATTTTTGTTCAAAGATATGATTTTGTATTTTGTAATAAATAATGTCAAATTTCTATCTTCAATTTTAACTTACACCAAGAAACAGACCAAATCCCAGGAATCTACCTGTACGATTAAAGTCATAGTTCTTTGTACGTTCTATAAGTAACTGACATATACAATCACCAGCTGCCATCATCGTCCCTGAAATAGAAATTAATCACAATTGCAGGTTATTTATGACACAATAACAAATGTATCCCCCATCCGTCATGATCCTCCACATTCTTTTATCTTTCAAGAAATATACTTTGTATTTCCAATATAAAGTGTAGGAGGACTTGTGTGTACCACTGTACCTAATATTTTTCATGAAAAAGGTGAAAAAGTGAAAAAGACCAATAACTCCTATCATAATATGTAATTCTTCATATGGCAATAAGCAAGAATGCAACGTTTAGAGGAATTCCCTTTTAAGATAGAGGGGTTATGGTGTTTAACACCACTTTTCAACACTGTTTCAGTTATATCGTGGCGGTCAGTTTTATTGGTGGAGGAAATCGAAGTACCCAGAAAAACCACCAACCTGCCGCAAGTCACTGACAAACATTATCACATAATGCTGTAACGAGTTCACCTCGCCTGAGTGGGATTCGAACTCACGACGCTAGTGGTGATAGGCACTGATTACATAGGTAGTTGTAAATGCAACTACTATACGATCACGACCACAACGGCCCCCTTATAAGATATAAGTGAAGTTGCATGTACAAAGTTTTTCCATGGAAAATTCAAAGTAATAAAGGGCAATAACTCCTTCAAAAATGATCTGATCAAACTTTTATGTTTGTTTCTTTGGTTTATAGTGCTTAACGCCACTTTCAACAATATTTCAGTTATATCGTGGCGGTCAGTTTAATTGGTGGAGGAAACCGGAGTACCATGAGAAAACCACCGACCTGTCCCAAGTCACTGACAAACTTTATCACATAATGTTGTACACCTCGCCCTGATTGAGATTCGAACTCACAACATCAGTGGTGATAGGCACTGATTGCATAGGTAGTTGTAAATCCAAATACCATATGATCATGGCCACGACGGCCCCGATCAAACTTTTATAAAGATATGCTAATTTTCATTTGGTTATAAGCAAGTATGAAAAGGTTTGACGAATTCCCACTGGAAAGGTAAGAAGAACTTCTGTGATGGACAGACGGATGGATGAAACCAATATGCCATTCCCTACCCCCAAGACATAATAAAAATTTAAGAAAGATGTGTCTCAATTTGTTGAAGTGATTTTAATTTGAAATACAAGTACTGAAGAATTAACCTTGATAAATCAAACTTATATAAAAATATTGGTTACTGTAATGCAGAGTGCTGCAAATGTCCCCCCAAACGAACAATACAAGTACTAGTGGTATCAATGAAGAATAGTGTGAGAACATAGCAAGAAATAATTAGAGCCCAGTTTTTGACTCTATCATGTCTATAGTAGGGCTTCTTTGTTATGTTACCCTACAATGCACTACAATAAACTAGTAAGCAAAGCAAAAAAAAAATGGCTTCAATTGTCTGCCATCATCTACAACACCAGTAATGGAGATGTTAGAAGACTATATTATTAGCATGAAATAAAATGCAAAAGATGTTTGTCATACACTATTATATTAATAAGCAAATACTAGATAGCTATTTGCATACTAAGTCTGAAAAGATATGGTTGTTATTCACCTTTGTGTTAAATTGAGTGTTTTTGCGGTTTCCATGGCAACGACAGGTATTTTGAAACTTCCAAGTCTCAAAACCATTTATACACATGCCATACAACATTTCTATTAAGTTTCATCCAATTCCGAGGACTTTAAATTTTTCACGTTTTTTGTGGCAACGGTGGCCATTCTGAAATTTCTAAGCCTCAAAATTATGTGTACACATGTCAGACAAAATTTCTGGAAAATTTCATCCAATTCCGAGCACCATAGCAAACCAACGATGAATATCAATTCACAACATCATAATCTACTTGGAAACCAAATTTCGCCCAAATCGGAGGATGTTTTGTATTTGATGGCCATTTTGTATCTTGGTTACCATGGCAACGGCCGCCATTTTGAATTTTTTTCAACCCCCAAAAGCTGCCACACACTACGGTGGATATTCCTACAAATTTTCAGGAATCCACAATTTTTTTAAATCCCCCCTTTTTTGTTTCCATGGCAACTGCGGCAAAGTTTGTCCAACTGATTCCGATTTTTTTGGCTTATCTCGTTCCACTAGATGTGGATGTTGTTCCTATCAAGTTTCATCAATTTCTGTTTGGCGAGTAACCTGCTATGATCATTTTTGTGTTTTCCAATTTTTTAGCATTTTGGCCGTTTCCATGGCAACGGTGGCCATTTTGAAAATTTCGGAAGTAGTCTGCACATCTACTCATAGTGCTTAACATTCCTGTGAAGTTTCATTGATTTCCGTTCAGAAGTCGCCGAGAAATGTGTCGGATAAACTTTTGGCGGAAGAAAGAAAGAAGAAGAAGAATAATAATAAGAAACGGAGCAAACACAATATGTCTCCCAAACTTTGTTTGGGGGACATAATTATATACAATAGCTAGAGTTTTCACTGAACAAACTGCAATTAAGAAAAGAAATAATTGTGATTTAATTATATCAGAAACATAATATTTATAAGAAGGCATAGTTATACATGATGTCATAAGGGAGATTAAATTATGACGATAATACAATATGGTAATGTCTTTAATGCCATATTTAGACATTTAAAACACGTAAAATGTCTAATTTCAATTCAAGCATGGTTTAGAGATTAAGATATTTCTCTACATTTACTCTGACTCAAGATTTAAATTGATCAGAATAAAATCTAACAATACCATCATTAAAATAGTCGCTCCCTTTTATAAAGGAATAAATGTAATAGAAGTTTTTGTATTACATTAAATAAATATACAATTAAATGTTTCAAAATATCATCAAAAGGATGATCTTCTTGTTAGACAAGGACGGTCTAAATTAAATCTAAATAAAATTAGATCTCCGCATTGGCTCACTATTTTTTTGCTTGGCCACTGCCAATTTAAAGCAATTAAAAATGAGCGGGTACAGATATCTAATTTTAATTAAGATTGGTCTAAACTAAATAATTGTTGGTTTGTTGTATTTTTTGCACTTGTAACTTTATAAGGGACCAACCATTTAACTTGACATGATAAATTGGGGGTTTTATTTTTCAATTTGTGCCAAAAATTTCTCGTTGATCAGATTATTTTTTGTAGGTGAGCAAGCTAACCATTACACCAGATGTGCATATATTGTAATTAGCTTACTCAATAGTGCTCAACCTTAAAAATCTGGAAAACCAATTTAGCTATGTATTAAAAAGTTATATACATACACTCCTCTTAACCAGCCGATTTCAGATGCACTGAGGTAGCAAAATCATACTAAATTGTCAACCTCAACTTTCGGAAAATAGCTGAAATCAGCAAAATAACGGAAAAAAAATCATCCCTGTTCTACAAAGAAGAAATTCAGAAATTAAAACTGAATAATTGCTGAACAGGCACATTTACCCAATACCCTGAATGACAGTACAATTTTGTAATGTGTAAGTCAGATATATTTGTAGATGGACAAAATGAAAGTAGCATGTTTTAAATTTAACCATTACATAATGAACATCACTGCAATAAGTCATTGAGAATATTTAACTGAGGGAGAAAAAAAAAAGGGGGGGGGGGGGGGGGGGGGGTTAAAATAAAAAAATGAAAAAAAGGTGAAAACTACCTGTAGAGAATGCTGTTGTAAACATAGGACGATGATACAAAACATGTGAATAAACTCTTAAAACCACAGACATCTTCAATTCACTTTTAACACAATTTTCTCATTGGAAATTTTCCACCAACTTTTTATCCATTTATATGTATATGATATATTTAACACTAGCACATGGCGAAATTTAAATCTTAGCACTGTAACAAGTCCTTTCATTAAACATAAACAGACTTTAAATGACTAAAATAAACTAAAACTTTCGAAGTGTGTACATTTTTAATGTTCTTCTTGCTCTGCTGAAGAAATTTTTTTTTCCATTGCATTGAGATCCTGTTTATGCTACAGTGGTTATAATAGTTTAATTGCATTGCAGTTTAACATTTTATGTGTACAACATAAAAGTATGGTATAAATGAATTACAGAATTAGCATATTATGGTATTCTCTAATGTTTATTATCTATCATACATATATACAAAGGTTACTGGAATTTCAATTATTGATAGTTCTACCTAATGGAAAATCAATCATAAATCAATATTTTACAAATTACTTCAGGTATATGCAATGGAATATTACCTGTATAAATTTAAACTGTTTCATCAATATAAACAGCATGTCATGCTGGAAGATTACGCAAGCATGCATAGAAGCTTTCGTTTACAGCTTTTCTCCTTAAAGATATAAAAAGCATGTTGTGCTGGAAGATTACACAACAAATAAGGAAGGTTTCTTTTTATTTAATACGACTTTTCTTCCCTTTTTATTGAAGGGCCCTTACAAAGCCAGGAGTGTGAGCTAGCGGCCATGCGTGTGTGTCTGTTAGGGGTATTTTGCTTGATAAAAATAAAATTATATCTTTAATTGCTACCCCCCTTTTTTCTGATATGATTGCTCCTTCCCTTTCTAATATCAGAAAAAGTGGAGCAATTAGTATTACAAGATCGAATTTTAATTAGATTGATTTTGTCTTTTTCTACAATTTTCAGATTGAATTTCACAACTGTTCTGACGGTGCGGTATTTTTTTGGGTTGTTTTCTATTATATTACATATATGTCCATGCCTTTCTATAAGGGGCAGTACCAGGTACTGTTACATGCATAAATAGTCTTTGGTACCTCCTCATTTTAAAGAGTGTTGTACAAGATATTCATGAAAAGTGTTCAAAATTTTTAATAAAAAGTACCGAGTGTAAATAGTGAAGTACTGGTACAATTGAAAAATATTGAAAGCCTTGTATACCCCTTCTCAATCTATTAAATTGCACTCTACCCCTAGACTCCATATACCCTGGTGTCATTATTTATATAAAATTAAGATGTATATTTATTATTTTACGACAATAAGACAATTGTATATTCATTTATGGTTCTTGAGAAGTGTTTTATAAAACCTTTTCCCCTTTATACACCGTTATACAGTAGCCCTTCCCTTCCGAAGCCCCCCTCTCCCTCGCTGGATGTAACCCTGAAGATGTTATTGTTATTTAGGTATTTTCAAGTACATGTATCATTCTCTGACTAAATATTTGTACTACATCATCTTTCAAAGTCTGCTGGTATTATTATTATACATTCTTTTGTAGATAAAATAAACAGCTTGTTAATTGTCAATAAGATCCACATGTTAACATCAAATAATGACTGATGGAAAAATACATATGGTGGTTTAATGAGAACTGAAGAGGAATTATAACAGTTTGCCAAATGGTCGATAAAATGTGCATATATTTACATATTTTTAACATGTAAAGAAATTGATTGAAATTATCTTTTTTTCACATCAATGTAAAATACAAAATAATTTGCAACAATTTTTTTCCCCCAGCAATGTAAAATAAAACTAGAGGCTGACCTGAACCTGTATCACTGTCATATACTTGGTTATTCTTGTAGACACAAAAAAAGATTACTCATAAACAGTTTGATATCAAGCAAAATTAAAGTTTCTGACAAAAAAATATTATTTATTCATTTTCTGAAGCATATTTCAAAATCTGCTTTTGATGTCATTTTCAACACAATCGCCTAAAATGCCTTCTTATTTTGGTACAACAAAAATGGTAATCAAAGGTTTTAATTAAAAGACGGCACATCAATTCTTTTCTATTTCGGGGAGATTTCAATTACCTACTTTGCAAAATTAGGGTTTGGGTTATGGTGTTTAAAGCCACTTTCAACAATATTTCAGTTATATTGTGGCGGTCAGTTTTATTGGTGGAGGAAACCGGAGTACCGAGAGAAAACCACCGACCTGCCGTAAGTCACTGACAAACTTTATCACATAATGTTGTATCGAGTACACCTCACCTGAGCAGGATTCAGACTCACAACATTAGTGGCAAGAGGTACTGATTGCACATGTAGTTGTAAATCCGATTTACAACTATCATAAGGTCATGACCATGACACGCCTAAATGTATCATAAGCCAGCTATAATACTAGACCACAATGGATTAATTATTGGTCAAAATGATCTAACTCCAAAAATAGATTCCATATGTCTAACCTAGGTTAATTCGTTCTAATCTATTTGTTAATATTGTGTATCATAAGAATACACTGTATTACTTAATCTACCTAGGTCTTGGTCTTATACAGTTAAATCTGTCTACTAAAACCGAACCCTGAATAAAATGTAATCCTGAATAAAGCCATTTTAAAAATACATTCAAACCTGCTTTAGTGACCACCTCTATTAAACAATTACTTGTATACCTTAATTCTATTTCCCCTTCACAGTGAATTTCATATTAATTAAACCTGTATTTAATTAGCGACAACCTGCCTTATGTGACCCTTTGTCAATTTATTAAATTTGTATAAACCGAACACCTGTCTATTCTGAATACAAAAGATGGTCCTAAGGGGAGTTTCTGTATAAAACTAATTTCACCGACACTGTACAGTCAAACCTGCTTTAGTGACCACCTCTATTAAGTTACAGTCAAACCTGCTTTAGTGACCACCTCTATTAAGCAATAACTTGTATTATATAACCTTAATTTTAATTTCCCTTCACAGTGAATTTCACCTGTATTTAGTGATCACATATCTGACCCTATTTCAATATTGCCTTGGAAAGTCACATGAGACAGGTTTAGCAGTATTTCAGCTATATTCTGACGTTAGGGATGGGTCTGACTGTATAGTTAAACCTGTATTAAGATGGCACCTTTGAGACAAAGAAAAAGTTGTCTGCTAAGACAGGTAACCTCTTAGAAGAGGTTCAATTTATATGAAATTTTCTATGACAGGAAAGAAAAAAGTGACATTTTTAAAGAGGCAACTGCTTAATAGAGGTGACCGCATGGGCAGATTTGACTATATCATATTTTTCTTTTTCAGTATAAAGATTACAAAACATTATCATAGCAATCCTACCACTACTGATTAAACTTAATCAATACAAATGATGTGAATGCGTGCAGAATGAAGGCGTTATGTCTATTGTGGAAAGTTAAACAGCTTTACGAACGCTACATGACGCATGACGATATATCATGACATAACACATAAGCTTTTTAGTATACCAGATATTTTTTCTATGTGGAAGAGTTTAATTAAGCAAGGCTTAGGGAAAAGGTACTTGTGTGTAAATGTACATTAGCTACATGTATTGTTGAAATGCAAAATCTATCTTAAGACCAAAAGGGACAAAATAAACTCATGAATATGTTCTCTATTTTGCATTTAAGGACAAAATGGACAAAATAAACTCATGAATATGTTCTCTATTTTGTATTTAGGAACAAAAGGAACAAAATAATGTATTTTGAAATGAAATTTTTGGGGCGAAAATTACAGGACCGAAAGTATTGGACCAAAATGGTCATAATACTTCAAATGTTTGACAGGAGTTTGATCAAGGACGTTCAGAAATGCCACCCCCTAAATCCAAAAAACTGAGGGTGAGGGCTGATGATCCCAAGCAAAGCACCCTTGAAATCTTCTGTGGGAAAGTTCGCGATGAACAAGAGAAAAAGAGGAGGGTGTGTGAAGTCATATCCCAAGTTGATGACAATAAACAAACCCCAGATCCGAGCGTTGAGGAGAGCACTGTTGAAAAACGTAAATTTCAGTCTAAATGGCTTCACTTGTATGGTTCGTGGATAAAATATGACAACGATAAAGATCAAATGTACTGTTCAATATGTAGAGATCCCAATTTAAAAAAAACACCACAGCATAAATGGTGCATTTAAATTCCAAATAAAATTTTATCAAATATGTTTATATTTTATTATAGGTTCATGTACAGTCATTGTGATCATCAGACAATGTTTATATTTTATTATAGGTTCATGTACAGTCATTGTGATCATCAGACGATATGGTTGGCTATATATTTGTTCAGCCCAATATCGAGTTTGATCGAGTGTCTTCAGTTTATTTAAGACGGCCCCTTGCCCACTGGTTTGGGAATGGATGGGCCATTCACTCAAATTTGCTTTAATTTGGTTCAGCGGTTTCTGAGTAAATGTGATCTTTTATCAAAATATGCCTAATTTGCATAATCGGTATAAATCCAGGGTTGGTAAAAAAGCGGGAAGAAATACTCATATTTCCCAGGACGGCTGGAAATACTGGGAAATAAGATTGATTCTTAATTTGCAAATATGATGGTACAGGAAACTTCTAAATTGATATTTATGTTTTGCATGTATGGCCAAAATTGCATATAAAAAATCTTTAATGGATACAAATATAACTATAGTATATTGGCCTTACAGAATTTTTTAAAAAAATTAATGGATTGTGTTAATGCACAGATAGTGTTAATGTACAGATATATAAAATTGATATTGGAAAATAGATATTTGTTAAAAAAAATTATTGATTTTGATAGAAATATTAAGAAAATTATTCTTTACTTGTAATCCTCACTTTGTATCTCCTTTGCTTAGTGATTAAAACCATATTCTGACCTGCTTTTGACCTGTTTGTTGTTTGTCTATACAAACTGGACTTATTGATTTCTAAAGGTTATTGAAGATGTGTTGATTAGTTTGTAAAAACAAATTAAAAAAGTTAGTCATTATTATAGCATAAAGAAAATGCCCTTAGGATATTAGATTACATGTATACAACTGACAAATCAATCAGCTATTGTTAGAAATGCCAGTAAGTTCAGCTGCTATTGAGAGAATCTTCTCAAACTTTGGCATGATTCAGACAAAATTAGGACTTGGTCTTGTTAAAGCATGAAAGCTTGTTTTTTTGCTACAGAATGTTAAGGGGGAAAGATGAAATAGATTGGTGAACTCTGAAACTGTATGATTGAACTGAAAAATGTAGATGTAAAATTGTGGTGACAGTTTTAACATGTTTTTAATAAAAGTCTTTTGTATAAATATTATGTTTATATGAAGATTACAATTTCAAAAGTTGCCTGAAGTCCTTCTTAATGGTCCTACACCTAGGCTGTATACCCATATTTATTAAACTGATGTAATTTTCAACAGTGTGTTAACATATTAAGTTTTTAGCAACTTTGAAGAAATTAATCACATCTAAAAATCATATTTCCCAGTATTTCCCTCTTGAGCTAAAATTTAGAGTATTTCCCAGGACGGTATTTCCCGGTAATTACCATTGGGAATTCCCGCCACTGGTATTTCCAGGCCAACCCTGTATAAATTGGCTGAAAGAAAAATTTCACAGAAAAACCTGGAATATATGTTAAAACTACTCCTTGCCATGTAGCTGCAGTTAAAATTTGAGCTCATTTTGACTTATACTAAAGCAGCAATGGACAATTGAAGAAATTTCTATTTTTAGTAACAGCAGCCATCTTGAATGGAGGGCAGGGCTGTCGGACACAATTTTGAAAGGGACCCACCCAGGGACCATCCCTGCCAGATTTGGTTTAATTTGGTTCAGCGGTTTCTGAGGAGAAGATTTAAATGTGATCTTTTATCAAAATATACCTAATTTGCATAATCGGAATAAATCGGCTGAAAGAAAAATTTCACAGAAAAACCCGGAATATATGTTATAAACTACTCATTGCCATGCAGCTGCGGTTAAAATTTGAGCTCATTTTGGTTTATACTAAAGCAGCAATGGACAATTGAAGAAATTTCTATTTTTTGTAACAGCAGCCATCTTGAATGGAGGGCAGGGCTGTCGGACACAATATTGAAAGGGACCCCCCTCCAAGGACCATCCCTGCCAGGTTTGGTGTAATTTGGCTCAGCGGTTTCAGAAGAAAAGATTTAAATGTGATCTTTTATCAAAATATGCCTAACTTGCATAATCGGTATAAATCGGCTGAAAGAAAAATTTCAAATAAAAACCCAGAATAAATGTTAAACTACTCATTGCCATGTAGATGCAGTTAAAATTTAAGCTCATTTTGATTTATAATAAAGCAGCAATGGACAATTGAAGAAATGTCTATTTTTAGTAACAGCAGCCATCTTGAATGGAGGGCGGGACTGTCGGACATAATTGTGAAAGGGACCCTCCCTGCCAGGTTTGGTTTAATTTTAATGCTATGTGCTTAGCAGAGAAACAGGTAATACCTATTTAATAGTCTGGTTTTATCAGACCAGGGCTCCAACCCACAATCTACTGCACTTGAGACTAGGACACTAACCATTACAACGACGATGCAGTCTTTTTCTAGTAAGATTCTTAATCATTATTCTAAAATACAACATTTGAGAAAATAATTTAGAGACTGTAAAAATTCTTCTTTGTTGTTATTATAACTACCCCTTCCCCCCTTTTATCCCTAAAAAAAGTTTTAAAATGGAATTCAGATATATTCCTACATAAACATATAAGATGCCTGACGAAAAATGTTTCAATAAGGCAAATATTACTATTCCCATCACGATATAACTGAAATATTGTTGTAAGTGGCATTAAACACCATAACCCCTACTATTTTCTTCCTTTACAGGTAACACATGTTTATTACAGGTAACACATGTTTATCTAGGTCTAATATACAGGGAATCCTTTACAGGTAACACATGTTTATCTAGGTCTAATATACTGGGAATCCTTTACAGGTAACACATGTTTATCTAGGTCTAATATACAGGGAATCCTTTACAGGTAACACATGTTTATCTAGGTCTAATATACTGGGAATCCTTTACAGGTAACACATGTTTATCTAGGTCTAATATACTGGGAATCCTTTACAGGTAACACATGTTTATCTAGGTCTAATATACAGGGAATCCTTTACAGGTAACACATGTTTATCTAGGTCTAATATACAGGGAATCCTTTACAGGTAACACATGTTTATCTAGGTCTAATAATATACAGTGAAACCTGTCTAAATAGGGACTATACCTTTGGGCTCAACATTGTTTTTTTTTTGGTGGGGGGTTATCTTTCAACAATAATTATTATGTTGGTTTTGAATAGATAAGCACATGTATTTCCATTTACAAGTTAAATGAGCCAAAATGCTCGACATTAAGACTAAATTAATTGTTTGGTTGGGCTAAATTACAGTAAATTTATTTTTTTTTTTTTTTTTCCCAAATTTTGGTTTGGATGGGCTTCAATGTTCTTTAAATAGGTTGAATTAAGTAAAAATCTAGATAACTAGCCCCATCTTTTATTTCTCCATTTAAATTGACTTTTCCCCTTAACAAGGTAGGTATATAGATAGAAATCTTCTTGTTAAGCCACCACCATCAAGATTAGAGAAATCTTACCTATGTTTTTACATATAATCAATCATACAATCAATCTAATCATACCAATTAATGTAAAAATTGTGATTTTCATGTAATTATACTGCTTTATATCATGGGAGTCTTTAATTGACAAATAAACATATTCTATTCTATTCTATTCATATAACTGGCCTCTGGTCATTTAAATTGTACATACACACAATACAAAGTGTCCCCCTTATTGTCCAAGGAATATCATGTCAATTGTATATTTAGCAGGGCATTTAATTTCATCATATCGTTTTCTCAATAGGTCACATACTTGTTGTATTTGTTCCACGTATTGTCCGAGTGTACAACCCCGTGCAAAACATAGCTTCTAGGAAAATTGCTACCGAGTCGCAAACAATAGGTATTGAAAATATTGCATCAGTACTTTTCACTTTAATAGTCTTTCCCTCTTATGCAACTTTTTGCTTTTAAAGTAGACAAATTTATGTGGTCAAATTGATTATTTATTGACACCTTACAAACAAACCTGCAGGACTTTTTACCTGTCCACTTTAAACTTATTATTACCTAGGACATTTTAAGATATATAATTAATTCTTTATTTACCAGATACATGTATATTTAATTTATCATTCTCAAATTAAATCTACATTTTTGACAAAGTTCAATAAAAAAAAAAAAGGTATTCAATGGCCAATATTTAAATCTTAAATAAAAGGGGGAGTGGGGGAAAGTATAACTAGAGGGAGCTGAGCCTGTGTTGCTCACCTTTCATTCTGCTTTGAGGAAACTTAATACAGAACCTTCCATAGGTGCTTCCCACCAAATTTCGGCTCATTTTGGCAAAGCAGTTTCAGAGAAGAAGATTTTTAGAAATCAACCAATCTAAAACAAGAATTGCCTGTGGCAGCCATGCTTGTTAATGGATCAAAACGAAATGAGCAAATTCTATAGAGGACCTCCATAGATGCTTCTTACCAAGTTTCATATCATTTGGCCAAGCGGTTTCAGAGGAAAAGCCGTTTTAGAAATCGACCAATAAGAAACAAGAATTGCCTATGACGGCCATCTTTGTTAACGGATCAAAACGGAATGAGCAATTCCCATAGAGGACCTTCCATAGATGCTTCCTACCACGTTTTGGTCCATTTGGCCAAGCTGTTTCAGAGTAGAAGATTTTTAGAAAACGACCAATGAGAAACAAGAATTGCCTGTGGTGGCCATGTTTGTTAATGGATCGGGACAAAATGAGCAATCTTTATATAGAATCTTCCATAGATGCTTCCTACCAAGTTTCGGTTCATTTGGCAAAGCGGTTTCAGAGGAGAAGATTTTTTTAGAAATCAACCAATCAGAAACAAGAATTGTCTGTGGTGGCCATGTTTGTTAATGGATCGGGACGAAATCAGCAATCGTAACAGAGGACTTTCCATAGATGCTTCCTACCAAGTTTTGATTCATTTGGCCAAACCTTTTCAGAGGAGAAGAATCTAAAAAATCATCAAATCAGAAACAAGAATCGCCTGTGGTGGCCATGTTTGTTAACGGATCGGGACGGAATGAGCAATCTTTATATAGAGGACCTTCCATAGATGCTTCCTACCAAGTTTCGGATCATTTGGCCAAGTGGTTTCAGAGGAGAAGATTTTTAGAAATCAACTAATCAGAAACAAGAGTCAGCTGTGGCGGCCACGTTTGTTAACGGATCGGGATGAAATGAGCAATCTTTACAGAGAACCTTCCATAGATGCTTCCTTCCAAGTTTCGGTTCATTTGACCATTTTTAAAAATCTGTAGAGATAAATAGAATCTAACACCGACAAAAGTGCAAGACAGGGAAATCGAGGTGTCGGAGATTTCCCTGTCTTGCACTTTTTGCCGGTGTTTGATTTTATTTCTCACTTTTATCAGCTGTTTTTAGTTTCGTGTTTGTTTATGTACTTTTAGCAAACGATCATGTAAACAATGTGAGTTATTTCCCCTTCATTTCAATCAAAAAAGTAGTTCCGTATTTTTGTGTATTGCGTGAAGGTTATTATGTAATAATATGGCTGATTGTTAGGATTTGCGTGTTTATAAAAGATTGAAAACTTATATACAGTGAATTGTTTATTTTAAAAAGGAAAAGCATGGAGAATTGGGGGGGCAGTTGACATAAACTGTACAGCATGCATTTGCCGGCAAAACGCACATGATTTTTTTTGTCTTGCACTAGTGCAAGATAAGAAAATCTCACATCGCTAAAAATAGGAACTGGTCTATCTCAAAAGTGAGAAAACTGCATTTTGAATACAGATATCTATATTTAAACAAGAGTTATCTTTCTTTAACAGAGAAGATATTTTAGAAATCAACCAATCAAAAACAAGAATTGCCTGTGGTGGTCATGTTTGTTAATGGATCGGGACAAAATGAGCAATCTTTATAGAGGACCTTCCATAGATGCTTCCTACCAAGTTTCAGTTCATTTGGACAAGCCGTTTCAGAGGAGAAGATTTTTAAAAATCGGCCTATCAGAAACAAGAATTGCCTGTGGCGGCCATGTTTGTTAATGGATCGGGACGAAATGAGCAATCTTTATAGAGGACCTTCCATAGATGCTTCCTACCAAATTTCAATTTATTTGGGAAAGCGGTTTCAGAGGAGAAGATTTTTTTAGAAATCAACCAATCAGAAACAAGAATGGCCTGTGGTGGCCATGTTTGTCAACGGATCGGGACGAAATGAGCAATCTCTATAGAGGACCTTCCATAGATGCTTCCTACCAAATGTCAATTTATTTGGGAAAGCGGTTTCAGAGGAGAAGATTTTTTTAGAAATCAACCAATCAGAAACAAGAATGGCCTGTGGTGGCCATGTTTGTCAATGGATCGGGACGAAATGAGCAATCTTTATAGAGGACCTTCCATAGATGCTTCCTACCAAGTTTCGGTTCATTTGGCCAAGCGGTTTCAGAGGAGAAGATTTTTAAAAATCGGCCAATCAGAAACAAGAATTGCCTGTGGTGGCCATGTTTGTTAATGGATCGGGACAAAATGAGCAATCTTTATAAAGGACCTTCTATAGATGCTTCCTACCAAGTTTCAGTTCATTTGGCTGAGGGGTTTCAGAGGAGAAGATTAAAATGTGAAAAGTTAACGGACGACGGACGCCAAGTGATGGCAAAAACTCACGTTGCCTTTGGCAAGGTGAGCTAAAAATGACTAAGTTCAGCATACAGAAAATATATGAAAAAAATCTTCAAATCAGCCCATAATAGGAGGTGCACATCCTCAATATGTATACAAACACTGTGCAAAGTTTGAATAATATTGATTGAAAACTGTTCGAGTTACAGATTACACTAAGTAAGTACTGCCTTGCTGGGATAGACGTACGGATGGAGAAAGCGATTCCTAGAACTGCTTCCGCCTTCGGCGACGCAGGTAAAAACAAATGAGCAAATACTACTCTATCACAGACAGTCGTCACTATTTTGCAATTTCGTGAATATAGACAATGAAGATCTAATAAGGAAGGATGGACAATAAAGAAAACTATGAACACAGAATCAACATTATATTGAACATTTAAAACACAACAATTACTTGATAATATAATCACTTTATTGCCTACAAATAGAATTTGCCATATGACTAATTATATGTACTTATTTATTATTCTTATATTTTTCAGAAACTATGCCTCTTTCTGCTGCAGAAAAGCAATGGCACTATAGACAGAGACGAGATGCAAACCAAGCTAGACGAGCAGAATACCTGGAAAAAGAGAAAGAACTCTATCGACAGTTAAAAGAAACAGACAAAAGAAAGATGAAAAATGAAATGACAGCAAGCGAACTACGTCTCAACAGAAAAAAATAGAGGCTCCATAAAAGAGACATAAGGAAAAGAAAAAAAGAAGTACAAAATATATTGAAACCTCCTGGATCACCACAACAAATTGGAGAACCTGGACCACAGCTTGCAGATGTAGCAGAGAATCAGCCTGGACCATCTAGACAATTATCTGCAAGTAGAGGGAAAAGACAGAGGGAGAAAGCTAGGATCTACAGACATACCGGTAATACATTTTTGGAGGAGAAAATTGAGGAGTCCAGACTAAGACTAGAGATGTACAGAAAAAGATGGCTTAGGTTGAAGGGAAAACCAAAGACAAAGGGAACAATAGAAACTCCAAGAAGTAAAACTAGGCACCTTTTGAGAGACACGTCATCCTCCTATGTCAAACGAGCATTGGACTTTCATCATGTACTTATTGAGCAAATGCAGCAGAGCTCTAAGCAAAACACAATTAAAAAATCTATCAAAGAAATCCTAAGAGGAAAAATATTGAGAAAGTATAAACTCTTAATGCATGCACACAAACAGATCAAGGTTCCCAAGAAAAGAAGAAAGGACCCAAGAAAAGGATCAATTTCATTACGTTTGAAAGATAAAGTTCAGAGCTTCTTCGAGAGTGACGACAACTCAAGGACCATGACAGGGAAAAAACAGACAAAGACCCGATACAAAATCAAGAAGCAAATCAGGCTCTTAAGTGATACAATAGGAAATTTGTACCAAAAGTACAAGGCTGAAAATCTAGAGAAAATAAGTTTTATTACGTTTTGGAGGCTGAAGCCTTCCTGGATAAGAGCCCCATCAGAGAAAGAAAGAGACACATGTCTTTGTAAAATTTGTGAGAACACCATCTCCCTGGTAGAATGCCTCAAGAGATTAAAGGCAATTGAGACAACTAATTTAGAAAGTTTGGTGAATGAAACAGTTTGTTCTATTGACAATAAAGAATGCATGTATGGCAGTTGTACTACATGTACTTGTAAAGACTATAAGATCAAAATGAATGTGAAGGACCCAAATAAACAGGTGACATGGGCACAATGGAAAACAACAAAAGTTTCAAGAGATTTTAAAAGCGGTGACAAAAAGGAAATAAATATTGTTGGGAAAGATGATGAACATGGCTCAGTTGGAAGAGCAGTTGACATTTTTAATGACCTGCTTTGCACAACATACAGGCGTCACCTGTTCAATCTCAAGAACCAATATAGACATTACAGGGAGCTAAGAGAAACATTAAAAGATACATGTAGACTATTCCGAAAATTACAATGCAAAAATGCTGAAAGAAATTCAATCGATGCACTTTGGTGCTTCATTACCACAAATATCTCTACATACTGGATACTACACAACTGGACAAACAAACAAAATTCAGTCATTTTGCAGAGTATCTGATTCACTCAGGCATGATCCTTCAGCCATTTGGGCCTACCTTGTACCAATTTTGACAGACATGAAAGAGAAACACATGGCTATTGAATACATTCTCTTTTACAGTGATGGTCCAACTGCACAATATAGTTAGAAAATTAACTTTTATCTGTTTTCAACCTTGATTTTTGACTTAGGATTTTTAGGAGGGAGTTGGAATTTCCACAAGGCAGGACATGGTAAGGGAATCCCCGATGGGATTGGTGGATCTATCAAGAGATCAGCTGATGCTAAAGTCGGCTATGGGCCTGAAATCATAGATGCAGCATCATTTGTCAAGGAACTCAATAATAACACGATAAAAGTCTATGAGATCAAAGAGTCTGAAATGCAATCCCGGCATTAAAAACAATTCCAGGAACAATGAAAGTGCACCAGGTGCTCGCAGTTGCATGATTTCATCTCAAATACAGAGACATAAGTTGTCTACCTACTGTATTAAATGTAATGATCATCCTTGCGACAACTTTGTATTTCCAGGTGATAGTACTGAGAAAATCTACACAGATCAACAGAAGGTTAGAGATGAGCCTGATATAATTGAAGACACTGCTGAGATATTAATGCCAGAAAAGAGCGACAATGACGGAAACAAAATGACGGAAGAAATTGATTAGATGCTCAGAAACTGTAGAACATTTGGAGACATACAAATGTTGTTTTCGGAGTCATGTACAGAAACATTACTAGTTGACAATTTGCCAAACGATCGACCTGGCTCTCCTTTGGAAGTTTGACTTCTTTTAGAAACAAATAATGCTCAAGAAACGACTGTGAATAATGAAACAAATGAATTTATAGCAGAGAAACATACTGACAATAATAGAAAGGAGAACACCGATCAAAATAACTATGATGAACATAGAAAGAGTCGCACCGCTAATCAGATGCAACAGCTGAAAGACTGTGAAACATTTTCAGAAATGCAAATAGTGTGTTCAGAATTTCCTACAGAGTCTTTAGATGGACATGACAGATACATTCTTGGTGATTCTTTACGTGTGTGTGAGGCTTCAATTGACCTGTACCCTGATGATGTACCATATGTTACTAACTGTTTTCCTGTTGAAGTCCGTGCTAATGGGGATTGCTTGCCAGCATGTGGGAGTGTCTTTGTTCTTGGTAGAGACACATTAGACTTTAGTCCTGATGAAATCAGATTGAACATTATAAAAGAGCTTGTATCACATAGACTCGTATCTCATTAAAGAATACCTATCCAGAGGTCTTGCATGCCCACAAAAAGCCATCTTAAAGAGTTTTGCTATGTACTCGGATTAGTATGAACACGGGACCGTCTTAACAAACAGAGTCATTGAAAACATATATGAACAGGAAATAATGCACGTCAGGAAACCAAAAACATTTATGGGAATCTGGCAAATGTTTGCCTTGTCCAGTGTCATGAGAAGACCTATATTTTCAGTCTACCCGAAACGAGGAAATCCAGTCGTTCGCAAAGACCTTCATAGGAGAATAGAACCCAGAGAAAAGATATCGAACAAACCACTTTATATAAAGTGGACATCCACTAGACAGGATATGACCTATACTTATTGGGTGCCGAACCATTTCGTTCCAGTTCTTCAGATACAAGAGCAAACAAATAATGGACATGCTGAAGCAATTCCAGCAGATGAATGGCAGGAAATCGACACGCACACAAATGAAAAGTACGATGAACCAGCAAAGATGGCATAGTTGAAGGAATACCAGAGACCGCCAAGAATTATGATGATCTAGAAAGTAAAACGGATCAAGAGAGTTATGACGTGAATAAAATAGCACATGATGAAGAAAATATGAACACAAGTGAGAATATCACACAAGATAAGAAGAATATCAGTAATAGCAACTATCAGAACGGAGAGAGGACGAATGAAAAGAATGGACCAGAAGTTAGAGAAGATGAAATCAAAATTGACAATCAAGATCAAGCAGAAAATGAGATTAAAACAGAAAACTTGGCAATGAACCGTTCAGCAGACAGTGCATATGAAATACCAACCGAAGCTTCAGAATGCATAGACAAATATGTCATTGTAAACTATAATAATACACCTTATCCAGGCTATGTAGAAGATGCAGATTCTTCAGACATTTTTGTAGTTTGCATGGACAGTTTATAAAAAGATGGAAAGGAATGTATTTTTCTGGCCAACAGCAGTCAAGGATAAATGTTGGTATAAACAAAACCAAATTCTAGCCATCATTCCAGAACCAAAGAAAATAAAAGGTTCAAGTGAACATTTTGAAATCGACCCAGATATACAAAAAAAATGTATGGTCTAGAGTGTTGGAAAAAGTGTAAACTTGACAGTAACTCTGTGTGTTTGTAATGTAGAACATGTGGACACATTAACATTTTTAAGCAATACCTGAGCAAAGATTACATTAAGATTCTGTTGTCACTTTGCATCTGTTGTTAGTCTTGTTGAGGCGATTATAATTTCCGATGATTATTTTAAATACTCAAAAACCAAACATCTTTAACCTGGTACATCTGAAAATATTTCCAAACTAGTTTATTGGGAACCTCCAGATATTTATAAATTACAATTTTCGTAGTGTCTTAGTTAAAGATTTGTAAATAATTTAGAAGTTAATTCGAAGTTCTCGTTTAATTTTGTTGCATATCGTTTATATTTTGAACAACATAACTAACTAGCGGACACCTAACATCTTGACTATATATTCGTCCCTCTACTCTGGACCAAATGTTAATTTGTGAAGGAAGGCATATCAATGTGACAAGCTATGTTTTACAGCATGTACCTGCTGTATATAGCATATAGCATTACGTTGTCTTTCCTGTTAACATAAACAATATCGTTTTACTAAACTTGTATGTAACAAAGGCACTTCATATTAGATTGATTCAAAAGACAAATATAATCTGAATGTTAGGAAGTGCTTCAATTGGATTTGTATTGCCTCTAGTCGTTTTTACACTGATTTTTTCAGGACGCAATATTAAGTACATTTTTATTTTGTTACTGCAAAGAAAAAGTGGCAGAATAGTCGATCAGATGACGGAGGCCGCTCAACGGAAGAAGAAGAAGAAGAAATTAAATATTTTTAAATTGTTTTCTGAAAGACCACTAACATATCTTTGAGAAATAAGTTACATATTTTACACATTTTGTCTCTTAATAGTCAAAAAGTTCTCTTAACTTTGGTAACAGGATAGACAAAATAATGCACCATCTGTCGAAAATGTGTCAATAATATTTTCATATAATGCCATTAAGATTGCATATTTTAGTATGTTGTTCAAGAAGTATCATTTGTTTTGTTCGTTTAATAAATATGATGATTTAAGCAAATTGGTTTTTTTCAACCTTGCAATTTCAAAAGGAGACATTTTTTGAAAATGACCCATAAGATAAGATAAGATTTTATTGTCCAATCAAGGTCCCAGCAAGGGTCAGAGTCATTACAGTGATTTATATTACACAAAAAAACAATAAACATTCTAATACATAAATGTAATAAACAGTATACAAACAAGCAATTTGCAGAAATTAGATTGGTACATAAGTACTAAACATATCTATGTCTCTGATGAGTATAATATTTGGAGGAGTCCACTGGGCAATTACAAAAAAAATAAAATAATAATAAATATATATCATTTGTTGATATTTAATAAGTTATTAACTTCTTCTGAACACCGAAATAGAAATAAACCCTTTTATATTTACAAGGGGCTAATTCAATGACAGAAGGCAGATCCAGCGTCCTCCCCATGACCAATGTACATGCATGAGAGCAATGCCATTCATATACAGAGGTCATCAAGCCTTCAAGGGCCGGTGCCTAAAGGACATTTAGACTGGAAATGATTAAACAAAATGAAATTAAAGTCCTCCTCATGGCCAATGTACATGGAGGAAATTTGCATCATCCAGATACATCAAGGGCAGGTGCATTAGGACCAATTTTCATCATTATATTCTTAAAAAAAATGCATCAAGTGCCCAGTGGCAGTGGACCTCGCAACAGCTGTAGAAGAGAGAAACATCTATTCTCAAAAATTATTTTTCATTGATAAAATTTCTGTTCCTGTGATTAGAGTATTTAAATTACTTTAAATACTATAGGTGACCTACTTTTTTAGGACTAAAATCGACCTGGTCCTAGATATTGAACCCTGTAATGTGTAAAAAAAGAAAACGAATCAATTGAATACCTGTAGAGCATGCGCTTGTACGTAATGGATGTGTTTCAAGAGCACGTAAATACATTTGTAAAAGCTTTGACATTTTGACTTTTTAAGCTGTTAACGTTTTTCTAAAGAAAATATTCCACGTCTTCTGTCACGTGTGGGAACATTTTTATTCTACTGGTTACCCTAGATAATAATCGTTGCGATCGTAGTAAATTACAAATGGAACCAGATGGAAACTAATAAGAAAGAAACAATACCGCATCACTCTGATTCCTTTCCGTGATCAATGATATTTTTTCATGGAGAATGATTATTTTAAATTTGACATATCATTTCAAAAGTATTATGTGTAAATATCGGACCAGAACGAAGAAAAGAATTTGGTATAGAAAAATTGTAGAAAGTGCCATATTGGAAAAATAGAACATCGTGGCAGCGATTGCATATATAGCAAGTAGGGTTCATGTGGTTCCGGGTCCGTTCGACCTATTACCTGTTCGCCCTAATACACGTTCGCCCTGGGTCCGTTCGCTCTGATAATTATATATATAATTATATGTAGAATATTAAAAATAAATGAAGTATAAATAATATTTGATGGTTTACTGTATAGATAATAAATTGAGAAATTCTTTTATGTTTGCAATTTGAGTCAACGTTGTTTTACTCGTACCAAGCTTCCACCGAAAGTGCATAATTGACTTATTCTCATGGAACTGCAACAATTACAGAAAAAAAAATTCTTCCAAAAAATTGTCAAGAAAAACGAATTGATAGATTGTCATTAAGGAAAGTGACTATACTGGCGACCATTTATAGAAGTAACCAACAATAAAAGATTTCATCGCTAAAGCGCTTATTTTGTTTCAAAACATGGGTTTCAATAACATGAGTAGAGCACAGATATGTTAATTTTTAAAATTATGTTAATTCATTTGCCTTAAAATTGCAACTGATATCATATTAAATAAATAAGCGGCTATAAACACCTTGTAACATTCCTTTATTTACCAGAACAGACACAGGCAAACCGTTAAATTCGAGAACAAAGCAATTAATCCTAATTATCAATCTTGTCCCGTAAATTTATAGAGTTATAACTTTGCAAAATGTTATACTATTTCACTGAAAAAAAAACGTGTTCTTTAAAGAAATGTTTTCTGTTTTACTGCTTAATAATAAACATAGAATATAACAGTCTCTCTTGGTCCACAACATTAACAAAATAATAACGGAAATACATATCATCGGCGGAAATTTATATACCCAATGAGTTATTGGCATCAAAGATATGTATTAATATTTGGTGAATACTGCAAATTTTTTATATTTTGTTACGTAAATAAGGTCCCGTAAATTAAAATTCTTATATTTTTGCAAAAATTGTTGTTTATTGATAATGGTCGTAATTTTTTAAATGAAAGCATCCTGGTCAGTGCTTTTTAAAACGATGCATATTGTCAATTAAAATGGTAAATATCCTAGTTATTTACATGAATATAAATATGAATATGAATATGACATCGACATTTCGTACCCCCTTGTACACAAACGTGTTAAATTTCTATTCACGTAGTCATTTCTGGTCTCTATGAAGTTGGTATTCCTAAGAAAATAGTTAAACCATGTCGAAAGAAAGAAAAAGTATAATCAGTGGAATAAACTACAGTTGTTACTGGGATGCTCTTTATTATCGGCGACAGCAATTCACTGGGGTAGAGCTGATGCCCGTAACTGCAATTACGGTCATCCCAAGATGGCGGACGTGGAATCAGGTAAGCATGTTTTTTGTCGATTAAATTGTTTCTATAATGTATTTTAAATGACACATGCATTAGACGGTACGATAGTAATCTATGAACTTATCACAAGGAAATCACAAATTACGACTGAAAATTGTATATGAAAGAGAAAATCTGATTTTAAAAAATCGCTAAGATGACCGTAACTGAAAACTGAGATTATGGTCATCTTTCAAAACAATTATGATCAGTTACAGTCATCTTAGCGATTTTTTAAAATCGGATTTTCTCTTTCATATACAATTTTCAGTCGTAATTTGTGATTTCCTTGTGATAAGTTCATAGATTACTATCGTACCAAAGCATGTGCCATTTAGAATACATTATAGAAACAATTTAATCGACAAAAAATATTCTTACCCGATTCCACGTCCGCCATCTTGGGATAACCGTAATTGCAGTTACGGTCACCAGCTTTACCCCAGTGAGCAATTGTCGCGGTTCCGTGAGAATACTCCATATTAAAGCCACCAATAAAGAAATCAAAGATACACAATAATCCCCAATTGTAATGATTAAATCAACAATCTTAATTTCAATTAAGTATTTCAAACAACATACCTTGCTTGAAAAGAACTTATTTTCCAAAAACTCATATTTTGTCTAGAAATTAATACTTTTCTATATCATTACCTCTTTATTTTAAATTGAAATATGCATTATGTTCATTAATATACTTTTTAATAATCGGGGCGAACGAACCAGGGCGAATGTGTAGTTAGGGCGAACGGACCCGATACCGCAAGTAGCTGGGGTTGTGGTTTTATTTATGTACATTACACACAGGCTCGTAGAAACACAATTTCATTTGAGAGGGTCTAAAATTTATTTTGTAATGCTGAAAAATGTGAGCTATGAGGTTTTAGCCACTTATTTCCCCTGAAAAGAAAATGAAAAAAAAAAGTTTAAAAAATGAAATGAATAAGATTACGTTTATTCACCCCGGAAAAAGATGAACTATCCAATAATTTCACAACATTTAAAATCCACATTTGTAGTTTACATTATTAAGTAAATTTCACAAAACGATCTACAAACCACTGCCGTAGCTTTGGGTTCACTCGAAATATTTGAAGTTTATTAATTCCTCACAGTAAAATATTTACCCTCCTGAGTTTGTTCTTCTACTACGAGCCTATTATTTTGTGGCATAAAACCACTAAAGTTTGGTGGTGTGAGGTGTACTCGATATATACAATTGTATTTGATGAAGTCTGTGAGTTAAGTCCTGATGTGAAATTGTTCCGGACGGAATAAGGTTACAAGCAAGAATGAGTTCATGGAACATATTTATCAGGGAGAAATATCCCATGACTGTTTCAACCTGTAAAATTGATCAAATGACATTTTGATTTAGGAAGGTTTGCAACCCTGGATTTATTTTACTAGAAATATTGGTCCACCCAGACTTATTTTCAGTGCCGGATTTGATAAAGAGAGGCCCTAGACTATTCCACTTGTGAGGCCCCTCCCAATTCCCCACCTTCACGACTGGAGGAAGATAGAAGTGTGTTTAATCACTTTCAATAAAGGCGAAGATGATGAGGGGTGTTTAAAATTCTGCAATATTCTGAAATGGAGTGCAACTGGGTAAGGAAAATGACTGAAGGGTTGTTTAAAAAGTACAGTACACTATGACAGAATAAGTGTGAAAGTCCAATAACAGTACTAGTGTTGAAAATATTATACATCATGACCGGAGGCCCCCTAAATTTTGAGGCCCTAGGCTTAAGCCTATTGAGCCTATAGCTAAATCCGGCACTGCTTATTTTACTATGACCAGTGTTCCTATGCCCACTCAACACAAAAGAAAGCCATGCGTTGTTTTTTTTTTGCCTTCATGGAGACGTCATTTACATGACTTTTCCATTTTAAATCTGGTCTGATAGTTAGACCAAGATTATGATATTTGGCTTCTTCCAATGACTCGTGTCGTTGACCATTGAGAGTGTAGATAAATTTGATCAGATTTTCATTTCGAGTGATGGACTCGTATTTAGATTTATATCTAAATATTTACAATGAGGGACAGCTTTGCGTTCCAAGATTTATGACACATGTGAGGACTTCAATTACCCAATAGTAAATTTTCCTTTCTTGAGTAGCAACATTCCTATCTCTTTCAAACCTACATGTGTAATGGACTGGGTTTTTTTTAATATCTGTATCATCACTCTATTCGGATGTCCCTTTGGACTTTCATACCTTGCAATTGCCTCATGTCTTTTTTTTTCTAATAATACAAGTGTGGATGTCAATATTTCATATTATTAACTTTAAAAAAGAAAAATTCATGAAACACAGGGGTCCTGGATTTTTTTTAATAAAAAACTAATCCTGGATTATTATTTTTGCTTAAAGTCCGGTCCTGTGTTTTTATTTCAAATTTTCATCATAGCCCCCTCCCCCTCCCAAGGGATATAAAATTGTATCATTAATAATAAATTGATAAATAATAAATTCAAATTTTCTATTTAAAATAAATCTCATTTACAAAACCACTGATATTTGTTCAATTTTTAACGCTGATTTAAGCTTTAGTCGCAACAAATTTTTATTTTTATCTTTAAACTATCGAAACATAACATTTATTTAACTGTAAAATTCATAAATAAAATTCACCTCCCCCTTTTTTCTTGTTTAAATCAATGATCAACAATATTCCAGAATCAAACAAATGAATAAATATAACATAGATTTCTTTTACATGCATCTTTTTACCATGCGGAGTCAGTGTGTTTTAAATCGGTCATTCAATCAGGACGCTCATTATTCTTGTCCAAGATCAAAATACATCGCTAAAATTATCTGTGGGTGTTTCCCCACTTCAACTCGTAAATTTACATAGAAATCGGAGACATTTCGTCATAAAACTTCACACATGGATTTTTCTATCATATTTCTTGAAGACACATACAATTTTTATTGTATTTATCAATATTTTATGAGTATCAACAGTTTTATCAACACCGTATCTGTTTCTCGATATAGCCGCCCGATTACAGTGACCCGTGACCCACTTTAGCACGTTCTACCCGTTTTTTTTCTTAATAATGTTGTTTAATAATTGTATTAAATGTTATAGTTTGAATAACCTATCACCAAAGAGTACACGAAGCCAATTTCTTGCTATTTTATTCCTAGAGAAATTACAATTGTGTACCTACAAACAACAGATTCTTCATAACCTACCAGTATATCCAGATATTGTAATGTCCATTTTTCCGTTTTGACAATTTCTTTGGTTTTCATGACTTGAATCGAATTTGTATGTTTTTTTTATATTGACTGACCGCTTAAGATAGCTATCGAGAGTTGTGATAAAATTCGCCGTCCAACACAGTTGATACATTCGTGCAGTGTGGACATTTACATTTTTGAGTTGTAAATCCAATTTTCAGAGGGGGAGGTTGGGATCCTATTAATCAGTTTAACCCGTCCACATTTTAGTGTGTCCCAAGCCATGACTTGGATTTCCAACGCCATATATCGTGACTGTATTTTTGGGTATTTCGTTTTTCATAATATTCGGCGGGTAATGTCATATAATGGGCTTGTCTTTATTTTAAAGACAGCTAGTGAAATAGTTGGTGTTGCTAAGACTGTTACAATTATAAGGGTGAGTGAGTGATTGTTGTTAAATGCCAACTCAACATTTTTTCAGTTATATCATGGCGAGAACAAGTTTATTTTCAAAGAGATGATGATGAGGTCCGCTTTGTACTAGACCAACACGCCTAGTTGCATATGGATTTTTATTGTGCTAGCTCACGGAAACAACAGTCCGTGGATAGACATGTCGCCCCACTCGGACACATTATCTTGATTTCGAGCCAAGCAGTCTTTGCTCTCTCTCTCTTCTTAATGATTCCTGCTTATGATTACTTGGAATGGCGGCCATCTTGAAAAATATGGCCGCCATTTTGAATTTCACGTGGCTAACAGGATTTTCCGAATAAGTAGTCCCTATAAAGGAGTCTCCATGTCAATTTTGGTGCTTGTACCACAATGTGAATGATTGCTTCACTAATCTGCCGGGCTATTAGAGGCGAAGCAACAAATACCAATTTTATAGTCTTTGGGTTGACGCCGTCGGGGATCGAGCCCACGATCTACCACACTCGAGGCGAGCACGCTAACCATTACACCACAGATGCTGTTCTACAATGATGAATGTAGTGGTCGTAAAACAGATGAGATAAAATCAGATCACTCAGTCTTATTTGACAACATCAACTTAAAAATGAAAAAAGTAAATTAAATAAAATGTATTAAAGCTTTTTATTGCATTTTAACAAAACAATGAAAAAAATATATAACAAGATAAATGCATATACAGTAATCACAATTTTCAGCACATGTAGTAGTACAGTTGTCAGAAAAAAGTAGTAAGTTAATACAAGGACATATATACGTCCTTGGTTAATACAATAATATAGTGAAATCTGCATAAATCGAACCTCCGGGAGACCAACTTTAACGTTCAGAATAGACAGGTGTACAGTTTGTACAGGTAAAATTAATAAAACGGATTACAGCCAACCTTAGTGCCCCCGCACCTTCCACTGGCATAATGTAAAAACTAACACGACCCCTTGATGCCAAGATTCGACATAATTGTCAAGTGCCTAATGTTTTATTTCATTTTTCCTACATCTTTTGGGATTCTTTGTGTTTTAGAGCCTAATATCTGGCCGATCAAATAAATTGCCTTGTGGCCGGATTTTTGTGGTGCTCCCTCTCCCATTAATGCCCTAAGCACGTGCTTATTTTGCCTAAGGGTTAATCCAGCCTTGCATATAAATGTAGTTCAGATAATTTTGAGTTATTTTTTAATAGTGGTTATTTCAATTCAATAATTTATATTTAAGAGACACAAATCTTGAGTACACAAAATATAACACGTGACTAGTTGTTAAAATGCAGGAAAATACACGGACGGATT
This sequence comes from Bathymodiolus brooksi, assembly GCA_963680875.1. NCBI lineage: Eukaryota > Metazoa > Mollusca > Bivalvia > Mytilida > Modiolidae > Bathymodiolus > Bathymodiolus brooksi. The sequence goes on from OY804583.1 coordinate 59,742,031, forward strand.
TTCTATTAACATTGAAAAATGTTTATGTGCAACTTGGCTGAAATCAAAATTGAAAATGCAGTACTGGAAGAATACTGACGGGTTAATATTTTCCACCATGTTAATTCATTTTTATTCACCGAATAACAATATTCGTGGGTATGGACAAGATCATGAAATTCTGTACATTACCAAGTCAAAGTGCAAACTTTGAATACCCTGTCAAGTGTGGACAATATCACAGACTATCATTGACATATTAAGTTTTCCTAAAGTATCCACAAAATCTGTGCAGTGACAAAAATAAATGCATTCACAGTTGTGAAGAATTATAACATATTTACAAGATATACATAATGAGAATAAATATATTTGAATGCAAATATATATGGCCTTTATAGTCAATTATTTAGGCCAGACAAAACCTAATAATTGTGTTGTATATCATGGAAAAGATGTGGATACAAAATGATCTGGATTAAAAAGACTTTAATATCCCTAATTTGTTTTTATAATGTGGAATTGAAAAGAAAGTCACAAAATTGGGAAAGGGCCAGACCATTTGATCAATTAAAACATTTAGGTTTTCTACCTAAAACCTAGGACTGATCAAATTCGGATACTCTCCACTCACCAGAGAGAGTATCGAAGCGTGACCTGTCATGGATTACCGACGTTGCATGACCTCATGCTTTACAACAAAAGCACTCCGTCGTTTTAACCCCCACCACCGGGATAAAAAAAAAAATCTTATGAATATGGTAATAGCAAGCAAAAAAAAAATAGCATGGAATTTTAATTATTGTTTTATATCACAGCTGCATTATTATATTGTAAATATTTGCATTAGCAGTTCATTGACATTTCGCCAGAAGAAATAGTTCGGCCATTTTAATGGGGAATGGATGGAATCTCAAATAAATTCAAATATCAGGGTAAAAACTCGTCAAAATCAAAGAGAAAATGACAAACAAAAAAAACCACCAGGCACTTTGTGCCAATGTGTTCCTTTCAATTTAATTTTGAAGGAACATTTGCAGCGAATGTGTCCCAATAATTTCTTCCTGTACCGTCGGTCTATATTGTGACCTTTTCATTCTTTCTTTAATTCCTCTTCAATAATTTCTCTACAGTGATGCATCCATTTATCAAATGATCTCATGTCAGAATTCAGTTTTCTTGTCAATTTATAATCACGTATACAATTTGGCGATATGAAAAATTCAAACATGGCAGCTAAATCTTTAGCTCCAACAAACTGAAATCTCTCAAAGTCTTTACACCGAATCTGGAAAAGAAATTGACATATGCATATAAACTATTGAACATGTATATCAATCTCTACCCAGAGTTGTCGGTCCTTACACTCAGTCTCTATCCAATTGGAGAGAGTGTATAAGGACCGACAACTCTGGGTAGCGATTGCATGTATATTAGACAGAGTTGTCGGTCCTTACACTCTTATAATGTAACCACAGATGGCTCTGTATTGTGTTAGAGATTGCATTTAATGACATGTTGTGTTTTTATTGTGTTTAACGCCACTTTCAACAATATTTCAGTTATATTGTGGCGGTCAGTTTTACCCAGCGTAGCTGGAGAAATCCACCAACCTACTGCAATTCACTAACAAGCTTTATGCATTGTATGAGTACACCTCACCATGCACGAGGTTCACTAGATACGATAACGTAACCCTCAGTCCGCTTGTGCTCCAGTGAGGGTTACGATTCGGTCCCATTCAACGTAATGGTGCAGCGCCCGGAGTGATTCACACCGGGCGGTTAATCACTCCGGGCGGTTTTTTTTGTCCTAATTCCGTTGAAGTGGTTGGAAAAATTAACGGGGGTGAAAGATAAATATATTTAGGTAAAAACTTGAGGTGTTAAGTAAACGCTGCATCAATCCATGGTAGACTTATATCCATCTGAAAATTAGAATGCATGAAATCTTCTTTCTGTCCGACATTTTGTTTACAAGTTGCTATTTCACGTGCACTTGCCTCGTTTTGGAGATATCCTTATTTGGATCGATTGCCGTAAACATCGTAGTAAAAGTTTTCCATATTTGGCATTCAGATCCATATATGGATAGGCTCCGCTCATCACGAGAGTCTACGTTAGGTGTCATGGCGGACAAGAAACAATTTTCAAATACGAAATCGATCGTGAAGGTGCAGATGACATTGCTCTGCTGGGAGAGAGTAAAGACATTCAAGCCATGTTAAATCTCCTAGAATATAACACCAAAAGAGATTTAGTGAAACTAAACCCGGAAAAAACAGAAATAATAAATGTATCAAAAGCTCAACAAACAAATCCGAAAAAATATATATTAGGAGGCCAGGAAATAAACAGAGTACAATCAATTAAGCACCTCAGAATAACTTACCAAGAAAACGGGAAAATAAATATTGAAGAGAGATTGAGTATAGGAAGACGAACAATATATGCCTTACTAGGACCTGGACTGCACGCAAGATCAGGAATGTCTCCAGTAGTTCTACTGAAAATCTGGAATACATACGCTGTCCCACGGTATCTATATGGGCTGGAAATCCAGGCATATACATCATTAGACACGAAGAAATTAGAACAGCTTCAAAGGGTAACCTGCCGACAATTTCAATGCCTTCCAGAGCGAACCGCAGCAGTAACTATCTACACACTAATAGGGGCAGAACCAATAGAGACAACGCTGGACAAAGATGCAATGATCTTGTTTACCACCTTAGCCAGGCTAGACTCATCCATTGAAAAAGAAATACTCATATGGGAAATGGAAAACTCAAAAGAAGAAGACAAATTATTCATCTGTAGAATTAGGAAGACGCTCCAAAAATATAATCTGCCATCTCCAGAAGAAATACTAGAAAATCCCCCAAAGAAACAGCAGTGGAAAAATGCAATGAAAAAGGCCATTAACAGCTTTTGGTACGATAAATGGACAAACGAAAAGCAAATAAAATCTACATTAGAATATCTAGAAATTCAGCAAAATCACCACATAACATACCAGTATTACGAAGTGTGAAAAATACACGGACTATAGAACAAAATGGGCTGCTTATGCAAATCATCTTGGACTGCACCTCATGTAAAATAAACCAACTGATTCCATATACGAGACAGGATTTAGTGCAAATTGAAAGAGCCACGCAACACTACTGCTTTGTGTTACATCAAAAGAGAACTGAAATATTGAAGAACATTAGAAGGGCAGGTGGTCAATAGCTAATAGTACATTTCTAGAACTGTTTTTTCGGAATTTATCAAACTTATATAAGTCAGCTAATAGCATATTTTTCTTACTGTGTCTAGCACCCGATCCGTTCATTAAAGAGATCGTTTTACATTTTAAACTGTTTATACACATACTTAAATGATGATTTTACCTTTTATGAGTCAACTGTTTATACACATACTTAAATGATGATTTTACCTTTTATGAGTCAATTTGTTTTAACAACCGAAGAATTGCTGGACGAACTGCTGTATTCGGAGAGTGCGTGAAGGAACGAACATTTGTATAAATTACGACTGTGCTTTGCTTTTATCTTTTAGTGCTGTGTGTATATACGTTTTTACTAATATGAATAACTAAACAGCAGAATGGATTTTTAACAACGCTATTAATTGTAATACTTCTGTGAAACGACTATTTTACAATACACGTTTAAGTATTGGATGTAAATACGTTTAGTATTGGATGTAAATACGTTTAGTATTGGATGTAAATACGTTTAGTATTGGATGTAAATACGTTTCTATGCCACTAACCGAACTTACACAACATGGAAATGATGAACTTTTAACTACTAGGTATATTTTATCATAACTGTAAATACGTATCTTTTTAAGTATGTGCCCGTTAAGTTAGGTTTTATAATTTTATCCATAATTGGAGTGCTCCGAATTCCGGAGGAATTGTACCTGTACAAAGACAAAGAAGGTAGAAACAGGTATTGTAACACTTATTTCGTATCACCATTACTTAAACATTGTAGGGAATAATAAGTTATGACCACATATGCAAAAAGAAAGTTGAAATATTCACGGAACGAAAATTTTAATTTGCTCCATTACGTTGCCGAATAGGACCGATTCGTAACCCTCACTGGAGCACAAGCGGACTGCGGGTTACGTTATCGTATCTAGGGGTTCACATATTTGTGATCCGAGTATTTAAACATATCATGACGATGAGATGTACTCCTAAAGTTATTAAAATCTAGATGGAACTGTCACTTTGCAGTTGATATATTCTGTGGTTTATGCCCAGTTGTTAATTTCGAAATGAAACAGAACGCATATTTAAGTTGAAGCCATGATTTACAGTGGCCATGATTGGTTAACCATTACGGAATATCTGGGTAGCAGATGTTTCCCCGTAGTCACAATTACAATCTGTTTTGTCGTTCGGCATGACTGTAAATCATCGGATCTTCAACATGAGTAACACGACGGGTGCCACTTGTGGAGCAGGAACTACTTTCCCTTCCGGAGCACCTGAGTTCAGTCAGGGTTAGTGGTGTTTCTTTTATAATTACCATGTACTGTTTTGTGGACCACTGTGTGTGTTTGTGTTTATTGGTCATTGTATTGTCTGTCTTTTGATTTATGGCTTCCAGTTATATGCTTGGTCTCTTCAAACATTTCTTTCACAAAGCATCTAATATTTATATGGTTCTTTGTTTTGATGTACTATCTTAAAATACAATACGCATGGCATGTCCTGTAAAGGTCAAATATAGCTTACAATAAAAAGAGACCACATTCCACATCAGTTTTCGTAATCAGTTAAATAAGTGTACTTTTATTCAGAATAAAGTGATAATTTAATGTCAAGTGTGCAATTGTTCATGGCGAGAGAGAACGAGTTACATTTTGCACAGGTACTGCTTGTGTGGACAGAATACCTTTAGCCCTCCCCCTTTTTTTTTGCTGAATTCACAATTAATTTTGACAGATCGAAAACATATTATTTTGATCTTACTTTGCATCTTTCTATGCATAACTGAATGACTCATATACAATAAATACGATCAAACGGTACTTTCTATCCATACGGGGATACTGGATATATGTATAGCTGAATTCTGTATTCAGCAACAAACAAACAAAAAGGGGGGGGGGGGCAAAAGGTATCCTGTCCACACGTACCTGTGCCATTTTGATGATATCTATGTTGTACTAGACCAAAACCAACTGGCAACTATAGTAATTTTTTATATGTAGCAACGAACATTTGTATTGTAACTCTAATACTGTACCATACCTGTCGATCTTCAAATTTTCTGTTTTCAAAATATTTATTAAAGCTATCAATAATGGTTTTCATGGAAATTCTCCCAGCAGTTAAACCTATGGTTTTCCCAGCATAAAGTTTAGGTTTGTTGAAAATAGTGGCAACACATTCGCCGACGTCTTCAACTGACACAGCTTCCATATCATTACCTTCCATTGGTAAGGCTACACAAATAATTCAAATTTATATAATGATAACAAAAATGTAGATATAGAAATTAGTACATACGACGTGTTAGGGTTAGAGTTATGGTGTCTTTACGCCACTTTGAACAATTTTCAACACTTAGTTTTATTATAAATTAAATGACACCAAACTATATATACCTCAGAAGATTCATTTGATAGATTAAATTAACGTCCAGTGAGCATTATTTCAGCTTAATTCACAACGAGAAGAAGTGCACAAACAATGAATTATGTCGTTAAGGTAGCGGCAACAAATCAGAACGCAGTATCCAATTTATAAGTTTTCTTTATATTGGATGAGTTTAAATACTGTTATAGTGACAGCCGGTAACTTTGAGCCGTAATGAAAGCGGGAGGTTTGGCGCTTTAAAATCTGATTCAACCCACCATTTCTTTAGAAATGCCTGTACCAAGTCAGGGTCATTACGGTTTTCACAGTTTTCCGGTTGTTGACTGATTTTGTCTGTCTATATACTTATGAGTTTTGACTTTCCCTTTGTAAGATTGTTCGGAGTTCGGTAATTTTGTTATTACCCTTATTTACAAGTATGTGCAATGAAACCTGTCTAAACCGAACTTACTTGGGGCCAACGTTTGTGTTCGTAATAGACAGGTGTTGAGTTTATGCATATTAAATTAACAAAGATTTCCTACATTGGGACTTTAATTAAAGTTCGGTTTATACAGAATTCCAGTTTATTCAGGGTTCACTGTAGTATGATTAGGAAAATGTAATAGGCACATGTATACATGTAATAGGCACATGTATAAATGTAATAGGCACATGTATACATGTAATAGGCACATGTATAAATGTAATAGGCACATGTATACATGTCTATAATAGGCACATGTATACATGTAATAGGCACATGTATACATGTCTATAATAGGCACATGTATAAATGTAATAGGCACATGTATACATGTCTATAATAGGCACATGTATAAATGTAATAGGCACATGTATACATGTCTATAATAGGCACATGTATAAATGTAATAGGCACATGTATACATGTCTATAATAGGCACATGTATAAATGTAATAGGCACATGTATACATGTCTATAATAGGCACATGTATAAATGTAATAGGCACATGTATACATGTAATAGGTACATGTATACATGTAATAGGTACATGTATACATGTAATAGGTACATGTATACATGTAATAGGCACATGTATACATGTAATAGGTACATGTATACATGTAATAGGTACATGTATACATGTAATAGGCACATGTATAAATGTAATAGGCACATGTATAAATGTAATAGGCACATGTATACATGTAATAGGTACATGTATACATGTAATAGGCACATGTATACATGTAATAGGTACATGTATACATGTAATAGGTACATGTATACATGTAATAGGCACATGTATAAATGTAATAGGCACATGTATAAATGTAATAGGCACATGTATAAATGTAATAGGCACATGTATAAATGTAATAGGCACATGTATAAATGTAATAGGCACATGTATAAATGTAATAGGCACATGTATAAATGTCTATGTAAGTTTTTGATGTTTGTTATTATATATACAAATGTATTATACTTATCTTACCTATGGCGTAAACTCCATGTTTGACTTTGTGTGGTTTAAATATTGTGAAGAAATTCTCATACCAGAACGGAAGTCGTATTATTGTGTATGTGAGACCTGAAAATAAGATATTTTAATTATAAACAAAGAAAGATAACTCTAACAAACCGTACCAAAAAAAAAAAAAAAAAAACGTAATAAAAAAAAATTGACTCAGTTGAAATTATTTTCACATAAAAGTGCTAAAAGCCAAAAATTAGACGTGAAAATGGCTGTGTGACTGTTAGGAACATTTTCTCTCAATATTATTATGCATATTCAGTGCTCAGTCTTCCACATCACACGTACATGTATCGTTAATGTGTATTTGAGTCAATTAAAAATTATATGCGTATCCCTCCTGTTGTGGACAATATACAAAAGACGTTTTCATTTGAAAATAATCTTTTCAAAAGGATTTATATGTCATCGTTCAAGTCAGCGATAAAACTCGCTAGTGTCATTCGAATGTATAAAAATAGCAAACATACACGAGTGTGTTAAGACTTGCAGTTCGTTTTGTTAGTTTCTAGCACATTTATTTGAAAATGACAATTAATAGACAATCGTAACTACTCTGCCATTCTCGCTACCCTGCAAATAACCTAGTATGCATTAGGCGTATAAATCGCACTACTTTTTCACATGTTAGTTACATGAAAGTTTGATAAAGTTATATTTTAAACAATTTTCTATATTTCAATTAAAGTTTTAATTAGTTTTGCATGATTAGATTTTACTTAATATGTCTTCCATATTGGATTTTCGTGGACTATATTTTTGTGCGGCTTAACTTAATTTAACTTCCGGCAAACAATTTAAGAAGAATTTCTACTATGTACGTCCGAGGTTATTTGCAGGGTAGCGAGAATGGCCGAGTAGTTACGATTGAATTAATAGACTGTTTTCATCATAACGAACAAAAGTGAACAAAACATTACATTTCGTTAATTCCTGATCTTTGTCGCTTAGTGGAACAATGGATTAGGGGTGGAGGAAACCAGAGTACCCGGAGAAATCCACCGACCTGTCTCAAGTTACTGACAAACTTTATCACATAATGTTGTATCGAGTACATCTCGCCATGAGCGGGGTTCAAACTCACAACTTTGGTCGTGATAGGCATTGATCCAGGGGCCCTGATTTGGAAATAAAGTATATTGTATCTTGTATCGTATATAAATCCTTGTGCATAGGTAGTTGTAAATCCAACTACCATCCGATCGCGACCACGACGGTCATTAGAACAATGGATTAAATATGCATAAACCTGAAATATTTCATTGGATATTATATATGAAATGCATTTACTAGGATAAAAAAAATCATAATTTGAAACCTTATAAGATAAATGTAAAATATATGTCCCTTTAGACACTGGAATTCACACAAGTGATAATCATTCACTGGGGTAAAGCTGATGACCGTAACTGTAATTACGGTCATCCCAAGATGGCGGACGTGGAATTAGGTAAGAATCTTTTTTGTCGATTAAATTGTTTCTAGAATGTATTTTAAATGGCACATGCATTGGTACGATAGTAATCTATGAACTTATCACAAGGAAATCACAAATTATGACTAAAAAATGTATATGAAAGAGAAAATCTGATTTTAAAAAATCGCTAAGATGACCGTAACTGAAAACTGAGATTACGGTCATCTTTCAAAACAATTATGATCAGTTACGGTCATCTTAGCGATTTTTTAAAATCGGATTTTCTCTTTCATATACATTTTTCAGTCGTAATTTGTGCTTTCCTTGTGCAAAGTTCATAGACTACTATCGTACTAATGCATGTGTTATTTAAAATACATTATAGAAACAATTTAATCGACAAAAAAGATTCTTACCTAATTTCATGTCCGCCATCTTGGGATGACCGTAATTACAGTTACGGTCATCAGCTTTACCCCAGTGATCATTGTAGTGTATTTTAATACCACACTATACATTGTTCTATGTTTGAACTTTCTTGTTGAATAAACGTTAAAATAAAATTAAAAAACAGGTCCCTGTCTGATTCGTTTTTCTTGTAGTTTCTCAAAGGTAAAATTTTCATTTGAGAACCAAAGACTTGAAGCATTTAAAACAACTTAAATTAAAATGGAAAATATCTCAATTAAAACAACCTCACATTATATTTTTGCTCTTATTTCAAATAGGGTTAGGGAGTTAGAGTTATGGTGTTTAACGCCACTTTCAACAATATTTCAGCTATATCGTGGCAGTCAGTTTTATTGGTGGAGGAAACCAGAATACCCGGAGAAAACCACCGACCTGTAGCAAGTCACTGACAAAGTTTATCACATAATGTTGTATCGAGTACATCTCACATGAACGGGATTCAAACTCACAACTTCAGTGGTGATAGGATTGCATAGGTAGTAGTAAAAACTACCGTACGATCACGACCACGACGGCCCCCCTTTTCAAATAAAAAAAGTGTACACTTAAACGAAAATTGGGGTCTTTGTCGATCAAACCTTACACTAATTCGAAAATTAAAGTCTTTATCGAACAGACCTTACACTAAATCGTAAATTAGG